>JAHHUM010001174.1:0-399115 GCA_036173005.1 Crenichthys baileyi
AAAATTTGGTTTTTTTTTGTTTGGCCCAAAACCAAAACCCCGTGAATCTCTGATTTCTATTTAGTAAATTTTTTCAGAATTAATTTCTGAATGTTATTTTTCAATTATAATTTTTGATAAATATTAATGAATCAATAATCATAATCCTTACAGGATGAACGAGATGTTTAATGTCATGCCAATGCATTTTATTTTGTTTAAGTTCAGACTTTTACTAGGCCTCTCCAAAAGCTTCATTTAATGTTTTTTGAACCGTTCAGAGGTAGACTTGCTTCTTTGGATCACTGTCCTGTTGATTAACCCAACTGCAATTGAGCTGAAGGTCACAAGCAAATGGCCAAACATTCTTCTCCTTCATGCTGGGCCTGATGTGCTGCACCAAATGATGTGCACATGTTAAGGACCAAGGCAGGAGAACCAAAAAGTTGTTTTTGTGGGTGAACCACCATCTCAAAATATTCATGTCCCCCCACTTGGGAGAAAAAGGGGTTTCTAAGGTGGGGAACTAATTTTAAAACGCTGACTAAATTAGCGTCTGCTTCTTTAGGGATTAAAAACTTTTTTAAACTGAAAAATTAAAACTGTAATTACCCAAGGGGACTCAACCCTGCGGAATGAAAGTACAGGAAAGTAAAGGGATTAGTATCTTTAAAAGCCTAACTGTTTTTCTTTGGATGTTTTAACTTTTACTTTAATGTGTTAAAGGTGTGTAAAAATGTTTAAAGGTTTTAGCCCTTTTCTGTCTAATGTAACTGTGTAAAATGTGTTCGGAGTCATTTTTTACCCCCTCAAAAATGCTAAATAAAAAGGTTTTAGTAGTCTAGTTCTGTAGTTCTTCTTTATTTGTTTTCAGATACATAAATGTGAAAATAAGTATGAAGCTACAGACATAATTTGATCCTGTTTGTGAAGCCTGATTCCAAATCTTCTGAAGTCAATAGGTGGAAGGTTTTGTTTCAGCTGTTTTCCAGTCCTGATCTACGGGGCATAGTTTCCTATGCTAACACACCTTATTGAAAGCTATGGATTGCCTCCTTATCATGTCATCAAGTTCTTCAGAAGCTTCTTAAAACCCATCAGTTAAAAGCAGCGATGATGAAACAGAGAAAGATGTAAAACACACGGGACACAGTTGGGAGACACTGCTTCAGGCATTCCTCTTACTGAGATACAATGCCTTGCAAAAATACACATACAACTTGAGGTTTTTCACGTTTTGTCACATTACAACCATAAACTGATTTATTGTATTTAGTGTTTCATGTGATAGACCAACACAAAGTACCGTATCATTGTAAAGTAGAAGGGCAATTATGTATGGTTTTAATTTTTTTAACAAATCAAATCTGAAAAGAGCATTAATCAGAGAAACAGCCAAGAGGCCAATCTAGCTCTGGTGGAGCTGCAGAGATCCGCAGGTGGAAGACTCTGTTGATGGTACTATTGGCTGTGCACTCAACAAATCTGGTCTTTATGAAAGAAAAGCTAGGGAAAATATAATTTAAAGAAAGCAAAAAGTCAAATTTTAATAATGCTACAGCCTCTTTGAGGAAACAACAAACATGTCGAAGAAGGTGCTCTGGTCAGATGAGACCAGCATGCAGGATGCTGTGTGTGGCAGAAAACTAACTCTGTACATCCCCTTGAACCCACTATCCCTGCAGTGTAACATGGTGTTTGCAGGATAATGCTGTGGAGAAGCTTTTTATCTCCAGGGAGAGAGAAGCTGGTCAGAGTAGATAGGAAGATGGATGTAAATAAATACAGGACAATCCTGGAACAAAACCTGTTAGAGGCTACAGAAGGGCTACACAAAAATACAGCCAGAACGACAATAGGTCCTCAAAAGATGGAATAGAATTATCTAAACCATTGATCAGAGTATATTTATCTAATAGAATGGTCCAGTCAAAGTCCTTAGTCCAATCAAAAATCTGTGTTCCTAGCGAAACTCTTCATCCAGTCTGACTAAGCTTGAGCGGTTATCAAAGAAGAATAGCCAAAATTTCACTCTGTGGATGTGGAAAGCTGGCAGAAACATTTTCAACAAGACTGTGTGGCTGGAATTGCAACAACAGGTGGTGTTACAAAGTATTGCCTCAGTGGATTTGAAATTTTTGCTGCTTTAAAAATTAAAAAATTTCTAGTTACATTACATTGCATTTTGTGTTTGTTATATGACATAATGTGTACAAGTTCAAGGGGTATGACTATGCTTGTAACTCACTAAATGCAGACACGTCTTAAAACCATCTTGAGTTATGTTATCCCTTCTCTTTTCCAGCTGTGAATTCTCGTTCTGCCCGTGTGCTCTTCTTCCTGGTTGCCCCAGGTCATCTCATCTTCCTCTACACCATTAATTCCCTGAGAGGGGGTCACACCACCCTGACACCCATCTTCATCACCTTCTACATGGTAGCTGCTCTACTGCAGGTACACATGCATTTCTCTCATTAATCCAGTCCACTGTAAAACAGGATATTGTATGTTGTCCTTCCAAAACGCTGAATGTTTATGAAAGCTGTCATTTTAACGTCCAGTGAGCTTTTTTGAATTTATAATGGAACGTTACAAGCTTTGTTTAGTTCTAAGTCAGGTTTTTCATGTATCTTATATTTCTACACAGCTGCTCTCAGCTTTAACCTAAACTGATGCTGTTTTCATTGCTGAGTGCTTTCTACTGAAATATTACTAATATACTCTTGAAAATTGTAAGAGGATAATGGATGCGGAGAGCATGCGGAGAACATGGTCCTCTCGGACTCTACGTCTCCAACCTCCCCCGCAATCAGGTCGAAGCACTCCTGGAGGTGGGAGTTGAATACGTCCCTGGCCGAGGGCCCCGACAGACTTTCCCAGCAGACCCTCACTATGCGCTTGGGCCTGCCAAGTCTGTCCGGCTTTCTCCTCTTGCAGCGGATCCAACTCACCACCAGTTGGTAATCAGTGGACAGCTCAGCACCTCTCTTCACCCGAGTGTCCAAGACATGCTGCCAAAGGTCTGAAGACACGACAACAAAGTCGATCATCAACCTCCTGCCCTTATGCTTGAAAATGGTGTTCATTATGGACAATTTGTGACTTGCACAGAAGTCCAATAATGAAACACCACTCGGATTCAGATCTGGGAGGCCATTCCTCCCGATCACGCCTCTCCAGGTCTTACTGTCATTTCCGATGTGGGCGTTGAAGTCCCCCAGCAGAATAATGGAGTCCCCGGGAGGGGCACTATGAAGCACGCCCAACAGGGAGGGACGCCAGGAAGGCCGGGTACTCCGCACTACAGCTCGGCCCATAGAGACCTGTCCCCAACCCGAAGGCTCAGGGATGCGACCCTGTCATCCACTGGAGTAAACCCCAACACGAGACGGCTGAGCTGGGGGGCAACAAGCAAACCCACCCCAGCTCGCCGCCTCTCCCCTCAGGCCACTCCAGAGTAGTACAGAGTCCAGCCTCTCTCGAGGAAATGGGTTCCAGAGCCCACGCTACGCGTGGAGGTAAGCCTGAGTATTTCTAGTCGATATCTCTCAACCTCCTGGACAAGCTCAGGCTTCTTACCCCTCAAGGTGTCTTGAACCGCTCTTTGTCTGACCCGTCACCCAGAGCCTGTTTGCCATGGGAGACCCTACCAGGGCCACTTAAGCTCCAGACAACATAGTCTCTAGGATCATTCGAGCACTTAAACCTCTCCACCACGTTAAGGTGGCGGTTCAAGGAGGGGTATCTGTATAAAAAATCAGTGAGTACATGCAAGTGACAGTTCTTAGTGTATGTCTCAGTAAAGGGTTTCAGGGGCATTACCTACCTGAATGTATATGTGGTACTGGATTTAATGACCTGGACTAGTTCAGCATATGATTTTTTAAACAAACTATGGCAGAGGTGCAGACAAGACATATGTTAGGTATTATGCTTTCAGGTCTGAGGTCATCTTAATGTGTCAGCTGTTTTTAACTGTCAAGCCGTATACTTGAGGTTGTCTTTAAGGATTTTCTTCAATCTCCTAAAATGACATGCTAAGAGAAGAGCTGAAAATACTATTATGCACTACTGTAGGGTGTTGGTACTGTAATCCTTTAATCTGACCAGATCATGTCACAAACATTTTTTAGGATCTCAGGTGATTGTGGCAACTTGTTAAACACAGGGATAATGTGTTTAAATTGGGTCTGCTTTGCCTTACTACAGGTCGCAATCCTCCTGTACCTGGCTGACTGGATGGTTCACTGGATGTGGGGCCGAGGCATGGACCCTGACAACTTCTCCATCCCGTACCTGACCGCTCTAGGGGACCTCCTGGGAACCGGTTTCCTTGCCCTCTGCTTTCATATGCGTTGGTTCATTGGGGACAGAGACTCCAACTTAGGCAACTGAATACATGCAGACATACGCACAAAAAAACGAAAGTTACACATACTGTAAGCTTGCATGCAAAAACAGTGATGAAGATCACTCGTATGCCTGAGTCTGAAAGTGGACATCTACAATAAAATCTCCTGAAGGGCTCTGGATGAAGGTGTTCTTATAAGAATTTTATCCTCAGGATATCAGGACGCTGTTTTACTGTTGGAACAGCAGCAGCGTGTAAATCCTGACAGAGTCTTGCTGTCACCACGGAACACAGACCTCTTCATCTCAACCATGCAAAAAACGGACCAATGATAGATCAGCTTCACAGCGTCCTCTGCTCCTTAATCTTACTAAACGCCTGAGTCCTGGCACTTTTATTAATAATTATTATCGTGTATAAACAATGCATTTCAAATGATTTGATATCTGTTTATGTGCATTGCAAGTCCTCATTATTTTCAATGGGGACATAAGCCCTTTTGTTTAAAAACAGCATTTAAAACAAGATTGAAAAGAGCACAAAACTCCCCACACATTGAAATGAGCCTAAAATGAATGCTTAATCACCAAGTGCAGTTGGATTAACTCTAAGGTTATATCTTGTGTTGGTCAAATGCATTTTTTTCCTCCGTTGTTATGCTTCATTACAGTAGCAAACAAGGCTTTGGTTTTACTTGAGGGGACTGGACGTAAATTCCTTTTTAGCGCAGCTTCCAGGTCTTGGGGACAGGATGCGCTCCCTGTGTTTGCTGTCCGTCATACTTGATGTTGAAAACTTAGATTAATGTTGTGAACTCACCTCAAACTGCTTCCAGCCTTTATGCAGCCTAATGTTGATGTATATTCCATACAAATCAAGGGATGTATTGATAGCACTTTAACGCCATCTAGCATACAAAACATCTAAATGTATATCTATTGTGTGTGCTATATTTAGAAAAAATTAACTACTTAATTTAGCATCTGTTTAACAGCAAAAACGCAAATAATTTATGTTTTCATATAATGGTAAAAAATTCAGGCAGTAATAGGTTAATATCAAAAACAGGAGGTATTTTGTGTGTGTATTCAAAGAACAGTCTGGCCTTTCGATAAAAAAAATACAAGGGCATGTGTTTGTCAGAGCACCTAAGAGCTTCCTGTAGAAGTCAAGAAAGTCTTTTTTTATGAAAGAATATCACCAGATTTCTAGTTTGTTTTCCAGCTCAGGCAAACTGTAAGGGACAAAGGTGACTCAGCACAATGCTATGCATGGAAATTAAGCTGCAAAGTTGACTTCTATAATAGACGGGGGGTTCAAAGATGGTGTTTAAACATGTCTTAAATCGCTAGGACATGCTGACTTAGCTGTATGACAGTAGATGAAAGATACTGAGAGCTGATATTCTGAGTGGAAATTGTTGGAGCATTAACTACTGTCGAAGTGGTAGACTAATCAGTGATGTCTTTAAGTTCCAGATCTTTTTTATTTTATTTATTGTTTTATGGTCAGGCATAGGCTGTATCAAGGCAGACCAAGGTTTTATGAGGTTCCAGTTTCAAAACCACAAAAAAATTCTCATCATACAAGGCAGTACAGTTTAAAGTTCTGGTAATGAGATGCCAGAGAAAGTGCAAATTTGACTGGAGTAATGCAAAGCTGCCCCTTTCCCACAAGCTGCTGCCAGTCAGCTGGCTGAAATAAGGCGCCTATGTTTTCTCATATTTTTCTGCACCAAAGATCAGTTTCACTTTTCGGAAACCTACAGTTGCCTAGGTAACAGGCAGTGAAGGTCTGGAAACTCAGCAACGTAACATCACTCTTATTAAAATAACACTGTTTTAAAACAACTGTTGTCAGACTAAGTTTTTGCTAAAATTTTAAAACAAAAGCAATTAGATCATGTCATTCTCATTTAGAATTATTTTAACAAGAAAGTGTTATTTTTACTATCTATCATACCGTGAGAATTTCATACCAGCTCATGTATAATTTAAATGCTGGTTTTGCCCTCTATTTTTAAACAAACAATTTTTTTCACAAAGTGAGCCGCATCTACTTTTTTTAGGCTGCCCACAAGCTCATTCACTTTCACTCGGTTTAAAATCTCAGTTCACACCAGCTGATGGAATGGCTACGTTTTGCTAAATCAATTTGCTCCAATGAAATTGCCTTAAGCAGCTTGTCTGTGCTAATATGTACGGGAACAAAGAGAAAGGGAGTCCAGCAACGAGCCAGCTAACACAGCTCATATTGCACTATCCGCTAAGATTAATCCTAAGGCTGCTATGAAGCACTTAAATAAATAAAAGATTGTTTTTAAACAGTTAAAGCACGACAAGACATCTTTAAAATAACTTGTAGGAACCCTTTGTGTTAGCAACTGCTAGCTAGAACTGTGTAAATGAAATAGCAGATGAATATTTTGTTATTTAGAAAAGTGTTACCTCTTTCAACACATTTTTTTTCAATTGAGGTGATGTAAAACCATAGGAAAATGCTAAAATGAGAGGAGATTAAAAATATACCAACTCAAAACACAACTGTGGGACTTTTTCTAACAATGCACGTTCAGTAGCACTAGCATCAATTCATGCTAAATAAACCTATTAGCATGGAGTTTTTTGATAGAATATGATGAAGTTTGACAAAAAAAGATACAAATCATTTATACAAAGAACTTATTACAAGAAACCAGTGATAGTTTAGTAAAACATTGTCTAGTGTAAATAATTTAATTTGTTATTTAACTGTCATGCACCATACATCCATCACCTGTTTCTCAGAGTTTTTTTTTTTGTCGTCCTATTCTAAAAACACTGCAGTTCTTTTAACATCCATCCGTAATCTGGGATGAGTCTGAACTCCACATTAATGGATGAGATTAATTTGAGGACACAAATCTTCACCAGAGTTTTCCTGTTTCAATTCAGAATATGTCTTCTTCCTCCCACCACCCCACACAAATGACCTATCATCAGATCAGCTTTTCCTGAATGTATTGGCCTACAGATGTTGTGAGCCATTTGGACAGACTGTAACAAGTTAAAAAAAATCATGTTATGTTTGATTTTTATGTTTGTTTGTTTTTTTTTTTTCAAGGGGGCCAGCAGAATGCACAAGCAGGGCACATAGTGCGGATGTTCAAAAATCTATTCTCATTGTTGAAAATCCCTTGCTTTATGGTCAAAGATGTTTTTGAATGTCTGGTCTTGGTTATTTTTTTTGTATTCCATTTCTTTTTCCTAATCTTTTTAACTCTTGGAGATGATTGTTTTGTTTTCTAAATTAAATCAGGCAAACAGCCACTTGTAACAAAAAAAATTCTGTGCCATTCAAATGCATCAATGTACTGTAGTTTGCCAACTCACCACCAGATGGCACTGCAACAACATGTGCTCCGGATTCAAATTGTCCACCCAGAGAGGTATTTGCCACTTTGCCTTTGACTTTTCTCCAAAGTTTGAGCAACATTCTTCCATCATCTCTATCAGTTTGTATCCTTGATACTCTATCAAACCGGTGCCAGCATTCTGCCTCTACTTCAATGGAAAGTTGTGTATACTTCTATAAAGAGGCAATTAATGCTACATCTATTTATTTTTAGAAGCACACAAAGCAAATTGTACATACTATATTTATTCTATATATAAGGTTGTTCATTTTGTCATTTTCTTTTGACTCGGTCCATTGCTGTCTGATTTCCTATCTGCAAATGGCCACTGGCCAGTGTTTTGGTATTGCCTGTAACATTGACAGGAGTGAGCTTAATGACTATCGCAGTGCCTAATGGGAGTCTTCACACGGACAGATTATATGAAAAAGTGCCCCTCTTAAAATGAAGAAAGTATCCGTCGATGAAATGGGACAGTGTTAATCTGTCAGAGCCAACCTCAACTCAGAGTAACCAATCAGGAGTTACCTAAGCTACAGAGTAGCATTTGTTTAATTAGCTTAGATTAATAAAAGATGTACAGTGTGATGATTGTGTAATTGTGAAAATGACTGTATGGAATTAGAGCTGGGAGCATCACTTTTTGTTCATGTGGTTAGGCAGCCTGGTAAACAGGACAATTGAGAATCCCTAGAAATAAGCTTCCAAAATATAAACTAGAAAATGTTCAAAAACCAATCTAATATCACTCACTGCCCAGATTCTGCTTTGTATATCCCAGTGCTTTAAACTATTAAGCCCCATAGGGAATCCCACTGACCATGAGGCTGCCAGCGTCTACAGCAAGACTGAGCTGTTAAATCAAAATGTCCCCCTGTCCACTACGCTGCCTTTAAAGAAAACTGATGTAGACACAGGCAGTCTTGTAACGTCTGACGTCTTTTACATTTTTGTCTTCTAAAAGTCCCCCTTCTGTGAGGCCGGACGAACGCTTTCTCTCTGCAGGACACTGTAATTTGCTGGAAATAAATAAATGACTATATTATTTCATACAGTTGCTCTGTTTGAGTGTTCTTTTTTGTCAGATCTACTTTACCTGTGAATGTTATTTACCTACCGAAAAGAACCCTTACATAAAGTTTTGAACAAATTAATGTGTTGTATTTAAAAGCATATTTAAAGCTCTTTGGGTCCCTTCAGATCCAGGAGGGGAAACCAGACATTCTTTTCCCTAGTGACATTCTTTATTCCAAGATCCCAAGTTCTGGGTCTTTTCTGGGGACTGCTACTAGTTGGACATGCCCAAAGGGAGGCTTCCAGGAGGGAACTTCAGGGATGTCTGAGCTACCTCAGCTGACTCTTTTTAGTGCGAAACAGCTGGTGGTTTGGTTATACAAGTATCAGCACCCCCCACAAAATGCATTTGAGGAAATGATAGTGACGCTTCTTCTGATCCACAAAACCTATGTGGACTAGACAACCAGCAGTTTTACGTAGGTAAACAGCCGGTCCACTGTTGCAGGACGAAAGCTACATTGTGCTTTCTGAATCCAAGGTCTGAGTCTCCCACCAAACACTCTAGAGTAACCTCCCAGGGAGGCTAAGATGTGCCAGGTGGAACGCTTTCTCTAGTTGCCTTCATTAAAAACTGGATCCACCACCTGTCTCTATAACACCTACGGTGTTTCCTCGGCCCTCCTGCACAACCTTACAACGTCCAAAGTCTTCAGCATCTCAAGGCAAAACGTGTCCACTTCTGGTGCCCTGCCATCTTGCAGCTTTTTAATTATTCTCCTGAGAACTCAGACTCTGTCTTTTTGGTAGAGGACACAGTGACTAGATTAAAGGTATAGCAAATATTTATTAGCCAGCCAAAGTATTGACCTACCTCTGCCTTAGATCCACAAGAAGCACTTTGACACATTGATATACTTAGATTTTTTTTTTATTGAGCAGCCACTGATTGAGGTAGGTTATAAAGAATTTCAGAAACCCAAAACATGATTAAACATAAGTTTACAAGTTTATATTAATATCTCTACATAAGTGCTCAATGTAAATATTTAAATTACATAAATGCAAAATAACGCTTTGGCTAATGTGTAAAGCACGTCAATATTAGATTTACTAAAACAGGTATGACAGAGTTTAGCTTTTTAACCAGAGATGAGCAGAGAGTTAACGTTGTTGGTTTGACATCCTAAAGGTGGAAGCAGGTGTTTCTCTCCACTTTGGCCTCCTTCCTTGTCCTCCTTCCCGCTGCCTTTGGGAAGGTCACTGGAGGTCAGGTGGATGCAGAGGGCATCAGCAACTTGCAGGCCCAGGGGTGAACCTGCTGTAGACAGGGAAGAAAAAAGGTTTAGCAAATAAGAAAAGCTAGAACATGAAAACAAATTGGAACAGAGCAGACATACCAGCATCAGGTTTGCTGCACACACCAAGACTGTTCATCACTATCTTCTCCAGAGCCATGTGTGACACATTCTAAGGGAAAAACACAGAACATCTGACTTAGTGTATGGTTGCTGGGGATTAAAGAACTGATGGGAAAGGCTGATAAATCGACTCACACACAACCTGCAAACACTGAAAAAAGTTAATCACTAAGCTTGGTGGCATTATGAGAGGAGTGATGTGTTGCAGGCAGTTTCTGCACTTTTTGATAGTCAAAACAGTTTGTGAAGGTCAGCAGACACAGAGGGCAGCTCACATATGCCTTCAACAGCAGAAGCAGCACTTGGTGGAGTTTGAAAGGGTCACACCACTGGCTCGTTTGACGCAGGGTGGTTGCACTGGGTAGCTGCCTGGCATGTGGGGTTATCTTCACAACCTGTACCTGATGCACATAGTTTCAACACTGGCCTGCTGTGACCTCTGTACAACCCTCCTGATGTAACACTACAGAACTCTTGCTGCCTCATTCAGAAGAGCCACTATCTATATCTGTAAAGACTGAAAACCACACAAAAATCCAGATATAAACAGAAACTATTAAAGCAACAGGAAGTTTACTAAGAGGTCGAACATTAGATTGCACTTCAGAGCTGTATGAATATAACATAGTGTCAGAAGATAAAGTAAAGTAGAGGCAGAAGATAAAGGGGATTGAGAGCATAGCACAGCTTCAACCACCACCAAACCAAGCCTGTGTTTGCAAGGCAACCTAGCGAAAAATTGGAGAAACTACAGTAGGCATTTCAAACTCTTCTGTATTGCTGTCGGTATCGCAGAGAAGTCTGAGAAGGTGCAATGCGCAGGAGAATTAATGGCAAAAGTATATAATACTTTTGAATTTGGGGACGACAAAACAGATAAAACCGTCCTGAAAAAGACGTTTAAGGACTGTTGTGAACCTAGAAGTCACTTAACTTATATACAGCACATGTACTTCACAAGAGAGCAGAAACAGGCAGAAACGATGCGTATGTCACGGATTTAAAAACCAAAGCCAAGGAATGTGAGTTTAAAGATCTACACGATTCCATGGTATGTGAAAGAATAGTGCAGCATAACAAATGACCAAGTGAAAGTCAGGCTACTCATAGAAGCAGATCTGACACTAGAAAAGGCCATTAATATATGTAGTACAAGTAAAATAACAACCCAGGTAACAGAAGAAGCAGACGTGAACAGATTAAGAACAGTCAGAATAAAAGACAATAAAAGTACATCTAAACCAGTGTAAAAAGAACAGAAAGAAACAAACTGCAACCGATGTAGACTCAAGCATTAAACAAAAACCCATCCTGCAATTGGTCAGACGTGCAACTTATGCCGAAAAGAAATCGCTTTGCTAAGATGTTCAGATCACAGGACCACAGGAGGAAAGTGCACACTGTAGCGCACAGTAAAAATAAATATGACATGTTCCTAGGGACTGTAAATGTGGAGCACGTTGTGCTGATGGAGTCTGCAGAGACGGACACAGAGATATGGACTGAAAACCTCAAGATAAACAATGAACTTGTGACATGTAACCTTGACATGGGGGCAGACTACAAAATAATGGCTATAAAACACTCACTGTGCACTTGGACACATTGAAGACAAATTAAACAAAACTGTTTCCCTTTTTTGATCAAAAGGTGGCAGCATTAGGCAAGAAAATGCTAATCTGTCAGTACAAAAGCAAAAAGTACAGCTCCAGCGTTCCTCTGTGGAGAGAAGAGAAACTTCAAGGACAACCATCTCTGCTGCAGTCCGCCAATCAGGCCTGTATGGTAGGGTGGCCAGACGTCAGCCACTCCCTAATAAAAGACACACAGCAGCTGTGCTCTGGAGTTTTCCAAAAGGGACCTGAAGGACTCTCAGACCATGAGAAACTAAATTATCTGTTCTGACGAGACAAACTCTTTGGTGTGAATACCAGGTATCATGTTTGAAGGAAACCAAGCACCCCTCATCACCAGACCATTAAAATCCCTACAGTGAAGCATGGTGGTGGCAGCATCATGTTATAGGGATGTTTTTCAGCAGCAGGAACTGGCAGACTAATCAGGATAGAGGGAAAGAGGAATAGAGCAATGTACAGAGGAATCCTGGATGATAACCTGCTCCAGAGCAGGTTATCATCCAGAAGAAGAAGAATGGGCGAAGCTGTTTAAAGATAGGCGTACTAAGCTTGGTGCATCATATTCAAAAAGACTTGAGGTTGTAATTGCTGCCAAAGGTGGATCAACAAAGTATTAAGCAAAGGCTGTGAATACTTACATAAACGTGATTTCTTAGTTTTCTATTTTTAGCACATTTTTAACCATCTCTAAAAAAGTTTTATTCACATTGTCATAATATTGTGTGTAGAGTTTTGAGAAAAGAGATTAATTTAATAACATTTAATAACCATTTAATACCATTTAATAACATAACTAAATGTGGAAAAAGTGGATGCACTGTAATTTCAATTGCTTCCATGTCTTACTCAAGAGAAAATCTAACATCTGATTGGTTTATCTGCATGACAACCAAGGTGCTTAAGTTTCTTTATGGATCCGTTTGCTCCCTGTTGTTTTTCAATGGGAGAGTCTTTTCCTTAAGCCTTGCCTAAAACAGCAGCTGTAGCTTATTGAGGCTGACCGGCGGAGAGCCTTGGGAGAGATCGTCACTCCTGGAGCCCAGTGGTCACCTGTCCTGGCAAACATGCCTCAAGCATGTCAGCTCCTCCCTTCTCCCCTACCACCTGTTAAGCCTAATGTTTCTTCCTCCGCTGCTCGCCACATATGTTTTTTTCAGCTGGCCGCCTCTGCTCCATCCTCCGAGGGTCCGGCCGACGCTTCTGAGGGTCCGGCCAACATCTTCCACTTGTCCTTTGCTGCTTCTTCCACTCCAGTCCCAGAAGTTTTGCCCAATGTTTCCACTTCAGTCCCGGAAGGTCTGCAGCAGAACTTGCTCACCTCCTCCCCAGAGCCCTAATGCACGCTCATCGACAACTGAGTATCAGGACCATCTAAATTTATGAGACCCTCATCTCCATTATCATCGCCATCTACACTACTTGCTCCGTCATCCTCAACACTGTCTTCTACACTCCTGGCCCAGCCATCATAAACACAGTCATCTACATTCATGGGCCAATTCATCATCATCTTCATCATCACCTACATCTCTGGCTCAGTCATCATCTTCACCATCCACATATACCAATCCACTGCAAGTTCACGTTCCTGATCCATAGTGGTTTAAGGACGAAGCGCCTCACGTTCCTAAACCACAGGGGTTCAAAGAAGAACCGCCTTGTGTTCCTGCTCCAGAGTTCTTCGACAAGGGGGTCTAGGTGGACTTACCTGTGTCTACATCCCCAGAGCCTCGTCTAAGGTTCCAGTGGCACTCTCCAAGGTTCCTCCAGGGGTTCAGCGTCATTCTTTAGGACTCCATCGAGGGTTCTCCATGCTTCCACGTCAATCTCCAACGCTTCATCAAGGGTTCTCCCGGCCATTCTCCAGGCCTCCTTTGAGGGTCCCACGACTGATCTCAAGGCGTCCTCTGTGGGTTCGACGGCCCATCTCCAGGCCTCCTCCTTGGGTTCCAAGCGCTTGAGCTCCATCCCTATCTCAAGTCTCCAGAGCACCACCGGGTCCTAATTTTCTAGAGCTTTACTGTGGTCCCAAGTCTCCAGAGTTCAACCGTGGGTTCATGTTCCGGCTGTTCTCCGATGGTCCTCCACAAGCCATGGCCAACCTCCAGAAAAGGTTCTCTGCCTGTTTCCCAAGCGTCTTGGCCAGCCTTCAAGGTTCTGTCTATGCTGCCGTTGACCTCCGAGGTTCTTGCACCTTAGATCTTCATGAACTCTGTTTCTCCTCGGCAACCTCTCGATCTTCCGCCTGATCTTTGTGTCTGCTCGGGACAACCTCCCAACCGTACGCCTGAACTTTGTGTTTTGTTTTGTTCCCTGCCCTTCCAAGGCCACCTCCGAACACCCTGTTTGGGTTGTTTTTTGCTTTTTTGTCATAGACTTTTTGAGGGCATCCAGTAGCCACCCTTGAGGAAGGAGTTCTGTCATGATCTGTCATGAAATGTTTTATTCTTTTGAGATAAACATAGATTCATTTATTTAACGTGCATCTCCAGTTTTCATAAAACTTTCACATGGATTAATAGCAGTCTCGGGGCTTAAATTATTGAATTGTGGCCCTTTTGGCTTTCCATGCATACTGCGGTCCAAATTGTTCATACTAGGCCTGGGACAACTGACCAAGTTGTACCCCTTCCCTGTCAGAGGCTGTGTGTGTGATTACCTTGTTACGCAGCTGTAGCAGAAAGGTGAGTGAATCTGTGAGTTTGTCCTCCAGCAGAGACAGACGTGTCTTCTCCGCCTCATCCTCAGGCCTCTGAGCAGACACACACTGAAGTCCCGTTCACATGTTTACAATTAAAGCTGTACTTTATGTTTACAATTAAATGTTTACAATTAAAGCTGTACTTTAAACTTCCATTTTCCCTATACCCAATAATGTCATGTTTTTTCGTCATTCTTATGCTTATTGGCATCGTTGTTAGAGCTGCTAAATATTTTTATTGTTATAATAATCATCGGAATATCAATGTGTGCGATTTGCAATTAAAAAGTCCTGTTAATGTTGGATGCCATATTTAGAGGGATATCATGCTGTATGTCAAATACCGTGCATGAAAATTCTGAATGCCAATAATATTAGTGGCCTATTGTATAGATCTTCTCTCGAAAATTACTTTTGCATTGTTTTAGAGGCCAAGATCCTAAAACTAACAACGAGTACTGGGTAAATTGTAATGAAGAAGAAAAAAAGAAGAATTGGGCAAATTTGGGATTACTGTAATCAATATTATTGCAACATTCAGCAATAGTTTTTGCAATGTTATCCTAATACTGTGCAACCCTAATTATTATTCACAAAACAAACTATATAGTAGCAGTTCTGGATGGTTCTAACATGCTGTTACTTTTCTGCAAGCTCTACTCTACAATCTGGCACTATTTTCAATATACACATTTATGGAAACAAACAGTACAGCACCTAGGCATTCACACTGCCTGAACCTTTACACAATTTGCGAATTTGCAACAGCACACAATGTATTTAACAAGGATTTTATGTGATAGACCCAACATAGACTAGTGTATTATTTTGAAATGGGATTAAAATAATACATTGTTTTCTTTTTAGTTTTAATGTTCTGTGTACCCTCAGTAGCTTGTTTAAGAGAACATTAGTTAACAAACAGCATCACAAAGACCTAGGAACACAGCCGACAGGTCAGGGATGCGGTTATGGGGAAGTTTTAAGCAGCATTGAGTTATAAAGCAACATCCCCAGCTTTGAACGTCTAACAGAGTACTGCTGAATCCATCATCTGAAAGTGAAAATAGTATTGCACAACTGCAAATCTACCAAGAGATGGCCATCCACCAAAACTGACATGTCAAAATAGAAGAGCATTAATAAGAGAAGCAGCCAAGTTGTCCATGGTAATCCTGGAGGGGCTGCAGATATCTACAGTTCAGGTGGGGGAATCTGTTAACAGGACAACCATTGGGGATGCATTCGCAAATCTGATCCTTATGGAACAGTGGCAAGAAGAAAACCATTGTTGAGAGAAAGTCATTAGGTGAAAATATGGGACAATAGGAACTCCATTTGCAGTTTCATACAAGCCATGTATGAAACTGCAACCATGTGGAGGTAGGTCATTTTGATCTGATGAGACAAAACTTGAACTTAGTGGCCTATCTTCAAAATGCTGTATGAGGCAGAAAACTCTGCATTTACCCGCTCCTCCAAGTCTGAGGTCATGGTTCTCCACCTGAAAATGGTGGCTTGCCCTCTCCAGGTTAGAGGGGAGCTCCTGCCTCAAGTGAAGGAGTTCAAGTATCTTGTTTATGAGTAAAGGGAGAATGGAGCGGGAGATTGACAGATTGACATAATGGTAAGCCCGCTGCAGGAATGAGGACGCTGTGCCAGTCCGTAGTGGTGAAGAGAGAGCTGCGCCAATAGCCAAAGCTCTCGATTTACAGGTCAGTCTACGTTCCTACCCTCACCTATGGGCCTGAACTTCGGGTCATGACCGAAAGAACGAGATCCCGGATAAAACCGACTCAAATGAACATTCCTCCGCAGGGTGGCTGAGCACTCCCTTAGAGATAGAGTGAGGAGCTTTACCACCCTGTGGAGGAGCTTGGTGTAGAGTCTCCACTCCTCCACATCAAGAGGAGTCAGTTGAGGTAGCTCGGGCATCTGTTCTGGATGCCTCCTGGATGCCTCCCCCTGGAGCTGTTCCATGCATGTCCCCTTCGGAGGAGGCCAGAGGGACAGCCAAGGACAAGCTGGACGGACTATGTCTCTCAGCTGGCCTGGGAACGCCTTGGGCTTCCCCCAGAAGAGCTGGAGGAGCTGTCTGGGGAGAGGGAAGTTTGGGCATCTCTAGACTGCTCCCCCCACGACCCGGACCCAGATGAGCTGAAGATGACGAGAACGAGTATCTTGAAAATTCTATGTCATTTTCTTCAGCATCACAGATTAGCACTACTTTGTGGTGGTCTGTCGCCTAAAATCCCAATAAATATATTGAAGGTTGAGGCATATTAATAATACTAATAATATTTTTAATCATATAAAACATTCATAGAGAAAATGATTTTTTATCCCTGGGACAACAAACTCAGAATGAATAAAAAATAACTAAAAATAACCTCAAAGTGCCTGATGAATGATAACTAATAACTAATGATAACTAAATACATTAGGTCCAACACTTAGGTGACCATATTGAATTTGGTCTAGAGTGTGTTATTTGCATGTCCAATTCCATAAAGTGATTTTGAGGTGGAACACACTCTATAGGGGAGTCACACTCTTAAGCCTCCCTGGTATGGTCTATTCGGGGGTTCTGGAGAGGAGGGTCCGTCGGATAGTCGAACATCGGATTCAGGAAGAGCAGTGTAGTTAACGTCCAGGCCGTGGAACACTGGACCAGCTCTACACCCTCAGCAGGGTCTTGGAGGGTTCATGGGAGTTCACCCAACCAGTCTAGATGTGCTTTGTGGACTTGGAGAAGGCGTTCGACCGTGTCCCTCGGGGAATCCTGTGGGGGGGACTCCGGGAGTATGGGGTACCAGACCCTTTGATACGGGCTGTTAGGTCCCTGTACAACCGGTGTCAGAGCTCGGACCGCATTGCCCGCAGTAAGTCGGACTCGTTTCTGGTGAGGGTTGGACTCCGCCAAGGTTGCCCTTTGTCTCCGATTCTGTTCATAACTTTTATGGACAGAATTTCTAGGCGCAGCCAAGGTGTTGAGGGGATCCGTTTTGGTGGCCTTAGCATTGGAGATTATGTGGTCCTATTGGCTTCATCAGCTCGTGATCTACAGCTCTCACTGAAGCAGTTTGTAGCCGAGTGTGAAGCGGCCGGGATGAGAATCAGTGCCTCCAATCCGAGGCCATGGTCTTGAGCTGGAAAAGGGTAGAGTGCCTTCTCCAGGTCCGACGGGTGCCTCAAGTGGAGGAGTTCAAGTATCTTCGAGTCACGTCCCATCGGGAGGAGGCCCAGCGGAAGACCCAGGACACGCTGGAGGGACTGTGTTTCTCGGCTAGCCTGGGAACGCCTTGGAATTCCCGCGGACGAGCTGGCCCAAGTGGCTGGGGATAGGAAAGTCTGGGTCTCTCTGCTTAGGCTGCTGCCCCCGCGACCCGACCCCGGAGAAGCAGAAGACAATGGGTGGATGGATGGATGGATGGATTTTGAGGTGCTGGCCTATGTTGCTGATGGGATATTGCACTGCACCTTTTTAGGTAATGACCGAAAATATTACCTGAGTTTAAAAAAAAAAACATTTTTTACTAACCTTTATCTTTCCAAAGTCTCCACATTCATTTTTCTTTTCTTCCTCTTGTCCAATTCTGTGGCAGCACTCTCTGTGGTCCGTAGGAGTGCTGGTGAGCTTTTTGTGCTCCAAGCGACTCTGAGAGAGAGGATGAAGAACTGTGTTCTTCTGACATCTGGAAGACGAAGGGTGACACTTGATTCCACTCTACATAAAACACCTAAAGGCTGTGAGAGTCCTACATTGACAGAAACATCAGGTTAAAAACAAGTATTCTGTCTGAGAGTTAGATGGTGGCTAACCCATCACCACAGCTATGATTGTGTGAGAGGCTGTTCTTCTCCTCCAGGGAGCAGGATTTTTCTCTCTTCTTCAGACCCCTGTCATCTTCCTCTTCATCAGAGGCAGCTCTCCCTTCCACTGCCCGTTGCAGACACGCGGCATCTGGGAATGGATGAGCTAGAATTAATTTTCTGGGATCATTCAGGTGTAACTTGTTTAGAATTGTACCCAGTACTTCAGCTGTCTTACCACATGATTCCTCAGGTTGACTGAAGTGACCTGAGGCGTCAGAGAGGCAGGTGCAGCCAATTCTGCCAAAGACAGAAACAAAACACTGACCATTTATAAAATAAGATGCAGTTTCGGTAACACTGTGTCCTTCTTAATAGTTACAGACACACTTCAGCTACTACCTCAATCATTGGCTGATCATTTGAATGCAAAAGAATCACTGTGCTGGTCAAAGTTTTAGGCAACCCTGGTGAAGATGTGAGATGGTCTAATTCATCTTTTACCTTTTACTGTGGGGAAAAAAGCGAATTCGAGGTAGCCCAGTTATTGGTACCTTTCTTGGAACTGCTAATTAATATTAATGACTTCCTTTTTGTCTGGAGTGTAAAAATAATAACATACATAGATTTCTTGTAGCCACTGGCCAATAGGCTGGATGAGGAGTCCTATTTTTTTTGTCACTACGCGCTGTAATCAGGATGAGGAGTCTTGGGATTACCAGATTTGCCAGAAAACAAGACTTTTCTCTCCACCCACCACAAATATGGAGTTTGTTAAACTCTACTGGGACTTTAACTGGATCTTTGTGCTTTGTTCAGATCAGACTAAGACTAGATCATTTTTATGGAAAGAAATCTGGGTTTAAGATTGTCTTTATTTTTTTGTTTATCATTTATCCTGGCAGCAGTGAGGTACACAGTCACATTCAATAAATTAGAATTTGCATTCAGTTGAGGCTTGTTTGCTAGATTAAAAGTACCTTTTTAAAATAACCTATAAGCAGGTATTAAACATAATTTTCATTAAACCCACATTCCTGTATGAATTTTTTTTTTATGTGTCCTGATTATGCACTACTTTAAGTTGGTCTATCACATCAAATCCTAGAATGAAGAGGTTTGTAGTTGTAACATGACTGGCTCAAGGGCATGAATACCTTTGCAAGGCACTGTACAAGTCAGTAAATGACAGAAGCAAATGATGTGCAACTGGATCCTCAAACACACCTAAACACAGAATTCCTTGTCTCCCAACCACACCCAGCGATTGTACCTGTACCGGAGCAGCTCTGTCTCCAACTTGGTGATCTTGGACTTGAGCTGTGGCACAGACTGGGCCTGCTCCTGTATCAGCCGAACCCTCTGCAGCCCCAAAGTCAGAGCCTCTCTAGCTTCCTCTGCCCGCCTCCTGTTAGCAACCATCAAAGATCATCACATATTACTAATAAATGTAAATCAAACAACATATATTTTTTATGTAAGATTATTTACAGCACCTGATCTGGGTGTTCTCCCTCCTCAGGGAGGACTCCAGCCCCTGCAGCTTGCGCATCTCCTGGTATGCCCATTGCAGCTCTTCCTCCAAACGCTCGTTGAATTTCATGGCTTCCTCTAGCTGCCCATCACGTGAGGAGCGAATTAGTTTCAGCTCCCTCAGAAGGGGGTCTCTGATATCCCACCTCCTCTGCCCCCTCCTTGTTCGATCTTCTTGAGAACCCCCAGGCTGCCCTTTAAGTTTGTCGGTTTGTACCAGTTTTCCCTGCAGGAGCAAGCTGGAGGATTTAGGAGCGGAAACAGAGGTGCTGTGGTCGTAGGGGGCAGTGAGGGTCCGGCTCCTCTCCCGTCTGAGGGCTACCTCAAGTGCCAGACAGCGAGCGTCGCTTCCCTGCAGAGCAGAGCGGAGGTCCTCGACCAGCTCCCTGAGAGCGGCAACCTCATCTGTAAAATA
This sequence comes from Crenichthys baileyi, assembly GCA_036173005.1. Classification (NCBI taxonomy): domain Eukaryota; kingdom Metazoa; phylum Chordata; class Actinopteri; order Cyprinodontiformes; family Goodeidae; genus Crenichthys; species Crenichthys baileyi. Next base: position 20,259 of record JAHHUM010001174.1, read on the forward strand.
TGCTTCATTAGAGTTTCAACTCTCTGTAAGTCGTTGTCAAGAAATTTTATGTGTATATTCTAAGGACATTGGAATTCCTAAAAGAAAAATGAAAATACATGATAATGGAGTCGTATCTACCATGACTTTTTCAATGAAAGCTCTTTCATACAAGCAATTCATCATTCAAACACTGAAAGAAAACTGAACACTTCAGTGCAGAATTACAGGGGTTGGACAATGAAACTGAAACACCTGTCATTTTAGTGTGGGAGGTTTCATGGCTAAATTGGACCAGCCTGGTAGCCAGTCTTCATTGATTGCACATTGCACCAGTAAGAGCAGAGTTTGAAGGTTCAATCAGCAGGGTAAGAGCACAGTTTTGCTCAAAATTTTGAAATGCACACAACATTATGGGTGGCATACCAGAGTTCAAAAGAGGACAAATTGTTGGTGCACGTCTTACTGGCGCATCTGTGACCAAGACAGCAAGTCTTTGTGATGTATCAAGAGCCACGGTATCCAGGGTAATGTCAGCATACCACCAAGAAGGACGAACCACATCCAACAGGATTAACTGTGGACGCAAGAGGAAGCTGTCTGAAAGGGATGTTCGGGTGCTAACCCGGATTGTATCCAAAAAACATAAAACCACGGCTGCCCAAATCACGGCAGAATTAAATGTGCACCTCAACTCTCCTGTTTTCCACCAGAACTGTCCGTCGGGAGCTCCACAGGGTCAATATACACGGCGGGCTGCTATAGCCAAACCTTTGGTCACTCATGCCAATGCCAAACGTCGGTTTCAATGGTGCAAGGATCGCAGATCTTGGGCTGTGGACAATGTGAAACATGTATTGTTCTCTCATGGGTCCACCTTTACTGTTTTCCCCACATCCGGGAGAGTTACAGTGTGGAGAAGCCCCAAAGAAGCGTACCACCCAGACTGTTGCACGCCCAGAGTGGAGCATGGGGGTGGATCAGTGATGGTTTGGGCTGCCATATCATGGCATTCCCTTGGCCCAATACTTGTGCTAGATGGGCGCGTCACTGCCAAGGGCTACCGAACCATTCTTGAGGACCATGTGCATCCAATGGTTCAAACATTGTATCCTGAAGGCGGCGCCGTGTATCAGGATGACAACGCACCAATACACACAGCAAGACTGGTGAAAGATTGGTTTGATGAACATGAAAGTGAAGTTGAACATCTCCCATGGCCTGCACAGTCACCAGATCTAAATATTATTAAGCCACTTTGGGGTGTTTTGAAGGAGCGAGTCAGGAAATGTTTTCCTCCACCAGTATCACGTAGTGACCTGGCCACTATCCTGCAAGAAGAATGGCTTAAAATCCCTCTGACCACTGTGCAGGACTTGTATATGTCATTCCCAAGACGAATTGACGCTGTATTGGCCGCAGAAGGAGGCCCTACACCATACTAATAAATTATTGTGGTCTAAACCAGGTGTTTTAGTTTCATTGTCCAACCCCTGTACCTCCCTGGTGCTTTTCTATAATAGTTTATGTTATAACTGCAACTTATATAATGTAGGATAGACAGCCGGAGGCATCTTTGGCAACTGCAACTCAGGAAAGTTAATTTATTTCTGCAATTCAATTTTAAAAAACTCATTTCGTTGAGGTCATTGCTAAAGAAGCTGGCTGTTCACATAGTGCTAGGTACAAGCATATTAATGGAAGGTTAAGTGGAAGGAAAACATGTGGTAGGAAAAGGCACATAAGCAACATAGATAACTCCAGCCTTGAGCGCACTGTTAAGCAAGGCCTATGAGTTTGGAAGCTGGACCTGACAAACATTTTGGCAGGCTGGGAAGGTTCCCCATGTTCCATGTTTTCTCCATTTGTGCATAATGGCTCTCACTATGCTTTCCTGTTGCCACAAAGCCTTAGAAATGGCTTCCACCCTCTCAAGACTGGAGATGGAAGTGAATTCTCATATGTTATTTAATTTCTTTGGATTAGGGCATAATGTGTTGCTTTTTGCAATCTCTTATCTTATTTCATATCACCTGTAGAATAGTGCTTGTTAGTTAGGGGTGAAAGTGACCCGGTACGGTCCGGTACTGCGTATCACAAAGATTCTGCGCCGGGACGCAGTACCGGGAAGAGGGAAGAACGGCTGTCTGCTCTGAAGCCGTCATCCAGAACCAGTTACGGCTGCAAAAACTCACGAGCACACAAAGAAGATCAGATCCGCTACCAATAGGCAGTCTAAAACACGACTTGATCTGTTTATAAATATAGATTTTTTCCCCTTATTCCAAATTGTTTCTGAACTGTTCTGCTATGCTGGAGCCTCAATGCTCTTGCTTTGCTTCTTTCCCCTCGGAGCTCGAGGCTGTTGTGAACGGCCAGCCTTTAAAACGAGCACCGCTACTAAATACCCCAGTTAAAAGCAAATGGAGAGTAACTAGTTGTGGTTCATGTTATTTTGCTGAATTACAACAAAACAGTACAGCTCGAAAACACCGCTTCTGACCAGAGATTTCACATACACTACACGAGAGCGCATGCGCGCTTACCTCCAAAACAGAACGGTTTCCAAGGAGATCGGTGCGTTCGATATAATGGACTGAGAGATTTTACACAGGTGGTGCACAGACATAAAAACCCGCAGCTTGCATTAGGACAGGACGAACAATAATTCACTTACCAAATACAGACTTTTAAATAAAAACCGCAAAAACAACCGAAATATCAAATTTTTAATTTAAATGAAATCAAAACCTGACCACAATGCAGAGAACAGTAACTTCTTTGTTCAAAAGAAAGACAGAAACTGTAGAAAAGTTCTCCATCAGAAAACGGTTTCTCATTGTTTCATACATGGCAGTTCTTTAACAATTGAAAAAAAACAAAACAAAAAAAAAAAAAATATATATATATATATATATATATATATATATATATATATATATTATATATATACTATAGTATATAGCCCCCCCTCTAGCTCCGCCCCTACAAGAGTTTAAGAACTACTTTCACCCCTGGTTATACTTACATGATTTCTTCGTTCTACAGGTCAGACCATAATCAGGCCTAGGTGTGTCTTGTGAAATCGAACCAATCACAGCTAAATTATGATTTAACTGCAGGGGCAAAGAATCTACTACAGGTAAGATATTAGCTACTCATAACCTCCCAAAAGCACATTTCCAAAAGAAAATGAATTACGTTGTTTTATGTTTGTGGACCTTTTTTTGAGTAGTTATTTTGTTTGTTCCTCATCATAAGGGATTCTGTTTAGATTATATGGCTCTTTTGAATTCTGCTGTAGAGTTCAATTTTATTACTTGGCTCATATTTTAGGACAAATAACTAGACATAGTAATGGATATGCAATAAAACATCAAATTACCTGACATAGGCTAAACATCTTTATTCTAATTCTAATCTATGCTAACATGTATTTGTATTGTTTTCACAGCTTTATTCCATTAGATCTCTAAGGAACACCACAGTAACCAGAACTGGTCAGTGTAGCATTGGAGTCATGCACAATGTCAGCTGTAGCTGACTGGGCTCAGTCCTTTTAAAGACTTCGAGGCTTTTGTACGTTTACCTGATCATCCTTACATTCTTGTTCAGTGAATGATAGAAAAAGAAGCGAATGAACCAAGAATAAAATGACTAAACATTTGAAGTGAGAAAAAAGGGACAAGAGGGCAAACAGGCTGAAGGAACCGGGGCTTTTAAATTCATCCTCCCCTTCTATTAGCCCACAGCTTTCAAATCTTTGTCCAAGGAATGCTGCTGAAGCGATGAAATTACAGGGAATTATAAGTTAAATGTATAATTTCCTGTGTAAGTATAGGCTTGTGAGGTGGCAACAGTTGCTGAATATGCAGTTCCTCTCAAACATTGTTAAGATTTTATCAGGTTCCAACCTCAAACTTCAATGTATTTTATTGGAATTATACATGACAGACCAACACAAATTAATACATTGTTGTGAAATAAAAGGAGAAGGATACATTGCTTTTTCTTAATTTTTTACTAATAAAATTCTGAAAAGTGTCTCATATCTTTGTATTTAGCCCCACTGTACCACCTTAATAGTAAACAGTGCACTCTTTGTGCACTTCAATCTCATTATGAATCCAACTGTTCTGTGAGGACCTCAGAAGACTGTTAAAGAACATTAGTGGGGGCACAGTGTGTGGCATAGCGGGGGAGCACCCGACCCATGCCCAGAGGCCCCAGAACGCAGATGTCCCGGGTTTAATTCCCGACCTGGCAAGACCTTTCCTGCATGTCTTCCCCCTCTCTCCACTCCATTTCAAGGCTGTCCAATTTGAAATAAAGGCATTAGTGCCACAAAAAAATAACATTAGTAAACAAACAGCATCATGAAGAACAAGCTTTAAACATCCCACAAGCCACTGTAGACCACATCATAGAACGAAAAGAGTACAGTGGAACTGCAAACTTAAAGAAAGACATGGCCATCCACCTACACTGGACAAATCAAGGAAGGGGGGCATTAATCCCAAGTTCAGAGGAAGAGGCCTATGGTAACTCTGGAGGAGCTGCAGATATTCACAACTCAGGTGGGAGAATCTCTCTATACCATACTACACATTTGCACTCCACAAAACTGGCCATTATGGAAGAGGGGCAAGAAGAAAGAAGACCATCTAAGTCTCATTTGGAGTTTGCCACGAGCTATGTAGGGAACGCAACACAACATGTGAAAGAAGGTGCTCTGGTCAGATGAGATCAAAACGGAAACTTTTGGCCAACATACTAAACGTTACATGTGTTGGAACATCCCAAATGCACTATCCCTACAGTGAGACACACTGTAGCATCGTGCTGTGGTTGTTTTCTTTCAGCAGGGACATTAAAGCTGGACTGAGTTGATTAGAAGATGAATAGAACTAAATACAGGACAATCCTAGGACAAAAATTGTTGAGACTGAGACAGAGGTCCACCTTCTACAAGACAGCCAGAACTACAACGGAATAGTTTACATTAAAGAATACACATGTATTAGAATGGCAAAGTCAAAGTCCATAACTAAATCCAATTGACAATTTGTGGAAAGACTTGAAAACTGAAGTTCACAGATGCTATCCATCCAATCAAACTGAGATTGAGCAATGTTGTAAAGAATAATGGGCCAAACCCCACTCTGTAGACGTGCAAAGCTGGTGAAGACATAGCCTACCCCAAAGCCAACCAGGTGCAGCAAAAGGTAGTTCAAAAAAGTATTCAATCAGGGAGGATGAATACACATTCAGATTTATTTATTCCTACGGATTATTTGAAACAAATTTAGAAAATCATGTATCATTCACCTTCCTCTTCATAATCATGAACTATTTTGTGTTGGTTACATCAAATCCAAATCAAATATATCGCGTTTTCTTATTGTTAACTAGCAAAACGTATTTTTAAAAAGTAAAATGATTATTGTCACTTGGACAGGAACCCTGTAATGATCAGCTGTATTTAAAAATCAAACAGATATTCTATTACCTTCCTCACGCAGGTCCTCCGCGGTTCGACTTTTCACGGATCTGCTCCGGGTTCCAGCCTGATCTCTGCTCAGATCAAAACTGACACACTTCCTCCGCCGGACGCGGGGCCACCGGAGACGGATCTGTCTCTCCACCAGCTCCGTGTTCCCAGAAACCGGCAGACGCCAGTCGCAATCCCCGGTGACTGAAGATGCACTGCGCACACGGAAATACCCACAGAGCCGCGAGTGAAATTCTTTAAAAGAAAGTTGATCGGATAACTTAGAGCAAACATCCTTGAACTCTTCATGTTGCTGGTCTGTTCCACCATCTCCGCTTCTCTCCTCTGCTTTCAGAGTTCTCTGAGCTCCGGGAAGTCCCAGCACGGCGCAGAGAGCAGTGAAGTCCTCCGCGGACACTGTGTCATCCTGGTTGGGATAGGCCAGGTGGTGGAAGACCTCCTGCAGGTACTGATCGATTCCAGTGGCGAGGACAACTATTTCGTTCTCGGCTCCCGAATCGGGGCAATAGTGATGGACCAGGGCGCTGCGGAGCCACTCGCTTTTACGCGCAGCCCGCGGCAAAGGCTGGACGCGAGGGAGTGCCAGTGCGGTGCGCCTCATGGCTGCACTCAAAATATGGTTGTTCTTACTGGTTAAATCTGACAGCACTGCAGGTGATCAGAAAGCAAACTGAGGTTCTAAAACACATATTGGGAATTTCCTGGACACCTCACCTAAGGTTTCCTCCTGCGGCTCTTTCAGTACAGATTTGATCCCTGCGGACTGGAAAAAAAAAACTCGGCTCCACCCTTTGTGTGCATGCTCCAACTGCTGTACTAATAACGCACTCATAGCTGGAGTTACTTCTGTTTGATCCGTGTAACCAAACTGGGTCAAATATCAGTGCAACCCCAAAATCAGCACAATAAGAGCTGTCAGAGCATTGAGTTTTCCCTCAGCTTTCCATGGAAGAGATCCGTTTTTACAGGAGGACCTAAGGAGATCTTTTGGTGGCACCTGTCCTCTGGATACACCAGTCAGTCTTAAACAATTCTCTTTGTTTGCACCTTTCTGACACATCGTATATGGTACCAACAACAATGAAAAAAGTAACCTGACTCCTGGTCTCTCTTCATGCACACACCAGGTACACTTACAGTTTAAAGATTCGCACGACTGTTTTTTCTCATTGGTTGACACTAAATCAAACTACACATTTCCTTTACATACCATGCAACCCTAAAGTGTCTCTACTTGCTAAATGCCAAAATAATGAGAGCACCAGCTCTGTCCATATTTTTATGGGACTGAGATCAGAGTTTCTAAAGGGCACTCCAAACCAATGACTTGTCCTTGAGCCACTTTGTAGCTAATCAGGTGGTATGCTTTGGGTCATTTTTGAAGACCCATTTGAATATCTTAAGCCCAGTAGTCAGCTACTCTGCCTTGTAAAATAACTGTTTACAAGTCCAATTTAGGTGACTACCTCATGAAGCTCATCAAGAGAATGCCAACAGTGTGCAATGCAGTAATCAAAGCAAAGGGTATTTTTTTTAAAGAATCTAAAATATTAAAGATTTTTTGAGTTATTTCACAAATTTTTGTTGGCTACATAATTCTATATACTTACTATAGTTTTGATGTCTTCACTATGTTTCTACAATGTAGAAAGTAATAAAAATAAGAAAAGCCATTGAATGTCAAAGATTTGTCCAGACATTTAACTGGTACTTATATGTAAATGTATGGAAATATCTTGTTTTCGGTGTATCTTGGGCTGGAACTCAATAACAGATTAGTTTCCAGGGAATTCAACATTTCCCGCAGTGAAAATACCTTTCCCCACCCTGACCTCACTACTTTTCAGACGTTTGACAGCTAAAACAAAAGCAGCTTCTAGAATTTGCTCACCTGGGCATGAACAGACTGCACCAACCAAATTAAACATTAATCAGCCTCTATTGTTTGACTTTTACTGTACTGATCACCCCAACAGTACAGTGCAAAGTATTTATGCCCTCTAAAGTTATATTATTACAAACTAAAATGTATTTTATAGGGATTTCAGATAAACGACTAACACAAGGTAGCATATTCTGTAAGTGTGAAGTAAAAAGAAATAATACATGGTTTTCACATCTTCTGAAAACTGTGGTATGCATTTAATTTAAGCCCCCTTTACTCTAATGCCCCTAAATAAAATCTTGTGTGACCAATTGCTTTAAGAAGTCACCTGCACGCAGCAAAACATGTGAAAGAAGGTACTCTGGTCAGATAAGAACTTTGAAACACCAAAAACATGGTGGTGGCAGTATCATGCTGTTGGGGCATCCCTGGGTTGGAACAACCATTGAACTATGCACACAGAGAACAACAGGCTGAGTAAAATCCCCGAATCTCAGAATGCAACCAATTAACCAATTCTCAAGGAAAGCCCCTAGGAAGGAAGAGTCACCCTGGAATCCCTGTGACATCATAGGTTTACAAAATTCTGGTGTGTAGCCCTGTTGAGAGGTGTTTGATCCACGAATCCACAATTCCACCAATACGTTTCCTGATTTAACCAGAATTGGTATTTAAACAGTCCTCCTCATCATGCTGTTATCATATTTTATCATATTTTTACATCATGAGACCAAGAGGACACCTAACAGTTGATCAAGAGGTTCATCTTCATGGACGATAATGCTCTAACTCATTGCATCGTTAGGGTATGGCTGCTGGAGACTGGGGTACCTCGAAAAGAGTGGCCTGCATTTTCTCCAGACCTGAATACCATGAAAAACCTATGGCATTAGCTGAGACAATAAGTCGACTTGTGAACAGCATGAGACGTCGTGTAATTGATGTTCAAGTGCACATGACGCGTTATTGAGACATTGACATGTTTTGTTGTGGTATATCCACCACCGTTGTTGGCTTTTCTTTAAAAAAATGGTTGAGATGATGAAATCACCATGGTATGCTTCTAAATTCTACTTGGATTGATGGAAGAAGTTGCTCATGGAACAAATTTTGATCCTACTCCTTATTCATGGCAGTGGTTTTGGATAAAATTGCAACCCCAAACATGCTCAAAATTCCTCTGTTCTCTTTACAAATGGTTTTGGACCCCCTCCTTCATCAGCCATGTCTTTCTAATATGTTCAGAATGCAGTTTTACTGCCATGGGAAAAAAAATCAATGTGCATCAGAGCAAGGGTTGTGGACATATCTGCAGGTTTTACCAGAGGTGCTAATATAACCCAGTGCCAACAGCCTCGTCTTAGGACCAATAGCTGACAGTAGTCTAGTCTTGATGGTTCTTTTTGCGGTTTTCTCTCAATTCTGTTAACACCACCTGCCCAAAGTTTTTTCACTCATTACACAGAACCACAGTCAGCCCTTCTCTAAATGTTTTCTGATTGATTCAGTCTCATAATCCAGACTTTTTACATATGGTGCTGTGAAAAAGTATTTGCCCCTTCCAGATTGCGTCTATTTTAATGGCTTTGTCACTCTTAAAGTATCATAGTTTTGCGCACGGATCTGACCCACATGCAGAATGACGCTCAAGGGAAACAGGTACAAGTTTGAAAAGTTTATTAAAGAGACCGGTAACGGAACGGAATCCAGGCACAACTGTAGGGAGGGAAACGACAGGTAAGACACACGGTAAACAAAGCTGGTAATTAATAGTGTAATGTTTCTTTCTAGGAGGGAGTATGGTTATCCGCCAAGAGGAGAGGTATTCGGACTGGAGCAAACAACGAGGGAAGCGAAGACGGTAAGTCCAATAGTTCACTTGTTCCTGGGGTTTGTGCTTGGAGGGTAGGCGGAGAGTCAGCGGTGTGGTGGAGGGTGGACAGGTGTGGATGAGAGAGTGCAACGAAGTCCGTAGTCCAGGAGTAGCCAGCCAGAATGGAATCCAGGGTTCAGTAGTAACTGGTCGACTTGTAGAAGATCTGTCTTTGGATGATCTTAGGAATGAAGGTAGCATAAGGGTTAAGCCACCGGGGCCAGCCTGGGTATCCTCCAGGTAGTCGCCGGTACAGTTCACTAGAGAGAGCAAAGAGAAGTTAAACGAGGCCGAAGACAAAGTACACTTGACCTGGTACGTAGTTTGGCTGAGTAGCTACAACAGAGGCTAATACTCGAGCGATGAGATGCTGGCTGCCTCCTGCTTAAGTACTCCAGGACTCAATCACCGGGGATGAGAAACACCTGTCACCACCACTGCTGAACACTAGCACCTACTAGGAGCCAAAACGCAGACAGTACACACAAAACACTCCAGCCCCGACATAAAAGGATTACAATTTGAGCCTCTTTCACATGTTGAATCATGAACACTGACCCTAACTAAAGCAAGTCCGACCTGAGGTGCTTCCCCTGGGTTCTCTTGGGACCTCCTGAATAAATCTTTGATGCACTCTTGGAGATTTTCAGACACTCCTGAAGAGGTTTCCTGCAGTCTCTCAGTGTGGTTTGCTGGAGTCCCCAACCCTCAGAGATAGCCTTGTTACAATTTCCAGACTGATAGATGTCAGTGATGTTTCCTACCTGTTATGGAATTCCTTTAGATCAGGGCATGATGTCTTGCTTTTCAAGATCTTTTAACCTACTTTATGTTGTCTGTCAGGTTCCATTTAAGTGATTTCCAAATTCTACAGGTCAGGCATTAAGCAGGCGTGGTTGTGGCTAGTGAAATTGAACTCAGCTTTCCAGAAAATTAGGTTAATCACAGTTAAGTTCAACAAAGAGGGGTGATTACCTTTTCACGCAGGGCCATTTTGCTTCAGATAACATTTTCCTTTAAAAACTGAACAATTTAATACTGATTTTATTATTTTTACCCAGGTTGTCTTAGTCTGATACATTTCAAGATGTAAAATGAAAGTGAAAGGAAAAAACCATGCAGGTTTATAATCTCTGCTGAAAAAAAAAAAAAAAAAACGCTCAGTAAATGTACAGGGGTTGGACAATGAACCTGAAACACCAGTCATTTTAGTGTGGGAGGTTTCATGGCTAAATTGGACCAGCCTGGTAGCCAGTCTTCATTGATTGCACATTGCAGCAGTAAGAGCAGAGTGTGAAGGTTCAATTAGCAGGGTAAGAGCACAGATTTTCTCAAAATATTGAAATGTACACAACATTATGGGTGACATACCAGAGTTCAAAAGAGGACAAATTGTTGGTGCACGTCTTGCTGGCGCATCTGTGACCAAGACAGCAAGTCTTTGTGATGTATCAAGAGCCACGGTATCCAGGGTAATGTCAGCATACCACCAAGAAGGACGAACCACATCCAACAGGATTAACTGTGGACGCAAGAGGAAGCTGTCTGAAAGGGATGTTCGGGTGCTAACCCGGATTGTATCCAAAAAACATAAAACCACGGCTGCCCAAATCACGGCAGAATTAAATGTGCACCTCAACTCTCCTGTTTCCACCAGAACTGTCCGTCGGGAGCTCCACAGGGTCAGTATACACGGCCGGGCTGCTATAGTCAAACCTTTGGTCACTCATGCCAATGCCAAACGTCGGTTTCAATGGTGCAAAGAGCACAAATCTTGGGCTGTGGACAATGTGAAACATGTATTGTTCTCTGATGAGTCCACCTTTACTGTTTTCCCCACATCCGGGAGAGTTACGGCGTGGAGAAGCCCCAAAGAAGCGTACCACCCAGACTGTTGCATGCCCAGAGTAAGGCATGGGGGTGGATCAGTGATGGTTTGGGCTGCCATATCATGGCATTCTCTTGGCCCAATACTTGTGCTAGATGGGCGAGCGTCACTGCCAAGGACTACCGAACCATTCTTGAGGACCATGTGCATCCAATGGTTCAAACATTGTATCCTGAAGGCGGTGCCGTGTATCAGGATGGCAATGCACCAATACACACAGCAAGACTGGTGAAAGATTGGTTTGATGAACATGAAAGTGAAGTTGAACATCTCCCATGGCCTGCACAGTCACCAGATCTAAATATTATTGAGCCACTTTGGGGTGTTTTGGGGGAGCGAGTCAGGAAACGTTTTCCTCCACCAGTATCACATAGTGACCTGGCCACTATCCTGCAAGAAGAATGGCTTAAAATCCCTCTGACCACTGTTCAGGACTTGTATATGTCATTCCCAAGATGAATTGACGCTGTATTGGCCGCAAAAGGAGGCCCTACACCATACTAATAAATTATTGTGGTCTAAAACCAGGTGTTTCAGTTTCATTGTCCAACCCCTGTATATCGGAATCACGGTGCTTTCTCCATTCCAACATCAGTTAGCAGGAATTTTAGGTCATTTGCATAGGCTACAGTATATTTCTGTTGCTACTGGTGTGCAGGTGAGTCACCTAAAAACACATGAGCTCACAAAGGAAGACTTCAGACATTGTTTTGCCTTTGTCTTGATTTTGAATGCTAATCTATGCCTAGTTGAGCAGCAGAGCTTCCCGGTGACTCATCCGGGTTGTTTCTTTTTACCTTTGATAAGATAAGTGTGCTTTTTGAGTCAGCTCCACTAAAAGGCTGCAAATCTTTTGTTCCTCCTGCAAGACAAAGCTGTATTTTCTATAAAGGTGCACTTAAATCATTATGAGTGTACAGAAAAATGTCACTGGTTACCTAAACCCTATTTTAATTACACAGGGAGGCGGATTGAGTCCACTCCTCAGACAGTGTGTTGGAAACATTGCTTTTTGTTCTAAGGGGTGGTGGACAATGATCTAACAGTCAAGGTCAAGATGTGAAACTTGAGCATGTTCATTTAGTGTTTGAATTTGTAAACTAAAGAAAACTACATGGATACTGGCTTGACCTGCTAACAGTTAGCCAGGTCACTAAAGCAGTTAGCAGGTTGCACTGGTTTTTGGACTTGCTGGAAAGCCAGACTGTGAAAAAAATAGAATGTGGCAGAAATGAGGACACAGCAGCATACAGTGCTGGTCAGATGTTTACATACACTCAGACACTTTTTCAAAATGATACAACAAAATACTTCAATGGATTTTAAAACCATGAACTGAGTGCACAAGTTTGAATTAAATGTGGACTTTCTCTTGTTCATTCTGGATCAAAAGTATACATACTGCCACGTCTAAATGCATCCCCACTGTTGTTTGGGAAAATATCCCTCAGGCAGGTTGCAGTGAAACGTCAAGGGCCAGGCATAATTTTGCATGCATATCTGAACACTTTTCTTGGCAAAACTGGTGGAGCTCATTTAAATTGGTTGGCATCCAGTCACAGACTCATCTTTTACCTTTCAATCAGGGCAATGTCAAAAGCTTAACTTTAGCCTGCCTTTTTCATTCCAAAACCAGTTTAGATGTGTGTTTATGATCATTGTGCAGATGAAAAAACCTATTGTGTCAAGGTTCAACTTATTTGTCCCAAACTGTAGCTTCAGTTTTTAGTGTTCGAAAGATGCTGGAACAGCAGTGTCGACCAAGAAAGAAGCACCTGCTCCAAAATCAAAACTGAACTGAAACCACACTAATCACCATCCCCACAATGAAACATAGTGGCAGCATCATGCTGTGATGAGTGCAGCTGGAACAGGCAAGCTGGTTTGGCAGATGGATGAAGCTAAATACAGAGTAGCCCTGAAATAAAACCCATTAGAGACTACAAAAGGCTTAGGACTGAGGTGAAAGTTCATCCTTCCAGCAGGCAAACAGAAGAATCCAGCAACAAACAATGACCCACAGTGAGCTTATATGGGAGATGGTACAGGTACAGACATTAGGACAATGAGGTGGGGCAGGTCAGCTGCATTAACTAACTGCATGGAGGCTGAGGGAAGGCAGAGCAGACGAAGGTGGAAACTAATGATGACTGGAGCTAAACAGAGATACAAAACACTAAATAAAAAGGGGAAAGACAAATATAAACCTAAAGGGAACACATGGAATAAACAAACTAAGCACAAGGGATAACTAAGAAATCAACATATAACTAATGACTGAGAACACTGGAGAATAAGGAACATGATAAACAGTAATGAAAAACACAAATAAGAACCCAACCCAGCACCCCAGGATCATAACAATTTATTTTTAAAGCACTTTTAATGCAACAATAAGGCTGTCAAAAGTATTGTGCAGTGTTAGAGGTTTAACTTATATAAAACATGTAAGAGGAGAGCAACAAACTGAAAATGAAAAACACATTACCATGCCACACTGGTTTGAAAGCCTTGGAGTAAAAATGCATTTTAAACAAGATTTAAAAACAGTAAATGAAGGAGCCTGCCTGATGTGCAGAGGTAAAACCATCTGGTCCACTGATCCGAGGGAAACATATGGGTGTAGCAGTTACACAAAATGACAAAAAATGGAGCAGGATTATGTAGAGAAGTTTATGAAATATGGTCACGTTTTCATGTCCCAGTTAAAAACTGAGCAATCGTAGGTGAGCAATTGAAGCCTAAGTTTGCCAAACAGAATAGCATTGCAATGATCAAAGCAAAAAATAAAAAAGCATGTATTATTCCAAGTTGCTTTCAGAAAGAATAAGCTTTTTTTGACAAATAGCTTAACTGGAAAAGGCAGATTTTCCCGCTGAGTTTACTTCAGTACCAGGTTTATAATAAGGGATTTCTAATGGGATGCCAGGTAGAAAAGCTCAATGCAAGGGGTCCAGTTAGGGCTTTTAGGTCTGAACAACATGCCTTTGATCATGTTTTTTTAATTAAAATTTAGACACTTTACTCCCAACAAACATCTAATATCAACAAGAATCAAAGGAGAGATTGGACAGATCACCCACTTATGTGTTTCAACAGAAAATAAACCTGGCAGCCTTTCACATACAAATAGAAAGAAAGAAATGTGGTGCCTCTGAAAAATGGCACAAAGTGGGAGCAGATTGAAGAGAAAAGGAGAGGTCCAAACTAGGGCTTTGGGGTACTCCAAGGAAGAGCAGCGCAGGAAGGCATAAAAGTGTTAACACAAAAACATCTATGGCTATGTTCACATGCTGGATGAGATGCTCAATTCCAATGTTTTTCTAAAATCTGATTTTTTTTGCATGGTTGCTGAAACCACTAATTAAATGCGTCCGTCTTCAGATTTCATACAGTTCACGACTCCAAAGAGACCTGCATGCACTGATGGAGAATGTAGACGCCACACAGCAGTTTTTGTTAACGGAAGTAATAATGGATGTCGGCGTCTCTGTGTTATGATGAAGTTGTTGAGCAATGGGAGCCGGTAATATTATAACCACATCATAACTAGACGGAGAAAAGTAAGATAAAGGCGAGGCTGTGGCACAGGTGTAAAGCGCGCAACCCATAAACAGAAGCAATAGTCCTCAACGCAGTGGTCGCGGGTTCGAGTCCCGGCCCCATTGACCTTTGGTGCATGTCTCCCTCTCTCTTTCCACCCCATTTCCTGTTGGGCAACCTGCAAAAATGAAGGCCACTGGTGCTACAAAATAATAGTAACTTTAACTGTAATGTTTTAGCTGCTTAGGAATAAGTTAAACCTGCAATATTCTCATGGAAGAAAGTGTCTGATTGTTGTAGAAAAAACAAATCGTTGTAGATTTTTTTTTAAAAAGGGTCTCAGATATTTGCCCTAGTTAAATAAATGTTCCCTAACTTTTTGGGTTGAACATTTGTTTTTATTAGTTTAGAAAGTTTTAAGTCTATCCACAGCAACAAAATGAAATGGACTCAGTCTGCCTCCCTGTGTAGTTAAAATAGGTTTTAGGTGACCAGTGACAAAGTGAATTCTTTATTATAAAGAATTTGCTGTATTTAGCCAAGTTTATTGAATGAGTGAGTCCAGGTCTGTTTCCGAGTAAAATGTTATTGGATGTTTGTGGCCCTACTATACGTAAAATTAAAATGAAAACAAAAAAACACGGCTAAGAAAATGACTTAGTGTTGTACTTAACATTTTCCATTAAAGAAAACAGAAGATAAAATTGTGAGTGAAAATTGTAGTCCAATAAAATTATAAGAAGTGTCTGTCTGCCACACACATTTATTACAAGTGCAAACTAATGGCCTCCAGGCTGCACTCTGGACAATGCTGTTCTGATCAGTGGAATGTTGAGCAGCTGAAAGAGAGTAGTTTGTAAGGGAACTGAGGGAAGGAGACTAATTAGCACAGATAACACACAGGGAGCTTAACTACACACTACAGGATGTATAAATCAAAAGGGGAAAAGGCCAACACTAACAGAAGAGAATTAACCAAAATGCTCTGTGCAAAGTGACATTAGAAATAACTTAGAAGCTCAACACAAAGAATCAACTAAAGGAAAGACCCAAACACTAACATAACACTTAAAAATCCAATTCAGACTCAGATTGATTTACTTTTCCTCCTCATAGCTGTCTCACGGAGTAGTTTCTCCACTTGCTCCATTATTCAGGCGCGTATGGCAAGAGCTGCAATGGAATGGCTTTGAATGATCCTGTTAAAGTCCAGACCTTAATCCAACTAAATATCTGTGGCAGCACTTAAAACCTGACGTTCACAGACACTCTATCCAATCTAACTGAGCTTGAGCTATTCTGCAAAGAAGAATGGGGAAAATAAATGTTTTTTTGTTTTTTTTTGGCAAAGGCGGTAGAGACCCCAAAGGACTTGGGGTATCTAATTTCATTACAAGTCATTATATGAGTCGGACCTCCTGAGTGTGCCTTAGACGAAGAGTGAGCTCAGAGAAGACCGTGCCTTTGCTGTAGCAGCTCCTAAATTATGGAAAGACCTTCCCTTGGACATCAGACACACCTCTTCTCTGTTTGCTTTTAAATCCATTCTTCTCCCTGGTCTTTGACACCATCTGAGATGTTGACTTTTGAATTGTTTTTTTATTATTATATTTTAAATTTTAGTTTTTATCTACTTCTATTTTACTTCATTCTGACTGACTGCTAGTTTGTGTATTTTAATACAGGGCTGTTTTATTTATTTTGAGGTCCTGTTGCTTTTACTGTTGGTTGGTTATTGTGTTCTTCCATTGCCGTTTCATTTATTTTCTGTACTGCTCTTTGGTTCTGTGAGTGTTTAAGGTGCTCTATAAATAAAGCTGGTATTACAGTAAAACTCATATCACTGCATTATTCCAGTTATACTGCACCATGCTAATTTTGCATTCATATAAGAAATGTCAACATGGTGAGAGTAATGCTGTTATAGTAAACTAAACTTTCACAGACAGACCCAGTCCCACAAAAGCATGAAGCTAATCAACCGGTCTTCACCTGGAGGTAGCCACTCTCTTGCAGTTGGTGCTTATTTTGTATTGAACGCACAAGACAAGATGAGTCCAAAAGTGCACAGGCTTAAGAGGGAGACATAATAGGTTTTTGCCTCAAGTGTTCATCTGCTTCTCTGAGTGTGAGGTAATCAGCTGTGTGTCTCTGAAAGACTGCTCCTGCTGTCGTCCCGCCTCCCTCTGAGAAACAACCCTGCAGCTGCTGCCTGCTTTGGGTGAAAGGACTTCATCTGAAAATGAAAGGATGGGAGGGAAGAAGAGGGAACCGTAAAGAGAGGGGGAGTGCAGGTTCTGCAGCCATATGTGTAAGCTTGCTATAGTGTGTATGCTCACACAAGCATGCACAAATGTCCTGCTGTTCACCATTCGCCGTGGTAGTGGCACACTATCAGTATTGACAGGAGGCTGGGTTAATGCTTTGTGTTGTGCTGCCATATGCTCGTCCAGGGGATGACAAAAAGGCAAATAAAGCCACAAACCACTGAAGCCCTTCTTTGAAGTGGTGGCGCTGACTGATATGTTTTGTCCAGTTGATTGAGGACCAGTCCAGGAATAACCCTGTGACAGTGTTTCTAAAAGTGATGGAACTCACTTAATTGTGTCTGCAAGCTTTATTTGACTGCTCACAGTTTTTCTCCTTATCAGGTTACTGGGTCCAGACAAGGTGACTTGTCAAGCTAAAATATCTGGATAGTACAATATAAAATGTAGCTGTGGGAACAAACATCTGTCATTCCTTCATTAAAAGACAATCCTATGAATACATTGAAGCTTATATTTAATTCCTTCACTCACACACACACACACACACACACACACACACACACACACACACACACACACACCTGTGTTTTATCATCTTTATGAGGACTTTTCCTTGGCTTTCATTGACTTCCATTCATTTTCATTCATTTCTATGGCCTAACCCTGACCCTACCCCCAACTCTAACCATCTGAATCAGAGAAAACATTTGAAGCATCTTACGTGGGCAAAGGAGAAAAGCGACTGGTAGTGATCAAAAGTGACCTTTTCAAATAAAAGGAAATTTTTCTGTTTATCTGGAAATCGAGGTCCCAGGGTTTAGCGAAGACATGAAGAGGCAAAGAACAAACCTGGACCACCTACCTACAGGAGTGTCCACCTCCAAAGCCTTTCCTTTTGTAGTCGTCAGTCTTGCATGTCATGCATTTACCCACAAGAACATTCCCCAGCTGCAACCAAAAGATCCAACCTCAGCACTCCTCCAGCCAAACATCTATATACAAGTAAGCTTAACTAAAGATATACTTGATGTACTCAGTACATTATTCAATACACCTGTGCCTCCCCTCACTAGACAACCCGATCCTGAAACAACATCACAAAATAAACTGTTATTTCACAATAAACCTCTTAAACTTGATATCAAGTTTCAGTGATTCCCCCATGAGCGTCAAGAAATGATATCCAACCATGAAACTTATAAAACATTCTAATTCTGTGATAAAACTGCATTTGAGGTTTTGATTAGCTGTAAGCCAGTATTATCAGCCTTTGGTAACTTAGTTAGAGCATACCATAACTATCAAAGACTTAAACAAAATATTTCATGTAGACCAAATTCATAAAAATAAAACTATTTAATATTTTAATCTATCTAGCTATGTTCATTGGTTTCTTTAACCACTACACACCATTTTAACTACCTTTTAACACCAGATGATTAAACATCTATGAATGATCCTTCAGTCAGTCACTTTGTTGCAGCTCATATTCAAAATGTTCAGCAAATACAAACATCTGATCAACAAAGCCAGTTTGCATCCTTTAGTAAATATTCTCATGTTTTGTGCAAAAGTAAACACTTCTCACATACTGCAGACAGATCCTGCTTCAGAATCCATCCAGTTCATCCTAACCACAGAATCCATGATGGATGAGGAGTGTGTCAACATGAGCTTTGACATGAGAAATAAGGTTTGAGGGGAAACTGGCTTGGGATTCTCTCCTTCAATGGGAATGTGATTAATGTCTCACTTTTTCAACTATCTTTTTTCTCTGTGTGCAACAGTGTAAACATTTCCTCATTCCTGAGTTATCGAAGGAGTGCTGGTTTAGCTTTGAGCTGTCCCACCTGGGCCATGAATGAGGTATACACACAACTAACACTCAGAGATGAGTTTATGCACAATTTGCCGGCTACATACCTGAGGGACTGTGTTGAGCCTGGGTAAAATATAGCTGCAGATAAGGCATGTGGCTACAGGTAGCAGTAGATCTGAAGACATTTCCTGGGTGTGACGGCATAGCACATACCACTTTGTCCTGTACTACCATTAGTATCTATTAGTCAGTTTGGTAAATTTACTATCTGTATCTCCTAATTACTGCAGTGCATCAACACTTGATTTTTTCCTCAAAAAAGCAACCTGAGAAATTTGTTTGCTTATTGGATGTATTGAGAACAGTACCAAAGTTCTGCTCAGGACATTGCTTTCTTCACAAGAAATACCAAGTGCAGAACTTTTTCTCATTAATCATCTCCTCTTCAAATTTGGGATCAGTCACAAAGTAGATGTCAGACACCAAACAATCACAAGCTCAAGAACGAGCTGTGAGAACTCAAGAACCAGGACTGAGAAAAGAATGACATCATTTTTTGTCTTGCAGCCCTGGTAAGAGAGAACTAATTTCCTGGTTTTTGAGCAGTATGTACAGGCCTTTAGTATCAATGTAGCATTAGCTCTTTCTAGTTTAATTTAAGGACTGCATGGTGGACCAGGTTTCAGCTAGTCTCTAGGTGGTTCTGGGTTCAATTCCTGGACATTGTCTACTGCAAGGGATTTGCATGGTCTCCCTGTGCATGTGTGTGTTCTCTCCAGGTTAATTATAAAACTGTAAGAACTGAACTACTAAAATAGTTGTAACAATATGCATATATTTTATTTAGTTAGATTTGTATCAATACTTATTAACTTTTAACAGACATTCTGACAGTTTAACAGTTAAACGACATTTCAATAAATATGTTATATGCCAACCAATTTCTAAAATGCACTCACTCAAGTTAAATTCTAATTATTAAGATCACTCTCAGTCTTCTGCTCATGTGTTCATTTTCTCACACCCACCCCTGTTAACTAGAAACAAAGAACAAGAACTGGTTTATGATGATGGTATAAATGTTACTGAAATAGGAAAAAATGTACTTGCTAACATGCTAACATAGTGGGATGTAAACCTATTTGCTGACAACTTCGGCTACGTTCACACTGCGGGTCTTAATGCTCAAATCCGATTTTTTCAGAAATCTGAATTTTCAGTGTTGTCGTTCACATTACTTTGAAAATGTTGCGGCTACAAACTGACCCAAATGCACATAAGAACAATATGAGCATCGTCGGGCTCAGCACAACAGTAAACACGGAGAAATAGGTGCACAACAGAAGCCATTTATTGTCAGCGGGTGCTGCGTGGAAAACACGTGAATAAAAGGAGAGTGAAGCTCTTTATTGTTCCGTTTTAGGGAGATCTGCCTGCCATTTCAGCACAACAAACTGGATGCGGAGACACAACCAGCAATGGTGGGGCAGGGATGTTGACAACTTTACAGAGACCGAGTTTATTCAGACCTTTATCATGAGCAACTTTTAATCATATATGTCAGCGCCTCTCCTCAACAGTGCATCAGACTGCAGCAGAGGCAGATCATCACATGCTCTGTAATCTCGATAGCATTTTAAAGTCCTCTGTTTGAAGGGTTGTTTACGAATTTTACAATACAAACTACGTCCCACATCCAGACTGTTCCTATGAGCCTTTCAGTTAGGCTTGAATAAAGTTTTATCTCTGTTTATTAACGAGCTTTAATGTCTCGGTGTCTCTCCACTGTGCACTTCTATTCTAGCCCCCCCCCCCTCTGTTTTGCTAACTGCTACCGTTTCCTGCTGGGTGCCACAAAGTTGTGATGAATGCGATGGAAATTGACGTCAAAGTCACATCTAATGCACCTTGGTCATTCCCACTGGGGTCACATTCCAAAAGATCAGATACGAGTCGGATTCAGGACCACATAGGAATGTGGCTCAAATGTGACTTGAAAAAGTCAGATATAGGCCAGATATGAGCCAGATATGAGTGTTCACACTTCCCAAAAATCTGACCTGGTCACTTGACCCCCAAAAAAATCAGATTTGGGCCACATTTGCCTGCAGTGTGAACAGGATCTTAGATACCTCACTGGCAACTGTGTCCCCAGGGTTAAGAAGCTCAGTTTGCTAAGAAGTATTACTTACTGTTAGATCTTTTGCTAAACCAGCTAATGCTAGATAAAAACTTTAATTCTTGCTAAAGCACAGAAACCTTCTTAACCATAAGTCTTACTACAGTTCCTAAATATTACTGAGTTGATATTTTACCTAATCAAAATGTTGAGGTGTGATTTGTTATCAAAATAAAGTGGTTAGAATTGAACCATTACTGAGCATTTTAATGGCTTGTATTTAATGCAGTCCAAATGAGCTTTTTACAGTATAGCAAGTTGTGACTTGTTTAAACTTCTGCTGAATTTAAGGTTATTTAGGATCATTGCTTTGATTATGCACCATTTTATGAGGGTCCTTCTCACACCCGACTGCATGCAGGGACACACAGGCTAATCTTAAGGATCTTTTTGTTTAAACACATACAATGAGATGGATGTGTAAAATCATGCCTCAAAGCATTAAAAAAAACATGACATAGTGCTGCTTCAAAGACATATTTGCACATCATCACAGATAAAGCCCTCTGTGACTCAATGGAATGACATATTTAATGGTTTTGGATGTATTTGGATGTATTATTAACAATAATTGGGCCAAACACCTCAGCAGAGATTGCCAGAAGAACTGAATTAGAAACATTTGCTGATCTTGCTCCAAATGGCCACGAACGTTCCAACAAGTATCTGGGAATTTTCAACTTTAAATAAACAGTGTAAAAACAGTTAGAATTTATATTGGCTTTATCTGGCTTAGTTTATATGGAAAGAATGTTACAGAAATACAAATCATTTTCCTTCTTTTTAACCTTTACATTCAGTTTTTCTCTATCAGAAATAGCCATTTTTAGCACTGTTTCAAAATGCAACAAGCAAAAAGTAAAAAAAATAATAACCAGAACTACTGATCCAATACTTTTTACTTCCTTTTGACTTCCAGGTGTTATTGTACCCTTCAACAGAGTATGCATGGTTAACACTTGTGACTACGAATATATTTCTAAATCACCCTGGCACTATTGTGACATGAATCACAAGCAAAAGAACGACATCCCAGATGCAAGCGACTGAAATTAGCTTTCTCCGTAGGGTGGCCGAGCTCAGCCTTACCGGGAGGACAGGAGCTCTGTCATCCTGGATTTCGGATGAGCAGAAGACAATGGATGGATGGATGTATGGATGATAGTACTGAGTATCTACCTTGCATTTCTTTGGCTTAAGAAGACATGTGTCATTAGGTAAATAATGCCCCAGCACCATATTTCTGCACATCTGATTCTGTAGGTATTGAGATCTCCAGTTATATAAGTCAAGCTACAGATTTTTTGGTCACAACTCAGAAACATCCTAAATCCTGCACAGATATCATATTAATACTAGTGGTAGGATGGAATAAAAACAAATTAAATTAGAGCCTTTGTAATTAATTTATCGTGAATAATCAAACTTTTTATCAAATAGCAATATTTGATACAATGTGCAATTTTTTTTTTAATTCGAATAACTTTTTGTTAACTAATTCAAGTAAGGTTTGCAGTCCTGCAGACCTCATGGTTAAGTAGGTCCAAACTGCAGCGAACATTTATGTCTGCAGAGATTATCATCAGGGCTGGCCTTACCTCCATCCAGGACTTGTACAGTTCTGGGGCCAGAAAAAGGCCAGCTAACATCTCTGCAGACCCCACACATCCTGGTCACAGGCTGTTTAGACTTTTATCTTCAGGTCGGCGCTACAGAGCACAAATGGAAAAAAATAGCCACCACAGAGAGTTTCTTCCCCCATGTTGTCTCTTTGTTGAACACAATGAACACCTCACAGCAGAATAAGCACACTGCTCCATCACAACCGGCCTGCCCTCTCCTTCTATATATTGGAACAAAGATGATGGGCTGTACACATACACATACATACTGCTCCTTGACCCTATTTATTTAAGTATTTTTACACATTGTGATTGTTGTTTGGATTGATGTTGAAATACAACTCGAATACTGAAAACTGAAGTCAAATTTCTTGTTTGTGCACTCAGACTTTTGTTGATTCTGATTGGCTTCGCTTTTACTGTGGTGTGGTTAGTGGAACTGAACCAAAACATGTGATCAAACACAGTTAATTCATGATTTGAAGCAAGCAATTATATTTTCACATAGGCCCAAGTTGCTTTTTTTCCTATAATTTATGAAATCATCATTTGAAAATTACTTTTTGCATCTGCTCAGGTTATCTTTGATCTTAAAATCACTTACATAACCTGATGTAATGAAATGTGACCAGGTGTGGGTCATCTCATTGTCAGTAACTTTAGTTGATAATCTCCAAGCCTTACCAATATAATAGCAAAATAGTTGGTATATTATTGTGCACAGTTTAAGAATGTTGTGTTTTCTACACAAACTGGTGGCAAACATAAAAGTAATGTTTGTGGATAATCCCAGTTACACCAAATGATCGTACATTTGTAGTATTACAACGCTGATGTTATTTTCCTTTTGGCTAGATTTGGTAAAAGAGAGCTGCCATCTACAGGGGTTGGACAATGAAACTGAAACACCTGGTTTTAGACCACAATAATTTATTAGTATGGTGTAGGGCCTCCTTCTGCGGCCA
Source organism: Crenichthys baileyi (assembly GCA_036173005.1). Classification (NCBI taxonomy): domain Eukaryota; kingdom Metazoa; phylum Chordata; class Actinopteri; order Cyprinodontiformes; family Goodeidae; genus Crenichthys; species Crenichthys baileyi. The sequence continues at coordinate 43,794 of JAHHUM010001174.1, forward strand.
ATACAGCGTCAATTCGTCTTGGGAATGACATATACAAGTCCTGCACAGTGGTCAGAGGGATTTTAAGCCATTCTTCTTGCAGGATAGTGGCCAGGTCACTACGTGATACTGGTGGAGGAAAATGTTTCCTGACTCGCTCCTCCAAAACACCCCAAAGTGGCTTAATAATATTTAGATCTGGTGACTGTGCAGGCCATGGGAGATATTCAACTTCACTTTCATGTTCATCAAACCAATCTTTCACCAGTCTTGCTGTGTGTATTGGTGCATTGCCATCCTGATACACGGCACCGCCTTCAGGATACAATGTTTGAACCATTGGATGCACATGGTCCTCAAGAATGGTTCGGTAGTCCTTGGCAGTGACGCCATCTAGCACAAGTATTGGGCCAAGGGAATGCCATGATATGGCAGCCCAAACCATCACTGATCCACCCCCATGCTTCACTCTGGGCATGCAACAGTCTGGGTGGTACGCTTCTTTGGGGCTTCTCCACATCGTAACTCTCTCGGATGTGGGGAGAACAGTAAAGGTGGACTCATCAGAGAACAATACATGTTTCACATTGTCCACAGCCCAAGATTTGCGCTCCTTGCACCACTGAAACCAACGTTTGGCATTGGCATGAGTGACCAAAGGTTTGGCTAAAGCAGCCCGGCCGTGTATATTGACCTTGTGGAGCTTCCGACGGACAGTTCTGGTGGAAACAGGAGAGTTGAGGTGCACATTTAATTCTGCCGTGATTTGGGCAGCCGTGGTTTTATGTTTTTTGGATACAATCCGGGTTAGCACCCGAACATCCCTTTCAGACAGCTTCCTCTTGCGTCCACAGTTAATCCTGTTGGATGTGGTTCGTCATTCTTGGTGGTATGCTGACATTACCCTGGATACCGTGGCTCTTGATACATCACAAAGACTTGTTGTCTTGGTCACAGATGCGCCAGCAAGACGTGCACCAACAATTTGTCCTCTTTTGAACTCTGGTATGTCACCCATAATGTTGTGTGCATTTCAATATTTTGAGAAAATCTGTGCTCTTACCCTGCAAATTGAACCTTCACACTCTGCTCTTACTGGTGCAATGTGCAATCAATGAAGACTGGCTACCAGGCTGGTCCAATTTAGCCATGAAATCTCCCACACTAAAATGACAGGTGTTTCAGTTTCATTGTCTAACCCCTGTATGTTCAAGTTATGTAAAAAGTGTGGGTGTTCTAAGCTTATACTTGTGCCTACACATTTTGGTATTTAATTTCTGCAGTTGTAATTGAACTTAATTTTTGCTTGTTTAATTTTTTTCTGCAAATGCTAATTTTAGCCAAACAAAAATCACATATCCTGATATTTACATTTAGTTTGTATTCTCATTGTAGAAACTCTGAACTCAAGATTTTTTAGGATTTGTCCTGCAGCAGCATGTTATTCATGTGTGTCCATTCATCCTCTGCTGCAACACACATGAACTTCAGATTAAAAACTCTTTTACCATTTTGTCATGTTACCAGTCAATGTAAATCAACATAATGATGAAGTTTAACTCTAAAACAAAGGCAAATCAAATAAGCCAATGAAGGAAGAATTATTCTTATAAATTCACTAAATCATGTTTAAACTTGCTGCTGCTCTGGGAAGATAACTATTAGATTCTTCATCTAGACAAAACATGGTTCTTGGTTTCCAAACATTAAACCATGCTAAGGAATTCCCCCCCAAACCTCCAAAGAATCGTTGTACATTCTGACCTTCATAATGCAATTCAAACAAACCAGTCAAAGGTTGAACAATGTGAAATGGATGTTGTTGAAATTATGACACAGACTGAACAGATTTTAGTGATTGCCTGAATCATTCATCGACACAGCAGGAGTAGGGATTTAATGTAGGTTTAATGTAAAAGATTCCTCAGCACTAAGGCTAAATCAAACTATCCTAAAGCAATTAAAATCTAAACATTAAAATGATTTCCATGATGCTTCCTGTTAGGCTTTGCAGTTATCAAAGTCCTGACATGGGTTATGGATTTAGAATTTACCTGAAAGATAAAAAACCAGAAAGAGCACATCAGTACCCTAAACTTTAATTAGACAAAGATCTTTGGTCAAATGAAAATCTTTTTTTCTATTATTTTGGGAAATTCTTCTCAAAAGCCATTGCAGTAACAGAGGCCATTCAGAGAATAAAATTCTGCTTCTTGAAAAGGGCGCAGTCATTTTTCTTCAGAGCCACCCTTGTGGGTCATCACAGACAAATAAGTGTAGACACCACATTGGCTTAGTTGCCCAGTAGGGGCATGTTCACCTCAGATATCATTAGTAAGTATTTGGAAGTTAGGTTTTCTAAATAAAAGAACTAATGCCTATGGTTAATTGTTTTTGCTGAATAGTTTCTATATGCAAGAATATATACTACTCAAAGAAATTAAAGGAATAATTTGAAAACACATCAGATCTCAATTGAAAACAAAACATCATGTTGGATATCCATACTGATATTGAATTGGTAATGTGTTATAAGATGACAGATGGTGTCCTGGGGTATCTCCTCTCAGATCCTAACCAGGGCATCAGTCTGAGGTACAATGTGGTGGTGGTGGATGGACCAGTTTTTCCTCTCCACTGTCGCTACATGCATGCTCAGTATGAGGGATTGCTGCAAAGTCAACGCCAGTGACTGTCCACTGTCTCTACATGCTCATCCAGGAGGAGTGAATGCTACAAGTCACTGACTGGATGCAATCTGCTGGGTTTCCTTAGACAGAAAAACTTTTTATCCAATTTGAATAAATAACTGAATCTGACTGCACTGTTCAATGATTAGGATTAATTGTAATGCATGTACCTGACTCTTGTGAAGTGCCTTGAGACAACATGTGTTGTGAATTGGCTCTATATATATATATAAAACTGAATTGAATTGAATCTGTTTTACACAAACTGAAAGAACAAATCAAAACGGGCAATATTAATAACGAATTAGATCTATTTTCAAAATCAGACATAAAGTAAACTCCCTTAAGCATAAACAAGTAAAAAAAAAACACTAATATATTTTTCCTGCTTGACTGTAGAAAACAAATTTCTACAGTAATTGTAAAAAAAGAAAAATCGAGGTATGCTGTACAGAGCCAGAAGGTTCAGCACTTAACAAACACAGCTCAGATTTATCCATCCCGTATCAGAAATCTGGTGTCCTGGGGTATCTCCTCTCAGATCCTAACCAGGGCATCAGTCTGAGGTACAATGTGGTGGTGGTGGATGGACCTGAATATGATGTCCCGGAGATGTTCTACTGGATTTAGGTCAGGGGAGTTTGGAGGCCAGTCAGTGTTATTAATTCCTACATCCACCAGGAACTGCCTGCATACTCTTGCCATTATGATGCACCAGGAGGAACCCAGGACCCACTGCACCAGTAAAAGGTCTAACAATGGATCTAAGGATTTCATCCTGTTACCTAAAGGCAGTCAGGGTACCATCGTTTATGTTATTTATAAGTTCTGTTCGTCCCTCAATGGATATGCCTCTACAGACCAACACTGACCCACTACCAAACTGATCATGCTTATCAATATTGCAGGCAGTATACTTTTACTGCAGCTTCTCCAGACCCTTTCAGATCTGTCACATGAGCTCAGAGTGAACCAACTCTCATCTTTGAATAGAACAGGGTGGCAATGTTGAACCTGCCAATTCCAGTGTTCTCTGGCAAATGCCAGACCAGCTCAACGGTGTCGGGCAGTGAGCACACAAGAGCATACTAGAGGACGTCAGGTCCTCAGGCTGCCCTTATAAAGTCTGTTTCTAATGGTGCGTTCAGACTGACTGCGAATGACGCGATATGAGCGAGTGATTTACATGTTAACCCTATGTAGAGGTGTGTTCCGGAGCGAAGTGATCCGGAGAGAAGCAATCCAAAGCGATGCGAAGGACGCGAAGAACGTGATGCGAATGGAACAATTAGGCCGAATAGAGCGAATTGAGAGTGAAGCGAGAGCGAAACGAAACCCGCGAATTCCAGCGAATTTTGCTGGAGTTGAAAAATCTGAACTTTTCTGTCACGTACTTTGCAAATCAGTCAGTGCAGTCCCTGCAAAGAAATAAGGGAAAACAATATCTACAATCCGAAAAAAATCACAAATATAAAAATATAAAAAAGACAAACATTCATGTACACATAGGAGCTCTGAGAGGTTTATGGGTGGCTTTGAAAAAAGCTGTTGAAATTTAGTCCTGAAAAGGACTAGTTATTAAGGCACGCATGAAATTGTGAAGCACACATGTGGCCTTCACACACAGCTTTCTATTGAGCTGACATTTATTTACTCACCGAAGAAAGATGGAGAGGCGTTCTGCAGCGGGGATCCAGCGCATGGAGTTGGCGTCCTGGGGGCTGATTCGTCCCCCAACACAGACCAGCAGGTCCTCAAACTGAGTCCTGGATAGGCGGAAGTACCACTGAAAGCGACTGTCATCCAGATGCTGCTCCTGGAGTAGGAGCTGGTATTCTCCAAACTGGTTCCGTCTCTGGAGAATCTGGTGAACCCAGAGACGTCTACAACGGCAGCCGTCTGCCATGTTGAGTTGAAACCGGCAAGCAGCAGATAGAAGCGCCTCCTAGTTGATGAAACGGTGAAGGGATCGAGAGGAGCGTTGTCGGCCGTTGGACACGCAAATTGCTGGCTAAATGTCAGGCGAGCGACAGCACACAAATGACGCGAAAAATTTGTTGAAATTGCAGTCGGTCTGAACGCACCATAATGGTTTGGTCATTCATGCCAGTGGCCCACTGGAGGTCACTTTGTAGGGCTCTGGCAGAACTCATCCTGTTCCTCCTTTCACAGAGAAGCAGATACCAGTCCTGCTGATGGGTTAAAGACCTCCAACCGCCCTGTCCAGATCTTCTAGAGTGACTGCCTTTAGTGCACCTGGTGTTAATTTCATTAACACCAAAACAGCTAACACTGATTAACACCCCCCTCTACTACTGAACTGACCAGATCAATATACCAGAGTTGATATTGAACTCTAATTAAAAAGTGTTCCTTTCATTTTATAAAGCAAGAAGGTTTTAAAACTAAAAAAGACCAAAAAAACGAAAAGTACCATTATTTTGCGAAATTTAAAAATAGGGGCAGAAACAAATAATCAAAACAATGTGCTTTTAAAAAGCACCCAAAACCTCAATTTTTCCAAAGTTAAAACCAAATGAACTGAATTTAACTTCATTAAATTTACAATAGTTAAACAACAGTTTATTGTTTAGGGAGTGGATTTAAAACCACTCATTTTTATCTACTAGATTTGAGTAATAATAATATTATTACCGGTATGTTTACTTCAGATGATTCTTTCTTTATGAATTTATTTATTGTACATGAAGCAGAAGAACCTTGAGCTGCTAATGTGCTTACACCATCACCCCAGACCACACAGTCACTCAGCCTGACCTGTTCCATCATCTGCTGGGGTAGCAGCATCAGAGCCAAGGACTTAAAAAACCTCAACAAGCTGATAAAGAAGGCTGGTTCTGTTCTGGGGACTCCTCTGGAACCTCTGCAGATCATTGTGCAAAGAAGGATGCTTCATAAAATGAGGAGCATTATGGAAAACCCTGAGCATCCTCTTCATGAGACTGTTGTGCAACAACAGTGTCTTCAATCAGAGGCTTCTTGAGATCTGCTGTAAGACAGACCACTACAGGAGATCCTTCCTGTCCACAGCCATCAGCATCTACAACGGCTCTTTGAAGAAACCTGCAAAATTTAGCTAAACCCCAAATTTTAAATTTCCCCTTTGGGGATTAAAAAAAGTATTTTTAATTGAAGGGGGAAATTGAATTTAAATTTTGAATTGAATTTGGAATCAAAAACAAATTTGGCTTGCGAAGTTTTTCGCGTGTTTTTCCTAAACATTTGGTTGACGTCCTTCGTTCCTTCGTGTGTCACCTCCCTTCAAGTCTGTGCTACATTTCTACTGTTATACTGCCACCATTTGGTTAAGTAATGGTACTGCAAGAGGGAAGTTTATACTTTGAAGCGCTCTCAGTTTTACTCCAGGGCCTATTTGTGTTTGGAATGTATTTGAAGACACGTTTAAGTAAAAGTTTTGCAGATAACCTACTTCACAAATATTCTTGTCAATTTTATACATTCAGCATCTGTGTTGTGCCCCTTATTTTTTTTATTAGTTAATACATTTTTAAATGTTCTAGTTGCATATTTGTTGCTTCCTTTTTTGACACATTGAAAATTCAGCAAACTAAAATTGCACTATGAGCTCTTTTTCCAGTGATGACTGGTGATTTATCACTGAATACAACATTTATCCTATCATTCCACATCCATTCTCTTCAGACTCTTGGAATCTCTTTATTTATCTGCAGTGGTTAATGATTTGATTAGATTTGAAAGCGTTTAAACGCTTTCAGCAGCCAGTTTATTTGGTTAAACACTATGCTCTGTGATAGACTGGCAACCTTTGCAGGGAGTGCCCTCACCAAATAACTGCTGGAGACAGGAATCTGAACCCTCATCCCGCCACCCCCACACACGATCGTGCACAGATAAGCGGGTATAGGAATTGAATGAATGGATGGATAAAAACACAGAGAAAAAAAAGGAGAGCAACAAAGAGAGAGAAAAACAAACATAAAACGCACAACTGAGCAACTCAGATTCGGCTCAGACTTGTTTTTCTCCAACCTTGTTGCTTTGGTATTGTAAGTTAGTCACGTTTGAAATGTTGGATAATCCAATTTAACCAGATGACTGTAACACATTTAGTTGCTGCTGTTGTAGAAGATATTTACAAGTTGACCCTTCAGTTTAACCCAAACAATGTGTTATTTCAATTTGGATCTAATTCTGGACATGTCCAAAGTATACATGTAAAAGTCCCACTTTTGGGCAGCACATTTTCTGTAGCACTGTGAATATTTTCCAGATGCATTGTTTCTGTGGGTTTCTTTGGTTAGAGCTTCCCATTTGGTTGCTTTTAAATGTAAAACAGTGAGGCTTACTTTAAAAATATATTTTATAATTAATGTAATGTCTGACTATCCTTTTTATTCTGTCAGAAGTGAAACGGTTTTTATGGCCGATACAGGCAATTTTCTCTTTCTTTCTGTGTTGAAGGATTTTGATATTTATTGTGATCAAGTTTTAAATGAACAAACCAGTTTCTAAGACAGGAGAGATCATACTTTTCCTACTTTAGCTTCCCTTCATTGGCTCCCTGTTAAATCCAGAATAGAATTTAAAATTCTCCTCCTCACATATAAAGCCCTTAATGATTTAGCTCCATCATACATCAGAGATCTGATTGTTCCATACGTTCCTAACAGAGCACTTTGTTCTCAGACTGCAGGTTTACTGGTGGTTCCTAGAGTCTCTAGAAGTAGAATGGGAGGCAGATCCTTTAGTTATCAGGTTCCTCTCCTGTGGAACCAGCTCCCGGTTTTGGTCCGTGAGGCGAACACCCTGTCTACTTTTAAGGCTAGGCTTAAAACTTTCCTTTTTGATAAAGCTTATAGTTAGAGTGGCTTAGTTTATGAGGGAGGGAGCCTTCCTCCCTCCCTGTTGGATGGAGTAAGGGGGAGTCAGGATGAGCCTAAACCGGCTCAGTTATGGTTGAGGTGCAAACACACCCTCCATTTCTGCTAACTGTATGACCCCTTCTCTTTTCCAATGGTTATAATCAGTCTGACAGAGAGAGGTATCCCAATCCTTGTGGTTTTTAGTATAACAATGACCATTTTCCTCTCCACTGTCGCTACATGCATGCTCAGTATGAGGGATTGCTGCAAAGTCAACGCCAGTGACTGTCCACTGTCTCTACATGCTCATCCAGGAGGAGTGAATGCTGCAAGTCACTGACTGGATGCAATCTGCTGGGTTTCCTTAGACAGAAAAAACTTTTTATCCAATTTGAATAAATAACTGAATCTGACTGCACTGTTCAATGATTAGGATTAATTGTAATGCATGTACCTGACTTTGTGAAGTGCCTTGAGACAACATGTGTTGTGAATTGGCGCTATATATATAAAACTGAATTGAATTGAATCTGTTTTACACAAACTGAAAGAATAAATCAAAACGGGCAATATTAATAACGAATTAGATCTATTTTCAAAATCAGACATAAACTAAACTCCCTTAAGCATAAACAAGTAAAAAAAAACACTTTCTTAACCAGCAACATCTTAATGTACAAATTCCATTGAAAGCATGGCAGAAAATGTACTGAGCCTATTGTTATCATAGTTATTGTAATTTTCTGTTTCTTAAATTTATGTAATTTTTGTATTAACTGGCACTAATATATTTTTCCTGCTTGACTGTAGAAAACAAATTTCTACAGTAATTGTAAAAAAAGAAAAATCGAGGTATGCTGTACAGAGCCAGAAGGTTCAGCACTTAACAAACACAGCTCAGATTTATCCATCCCGTATCAGAAATCAGGTTATGGAGGAAATTTAGACATCTCTTTCCCCAGTCTCTCCAGCAAGTGCTGGGTCTTTCCTGGGGTCCCTTTACAGTGGAACCTCCCCAAAAGGGAGGTATCCTGATTAGATGTTTAAATCACCACAGCTGACTCCACCCCTGAAGACCCTTTCGAAAGAGTTTGACCCCAGACCTAAAGGGAGAACTCCATCTTTTCTTTGGTTATCTCTACAAAATGAACCAATAAACAGCAGGTGTCCCAAATATATGAGGCTGTGGCTGGTGAAGTCATAGATTTTATGGAAACTTCTGGTTTAGCTGTTTTCGAATGGAAGTTGGATTCATGGTAAAGTTACATAATAATAAAAGGCGTATGGTGTCATTTCTGGGAAAAGAATGAGAGTTTATTTTTTTATGAATATTCTCCTGTTGCTTTTTACACTGACATGTCACGGATGATTCAACATTAAACTGTAAAAACGTGCTAATATATAATGGTGAAGGTTACATCTAACCTTCAGGGAACGTTTTTTGTACAGTTACACTATACACTTTCTATTATAATGTAGACTATTATAATCGAATTTATCAGGACAATGTACAGTTTCCTCTGGTTAGCGGTTTGTCTTATTCGGTTACACTCGTTAATACTCGGAAGCACTCGGGGATAAGGGGCGTGCCTGACTGTCGTGCGTCTCAATCGGCGGAACAATCGGATGATCCCGGGTGGGCGGAGCCTAGCAGGAGGAAATGGGCTGACTTCTAAGAAAACCGGCGACGAGTATCCGCACCCGGCAGTCTGTTCATACATTCTCTCTCCCTGCACTCCAACGTTAAAGCTTGTAGCAGGATCATTTTATCAAGCTAAGCTGTTCAATCCGTCTGAAAACATCTCCAGAGCATTTTGCCGCCTTAAAACCAAGCAGCTCTTGTATGCTTCGGCTTGTAGACTCATCTGTGTAGAGCTCGGACATTAACGCTTCAGAGAAGCTGTCGCAGGATGGAAACGCAGATCCATGTGCCTGTCGGGTCGCCGGTTATCAGAAAAATCCCCGTGTTCGTGGACGAGCACAACGTGATAGAGGGGGCGATGAAGCTCATGAAAGAGCTGAGACCGGCATGGGAGCCCGAAAGCGTCAGAACCAAGGTAACGTTAGCCGCTATGCTAATCAATGCTAGGCTAGGCTAAGATTGACAGCTCCGGAGCATCACCGGGCTGAGGCAGGAGGTGGGCCGGGGAAACACGACCTATTGGGCTGGTTGCATTTCTTTTACAGTGCGATGGCCGCTGGAGACACGCTCTTCTGATGTATTAATCTCAGTGCCTTATGTCTAACACATTCTGACAGTCCTGTTAGCAAAAACAATCTATTACTGCTATTATTCTACAGGCATCGCATGAATCATTGAGAGACCTTAAAACTCAATGTCTAGACAGCTCCTTTTTTAACAGTGTTTTAAATCTGAACTCCACAGCATGTGCGGACTTATACAGCGCCTTACAGTTTATAATTGTAAGATGGAAAAATAGTTTTGCAAATAAAAATCTAAGAAAATGTGGTATTCAGGTGTATTCAGCTCCTGTTTCTACAAGCCTCCCACAATGGCAGACAGAAACTTTTGCCCATTCTGTTTTTAAAAATCCTAAAGCTCAGTGTGTATTTAAAGTATCTGTGAGCAACAATTTGCAAGACTTGTCACAGATTCTTAATTAGATTTTGGTTTGGGCTTTGACTGGGCCATTCCAACAATCCATCTTTACATAAACCTTGACCAGCTTTCCCTTGCAGAAAGAAGGATCTATACCTGCTGAAGAAACGATGTATGTAGGTAGAACTGTAACATTTGCTTCAGATAGATAACTTTTAACAGTTTAATGGACTTTGCTAACACCCCCCCCTCTGAAGGACATGGATTCCTAGTAAAGATAATATCATTGAACCTTCTTGCTGTGACACTTTCTAGTGGTTGGATTTCATTGGTCAGTGTTAAGTGTTAGCCTAAGATCTACTGAGTAGGAAAGAATACATTTAATGAATGTTTAAACTAGACAACTTCTTACAACTATTGGTAACCATGAGCTTGAGTTCAGTTTTGTATGAAATGAATAAGTGAAGTCTTTTTGTACTCTTAAACAGTTTATTTCGAATGCATTTTGATGATGATGATGAGCAGCACATTTCAAACACAGCTGGGACGTTTACATCATGTTAGCTGATCTATGCCTCAATCTGATACCACACCCACTCACTCTGACGTGCACCGGCCGCTGAGGATGTCACAATGTTTCACACAGCCAGTGCTTCTCTAAGGGACCACCACCCGAACAGTCCCCATTGTGGATGAACGGATCAGGTCAAAGCTGATCACTGAAAGCGGCGCTGTTAAAACAGAACTACTTGGCTGAGCTGGGTAGGAGGTTCTATTGTTAGCCGGGGGACATTTCTAAACTAGAGGAGGAGTGGGGAGAAAACAAACCCCTGAGGGGTGCCAGTGCTGATAGTTCTTGTGCGGGTGAAGATGCTCCCCAGCCCCACCTGCTGCTGGTCAGTCAGGTCCGCTGACAGAAGGAGGCTGGCACTGTCAGCTTCTGGTGGAGGAAATCTGAGATGATGGTGTTGAAGGCCTAGCTGAAGTCCACCAACAGGATCTTGGCGTATGTCCCTGGGTGTTGGTGGCGGTGCATGATGCTGCGTAGTCCCAAACTGACTGCATCATCTGCCGACCTGTTTGCCCAGTAAACAAACTGCTGGGGGCCAGGATTTAATGACCAAAAATGCCAGGACTCTGTTATCGGCTTAGTGAGATGTTTTTCAGCTTCTGATGTGCAGGTTTGTGGTGGGATCTTACCAGAACAAACAAGGAGAACCACCTCTGTGAATAAAAGGGTTTACAGTTTATAAAGAATGACTTCAGTACACAAACCTTCACATCCTCTCCTTTTCCCCGCGAACTCCTCAATGAGGTCCACTCGAAACAGCATCTGAAATGCGATGTCCAGGATGTATTCACGAGCCACGGTGAAACAGGGCAGCAGATTTGTGGAAATCAGAAGTTCTTGTGCTGGGAAGGAGTCCCCTCTGGCAGAGCTTGACGAGCGTACCTGCACGTTTCCCCCGTCAGCGTCTCCAGTAAATCCCACAGAGAGCTGCTGCGCTTCCAGACAGGATCTCCGAAAAACTCCCTGGATCGACAAAAACCAGAGAAGATCTGCTCGGAGAGTACCGCCTGATACTTAGGAGCTGCTCCCTGGTAAAGTGACTGTGGTATAGCATCAGACTTCAGAGTACTTGCTGTTGACTGATGTTTCTAGACTAAAAATGTTGGGTGTTCTTAGTTTTGCTGCATTTAATGAATAGGAAAAAGAATTTCAGATTTTTCTGTATTTCGCCTGCTGTTTGAGCAAGAATCTCTAATCTCTGACCGATTTATTGTTACATCTCTGCTCTAAACGTTCCTTTCTTCAAGCTGAAGGTGCAGTTTATGCAGTCAGACCACCCTGTGCAGAGATCGGGACGTAGCATAGTGTCACAGACATTGCTTACCTAAGCTTATCAATCTCTGCGATGCATTGATTGGCGGTTTTAGCGCGGCATTGTTTGGTGGGCGGAAGGGATCAGCTTTGTGGTCGGACTGTATGCTTGTGTATGTTCAGTCATAACAGAGATGGCTGCGCGCCCATCTTTGTGGGCCGTCACGTATGGAATGTCAGATATGTGCGAGTGAGCGTCTGGGCTGAGAGGGATGCAGGCAGCGTGTACGTCGTTATTGTTTGCTGGTTAAGTAATGGTCAGCAGACTGACCCAACACTTACATTTAGAACAATGTGCTCTTTAAGACATTAACAGGTACATCTCAAGCAATTAGAATATTGTGAAAAAGTTCAATGTTTTTTGTCATGAATTTTAGGAGGTGAAACTCATGTATAGATTCATTACACAGAGTGAGATTTTTCAAGCCCTGATTTCTTGTAATTTTGATGATTATGGCTTACAGACGACTCTTGAAAAGTCTCTGAAAAGTCTGTTTATTTGTATGCACTCAGTACCTGGTTGGTTGCTCCTTTAGCATGAATTACTGCATCTATGCGGCGTGGCAGGGAGGCAGTCAGCCGGTGGTTCAGCTGAGGTGTGATGGAAACCCAGGTTGCTTTGATAGTGACCTTCAGATCATCTGCTTTGTTTGGTCTGGTGTCTCATCTTCCTATTGACAATACTCCATAGATTCTCCATTGGGTTCAGGTCAGCCCAGTTTGTTGGCCAATCAAGCCCAGTAATACCATGGTCAATAAACCAGCTTCTGGTACCGTTGGCAGTGTTGTTGGCAATGAAATCAGCATCTCCTTACAGCTTGTCAGCTGAAGTGCTCCAATACTTGCTGGTTGATGGCTGCATTGACTGTGGACTTCAGAAAACACAGTAGACCAACACCAGCATCATCTGAAAGGAGGACCCTGGACCACTAAGCAACAGTCCAGTTCTGTTTCTCTTTGGCCCAGGTAAGATGCTTCTGATTTAGTCTCTGGTTCTTGAGTAGCTTGGAACGAGGAACGCGGCTTTTATGTGCTGACTCCATCCTTCTGCTCAACCAGAGTTCTTGAATGCATTTTTCTTGACAATCCTGTCAAGGCTTTAGTTATCCCAATTGTTGTGGCACCCTTTCCTACCACACCTTTTTCCTTCCACTCAACTTTCTATGAGTATGCTTGGACACAGCGCTCTGTGAACAACCAAATTCTTCACCAATGAGCTTTGGTGGCTTAACCTTACGCCTCTTGTGTCAAGTCAGCAGTCTTCTCCATGGTTGTGTAATTAGTAAATCTATACAATACATGAGTTTCACTTTCTGAAATAGGTAACGACAAATATTGAACTTTTTCAGATGTTTTCAGATGTTCCAGTAGTTTTAATCGTACAGAGTGTTTTGCTTAGTAAAGCTGTAAGCATTAATTTCACGAGCAAAAAGTTAGGTTTCTATAGAGAAACTCACCCTAGTTATTCCTCATCAGTTTAAACAGTTTCTTTACCGTCTCTTATGAAAATAAAACCCAACTGAGAATGTCGAGATGGTAGCTGAACAAAGACAGAAAAGATGCCCATCGATGAAAGAATATTGACTGATGCCAGAATGGGGTAGACACCTGATCATTTCATGCTACGATTCAGAAGGCTGCGATGTGATTATAGATGAATTATTGACACACCATGGTGCACCCCCCTAATTATGAGTCTGCTTGTAGAGATCCTTTGACCTTGTTCTGGTCTTGCTGTGGAGAGTGGGGATCTCTGTGTTGGTGAAATAGCTTTGAGATGGCTGAGAAAACTGCCCTCGAGTTGATTTGTTTTTCCAACGCAGGGGATGAACTTTCACCTGGCTTCCTTCTGATCCTCTGCTTGACGGTGGCAGATATTATCTGCTTGTTTTTAGGTTTTTTCCGCATCCCCAGGTAAAACATCTGAATATGGTTCCTGATGTTTGTTACAGAATATTGCAGCTCAGGTTTCCACAGCCTGCATGCAGTAACGTGCGGCCATCGTCTAAGCCATCACCTCTTGGTTCCAGAGGCTGGAGCTCAGCGTCTTCGCTTTCTGTTCACACACGTCCACGTTCCACCTTCTGCCTTCCTCAAAATTAGGTTCTCAATAAACATTAAGGTTACTGAGTTTTGACATTTGTCAACATGTCAGTGTATCAAAAAGAGATCTTATCCTCCAGCACTAATAAAAGGAGTGTTAAATATGAATAGGAATGTGGCCATTAGCTGACAGTGACCATCCAAGTAAAGGTGCTAAATCACAAATCAGCTTATTACTTCTAAACTTCCTCTTTCACACCTGAAATACATCTGAAAAACAGATCAAATTCAACATATTAGCAAAATTAAGATTTCTTAATAAAAATGTCAATAAAAAGGGGTTAAAAGAGCAAGTGTCCGTTACAATGATCAGAGGCTCTCTGTGAAGTAGTTCTGTAGAACTAGTTTGACCCTGATGACGACCAATCCTGATTACAGCGTATTGTTCAGCACCACTTTTATTACAATTGCCTTTTTCAATACAGGCGTTGTAATTATTCACATACTCATTGAAACTCTCAGTGATAGTAAATCACACTAACAAGAGATCCTTAAATCTGCCCTACACACACACACACACACACACACACACACACACACACACACACACACACACACACACACACACACGGGCGGATTTGTCAGTGCATCTTTAGACATAATGTTTACACTGTGTGTCAGACATGATCCTAATAAACCTCCACCTGAAGGCGGTACTGAAACTGTAACTGTTACCATGTTTGCTGTGACCCAAGAAACACGCAGCCGTTTTTCCCACAGTGCTCAGCACTTCCTGTTTCTCTCTTCCAGTCCTTCACAGACGGTACCACCAACAAGCTGGTTGGCTGCTACGCGGACGGCAGTCCTGAGGATGTGGTCCTGGTCCGAGTGTATGGGAACAAGACGGAGCTGATTGTGGACAGAGATAGCGAGCTCAAAAGCTTTCAGGTAGTGTTGATGTGTTTGGTGAAAGTCTGGCTGCTTCAGGTTTGTTTCTCCTGTCTACATCTGTCTGATCCCTGGCCTTCCAGGTGCTGCACGCTAATGGCTGCGCTCCACGTCTCTACTGCACCTTCCAAAACGGAATCTGCTACGAGTTCATGCAGGGGGACGCTCTCGGGCCGCAGGATGTTAGGGATCCAACTCTGATCCGGTTAGGACCAAATCATTTTCAGGGTTTAGAACGCTTAATGGTTAATGAATTGAGATGAAATTGTTAGCTGCTCCATGTGGTCTGCAGTTAAACTGACGAGCATTTCAAGCTTTCATTTATTTCACGTTGCTGTCCTCTTCTCAGGCTAATAGCTCTGGAAATGGCTCGGATCCATGCCATCCATGCTCACAACGGTTGCATCCCCAAGCCCAACCTCTGGATCAAGATGCGGCAGTACTTCTCCCTCGTGGCCACAGAGTTCACCGATCAAGCCTCCAACATCAGGTAACCTCTCGGACCTGCTCCTGCACGCTGTTCAGCATTCGCGTTGACAACCAATCAAATGTTGCCTGAAGTGCAGCCTGTTTTGCCTGTAAAATGAGTCATGAGAACCGAGGCGGTTTTCTACTGCTCTTATCCTCTCAGCACTTGGTGGGGGGGTTGCTGTGGCACTGGGACTGGTTCGCATCTTAAAATGCTGGTCCAGCAATGTCATGATTGGGCTTTGAGGTAGCCATGGTAACAGAAACACCAAAAATCACTGGTACTGACACAACCGTTGAGTTAAATGCATACTTTAGTTTTTGCTGTGTTGTTTTTAGATTGAGGAGAGTGATCAGATGCATATTTATTCTTTGCCAACAGCCTTATTGGTTTATTTTGGCTGCATTTTTGCTCTGACCAGCTAACATCAGCACAAGCGATGCTGTGAACGAATCCAGTGGAAATCACTTGCTCTGTCTACTTAGCAAACACCTGCGGTTCCATGGAAGTGATGCTGCAAAATAGTTTCTAAATCATCAAGGAACTTGGTGAGTTTGAATGCAGCGCCAGCATGGGCAGCTGGGGTTAAATGTTGTTTGCAAGCCAGAATACAAAACTCCTGTCGTGCCATTTCAAAGTTTAAACAACAGAAGTTAACAGAACTGCAGAGGAGTGTAAAATGGGAAAAGACTGAAACACGATGCTGGCAATATTCAAGCAGTAAGATTTGTTCAGCATCTTTCTGCTACAGAGGCCCACATTTTGTCCTACCGCGCTGGCAGGGCTGATTTCTACGTAGATCTCGCCTTACTTTTATCGGATCAGGTCCTGGTTTTAGCAGATGACAGGAAAACGTCTGCACAAAATAACCATGGTTCCTGAGAAGGTTGTTACAGAGGAAACACAACAGAACAGAACGTAGAATGAAAATGCATTTTAGTGTAAATCTGCCTGGGATTTGAATGAAGTGCAAATAAATCTAAAATACTGAATCCACAAAACACAAGATTTGTGTCACGGACAGACCTTTAGCTGTAACTTTCTGTCTTTCTTGGATGGTTTTAGTCAAACAGGAACATTTCGATCAGGAGTAAAAGTGGCAGTGAAATCTAGTTCTGCAACAAGTTGTCCCAAAACGCCTTGGCGTGAATTTGTGCCATGCCCAGAGCTACTAGAGTTACCATGATGAACACAGCTGAAACACACACACACCGCAGACCATCTGTGTGTCCTGTTTGGAGACACACACGCTAACTTTGTTTTACAGTCTGGAGCAACTCTGCACTCCCACTCCGTCATAACGTCAGCTCATCAGAATCTCTATATTTCAATTCAGTTTCTACTGTTTTACCCTGAACTAGATGAATAACATCTACATAAGTTCACTGATAACTTATCTAGGTACTAAATGTCTGATTATAAGTCACCTATTCATCCATGTTGGCAGGTGTTCGTCAGCAGCTGGCAGGTGGTGCCATGATGTCACAGCTTAGTCACCCTCGGTTACTGCCCCCTGTGGCACAACGCCTCACATCTGCACTTGTTCTGAATGATAATAAAACACTCCTCTGCTGCTGAAGACACACACAGTGCCTCGCACATGTTTTTATCTCCTTGAACCTTTACATACTTTGTCACCACAACCTTAAGTCTGTCTTCTTAGGGTTCCATGAAACAGACCAACACAGAGTATTGTTTGATTTATGAAGAGAAGAGAAAATGCAATAAATGTTCAATTTTCTGATTGCTTTCTTTCAACCGCTGCTTCCTTCCTGCCACTCTTCTTTAAACCCAAGATTTCTGCTCTGCACGACTAAGAGTTGTCAACAGATTTTCCCACCTGAGCTGTGGATCTCTGCAGCTCCTCCAGAGTTATCATGGTTCTCTCGGCTGCTTCTCTGATTAATGCTCTCCTTGCCCAGCCTGTTAGCTTAGATGGACGACCATGTGGTGGTAGGCTCCATGCAGTCCATGATGATGGGTCCAACGTGGATCCGTGAGGTGTTGGGATATTGTTTTAGAAGCCGACCTGTCTGCTGTGTGTCTTGCTCTTCCTGATACTATTGGATCACTGATTTATACAGAGATTAAATTACACACAGTCAGACTGTGTTTTCTAATCTGAAGGCAACTGGCTGCATTTTATTCATGCAGAAGAGTAAAGTGCAGATTTTTTTTGGAAAAGGTCAAGGGGTGTGAATACTTTTACATGCGCTGCACGTTAGCTGAACGGATGTGGCAGCTCGGCCTGTTGAAAGCTGATGTATTTGTTCTGATGGCTGTAAAGCCAGCATGTGTCGTATGTAGCTGCAGCAGTAACTGGGGGTGTTTCCACAGAGTTTCCCACTGAAATATTCCACTGTCCTCTGGGAAGATGGTTGTAGGTAACAAAATCACCTTAAAATGTTACACTGACGTAATCTCAGCTCAACTAAGGAGAAGCAGCGAGTGAGGTTGAAATCTTTGAAGACACACACACACATTGTGTGTGTTTGTGTGTGAAATCCGACCTCACTTCCTGCTTTCTCTCTTCCCGTCCTGCCAGGCTGACCTGGGATTAGGCTCATAAGCCCATTAGACTCAGCACAGGGGTCTCTGCTCAGCATCCTGGTCTGGATCAGCTGACACTAACACAGAGGCTTAACCCCTGGTCCACAGACAGCCTGCAGCTCCTTTGGTTAGGTTGAAAAGTGGCCGCTGGGTCCAGCTGAACACTTGGTGACTACATGAAAGTTAAGTTTTCATCAGCAACATGGACACAAAGGTAAACGACGGAGTTTTAAATAAATACAGGTGCAGGAGCTGCATGAATGCAACATGAACAAAAACAAGTGAATCACCTGAACAAGATGGGAGAGCTTATTATTTGGAAAGCAGCAGGAGTGTGTTTATGCCTCTGCTGCAGCGTGATTCCACCCAGAGGACTCACTTCTCCATACAGGTGCTCTCTGAGCTAATTGGCCCAAGCCCCACTGAGCCTCGGCCTGTTCTTCTCCATTGTTTTCACTGCTGTGGCACTTTATTTTGATTCATAATAGTGAGTGAAACTGTCCCTGTCACTTCCTGTTACTCTAGCGTTGTGTTTACTGACACTTGTGGTTGTCGTGACAGCAGCCTAAGCACACGAACGGAACAAAACCACGACCTTTCTCTATTTCCTCTCCTGCCTTGCTCAGAATTCAACAGGAGGTTCCCAGCAAGGCGGTGTTGGAGCAGGAGATGGTGTGGATGAAGGAACATCTCTCCACGCTGGGGTCCCCGGTGGTGCTCTGCCACAACGACCTGCTCTGCAAGAACATCATCCACAACAGCAAAGAGGGTAGGTGGCCGCTCCTCTGGCTACTGTCTGACTCTCATCTCGCCAGATATATTGGTGTATCTAAAAATGGTTTCTGTGAAGCTAAACACGCAATTCTAAATGAGGGACATTTTATGAAAGCAGTTCTGTCAGGTCCATCCTACATGGACCTGACAGCTTTAAGGCAGCTTTTGTTTCTGTGGCTCATCAGTAGCTCCTGGGTCTTTTAGAACCCAGCTCATTTGGGAGAAATTAGATGCTTTATCCGCCATGTTGGTTTCTGAAAGAGTTGCTGAGACAGAGCAGAGATGTGCCGACTTAAAGGCACAGACACACCCATAGTGTTCCAGCCTCCTCACGCAACAATGTGGAGGAAAACTGTTTGTCAAGAGTTACAGGAAAATACAAAAGATGAAATCATTAAAATGACATCAATTGAAAATAATGCTGCTGAAGGATTATTATAGTAAAGATCATTGATTATGATTATTAAGAACTGTGGCGGCACTAAAAGAAGAGGCGGGGTTAAAATAAAAAGTAACATCATCAGCATAAAGTGATACTTTACGTTCAGTGAGACCTCTCTGAATGTGCTCACTGTATCTGAGGGATTATGCAACTTTGTGCAGGACATAACTGAAGACCAAAATGTAACGAACACAAAGACACTGAGGGCTGTATTAAAGCTAAAGTTGTTCTTTGTCCTTCATTTTATTCCAAATAACTTAAAAAGATCTCTTGTTGTCTTTCAGGTCATGTTCGCTTCATAGACTATGAATACTCCAGCTATAACTACCAGGCCTTCGACATCGGCAACCACTTCAATGAATTTGCAGGTTTGGGATCTACTTTATGATTTGAATGTGAGACGTGATTTTATGGATTACTGCACCACTGTTTGTTCGGGGGTGTGATCAGGCATGGCTGAGCTGGACTATGGGCTGTACCCCAGTCGGGAGATGCAGATGGACTGGCTGGAAGAGTACCTGCAGGCATACAAGCTGTTCACCAAGAAGACTGAGGAGGTCAGCCAACGAGAACTCGAGACACTCTATGTACAGGTCAACAAGTTTGCTCTGGTGAGGAGAAACCACTTCTTTCACGCTCAGATAAACACTGTCTGGATCAAACTGCATCTGATGTTTAATGTGTCTCCCTGAAGGCTTCTCACTTCTTCTGGGGCTTCTGGGCTCTCATCCAAGCCAAATACTCCTCCATCGACTTTGACTTCCTTGGGTATGTTTTTCTTCTTGTGGTTACGCGTGAAAGTGTGTGTGTGATGAGCACCTCCAACCTGTGGAGGATGTTGTGTAAGCTTGGAGTCATAATCTGTGAGCCTGGAACTAACAGCTCAACAGAAAATGGTGTCGCTAGGCCTGTCACGATAACAAACTTCGCTGGATGATAAATTGTCCCAGAAGGTTGAGATAAACGATGATATTGTCGTTTCGAGACCGTAATCAACTAATAAAAGAATAATGGCATAATGAAAGTAGCAACGCCCTCTTGAAGATCAATAAACTTTCATTTCTGAAAAACATTTAACACTGAAACTGGGAGACAGTTTAAACATCCCAGTAAAATGGATTAAAAAGTCTCTGTAAACAAAACTGCCAGTTTTACAAACAAAAAGTGCAAACCGAGAAGAAAAGCAGTTCATTTAAATAAGAGGCGATGCCTCAACAGACCATATGGGAATCCGTAGCTACTTTAGTCCGTCAGATTAAACCATTCAAATAAAATAAAAAAATTCATTAAATAAACCATTCATAATAATAAACCATTCATTAAACCATTGCTCCAGTAATTGTGGACTGTTGGGAAGACTGAGACGGCCCGTTTTTTTTCCAAGCTGGGATAACTGCGTCAGGTGATTATGTTTTAGGTGCAGATGCAGGTCAGTTGTTTAGTTGCTAATCTTTTACAACAAATGCAACATACCAGCTCGCTCAGGTTAAGTGTGGTTTGAATCCAGCGTGCTCCCACGCTGCAGCTGTCGCGTTCGGCTTTGAAACCAATTCCGTCTCTTTTCTAAATCTCAACCAGCGTCTCTCTGGCTCGCTGCTCCTCACGGGGCTCTCATGCCACACTCTGAGGAACGTAAGGAGACCATGGAGTACCTGACGCTAGAGTTCACTCCTCCCTACACTAAGGAAACGAGAAGAGGAGGGGGCTCTCGGTCTCTTTAGGAGGAAGACAGGGTGACACAAGGAAAAGAAACGAGCATGAAAAAAGAAATTATTGAGCTCATTTTCATTTATCGTGTGATGAATTTAATTGATTGATTTATTGCGACAGGCCTAGGTGTCGCTCCAGTCTTGTTTGAGTCCTGCCATGTGACACACCTCCAAGATTATATCTGTCCTACTTCAAGATAATATATTTTACAAAAGTATTCATACCCGTTGAGCTTTTTCCATGTTACAACTGGAGGCTTCAATGCATTTCCTATGATTCTATGAGAATAATTCAGACATAATTGTTATTTAAGTGAAGATAACTAATACATATTTTTAAAGATAAAATCCAAAAGTGTGGCCTGCATTTGTATGCCCGCCCACCTGAACTGACAGGCTGGACAAGGAGAGCATTATATAGAGACACAGTCAAGCAAACATGTGGAAGAAGGTGCTCTGGTCAGATGAGACCTATGTGTAAAATGTTATTTGTGATGGATAATTAATGCTTTGCGCCACTCTGAATACGCTGTTCCACCTTTTAAACATGTTGGTGGCCGTGTCATGCTGTGGGCATACTTTTATTCAGCACGAACAGCTAAATGCAGAGCAATCCTTGGGGTATGAATACTTTTGCAACACACTGAATATCAGGCCTCCGCTTGTTAAGGGTTCCTCCTTTCCTGGAGGTTTCAGCTCCTCTGAATCGATCATTTGCTCGTGATCCGGCACCTTGTCCTCTTTATCATAATAATTTCTGAAAGTTTAAGTCACCCTTTATACCAAGAGTATTCCTCAACTGCTATCATTTATTTCATGGTATCTTTTGCAGGTACGCCGTGCTGCGTTTCAACCAGTACTTTAAGATCAAACCTACAGTGATGGCCCTTCAGATCCCAGAATGAGAGGAAGGTGAGGAGGCCAGGTGGAGGCTGCAGCAGCTGGAAGCCTGGAGACATCCTGTAGGACTGGGACTGTCCTGCTGGTGGACGGCCGCTCAGTCTGCCAGGCAGCCTTTGTCTCAGTCAAGCGTGATTACTCTCATTCCTGCAAACTTACCTCGCACCCTTCATGAGGCTAGCTGAAGACTGACAGACGGTCCATGTGTGCAAGGATCATAGATATATTTATCTGAGTGTCTGAGAACATCCATTAGAGTGAAGTTGGAGCCACTTCAACCTGCTTTGTCTGTCATACAACCTCCACAATCAGGATTTGAAGGTGCGTTTAGCCAAGCATTCCCTACATGTAGAACATTCCTCCTTCTGTCTGCTGATAGTTGTCCCCTTTATCTGTTTCTCTGCTGTTCCTCCTCATGTTTGGTGCTAGCAGCTCATAGCTGCTGTAATTCTGCTCAGTTTGAGCCTCTGTGACTTGACTGTCTTCATATTAATGCATTAACATACTGCAGATTCTGCTGCTAAAATTGCAGAGCGCCCTTTTCTCTGTGCTGGTGGACCTCAGATCAAGCATACGTGAATCAGTGAGCAGAAATCTACTTGGCTGATCCCTGTTTTGTAGCGAACTGTGAGAAAGAGGAGCTACATGTTTTTATTTGTATTTATTTTTATTGTGGGCTATGTAACATCTCAGGCTAACGGCTCCTTCTCTTGGGCTGCATTGGCAGATGTTCATTTTTAGGATGGTACTGATGCAGAAGGAACAGAGTGATTCTGAGCTCTGTGTCTGTCCGAAGGCCCATTTTTTCAGCTTCTTGGCTTTTATGGCTGCAGTCACTCGCTCTGTTAACTTTCCAGACACGTTGGGAAGTCCCAACCTCTCTCACTCCTCTGTACTGCCCTCCTATGTCTGCTCTCTCCTCATGTTTCAGTCTCATCTCCTTCCAGCCTGCACCTGTTTACACCGGCTGCCCTCAGCCTTACACTCTCATTTTCTTCCTAGATTTGGAGCCATATTGAATTTTATGGTCAAACATGGCACATTTTAAGTCTAGCTTTGATAAAGAGCCATCCTGAGTTGTCTGAGGTCACCTCCAACGTGAATGTGTAACATCTCACCTTATGTTGAAGTAAGTTGCTCACTGATCACAGTAAGGAATTGCATGAAGGATTCTTTGGACCCTTTTCATGGAGATGCAAGTTTACAAGAATTAGATCAGATTTGTTTGATGGTCAGTAAAAGTTACTGTGAAAAATTGCATCAAAGTAAATTCTGTTGGTTGATGTATTGATAGACCCAAAACAGTGAAGGTTCTTAGTTTTGATCCATTTAACACGAAGGAAAAACTATTCCTATTTTTCAGCATCCAAGGAGGAAATTGGCCAATTTTGATCTCTGACTGTGAGATTGGAGCATCTCAACATTAATCCAAACAACAATAGAGACATATGCTTTGATGCCTAAATAATTAAATGTCTTGTAATTATTCTATTTTCTTAGGAATAATTCTTTGTAGTACCTAAAAATAATCGTCGTCAGTCAGATTTGGAATCAGTCAGTTAGACCTTCACATTAAACCTGATTGGTGCAGCTTAAGTTTTTATTTCTTCACCCTCTTGTCTCATCAGATCATTTTACTGAACCTGAAGCTATAGTTGCTTGTCAATAACTTCTCTTTTACTTTAGTGTATCATATCTGTTGTTCATTACAGCCCCAGCTTCTGATATCTAATCCCTCCGACATCCACAGGGGGAGCCAATGAGCACTGACCTTCGTCCTGCATTGCTGGTGTCACATTACTGACAGGGTTTAATAATTCACCAGATGAAGAGAGCAGACATACTGACTGATAATAATGCCTTTCATTCAGAGCAGTTGACCTGTAGGTACTTTGATGGTGGAGGTGATGGAGGTGTGATGAGGTGATGGTGGAGGTGACTCCATAGAACTGAAGTCGTCTCAATGCTAATCAAGGCTCATTTTAGGTCAGTGTGACGCACAGTGAGATAAAGGGTTTACATCCACAATGGCACAGATTTGGTAGCAGAAAAGCACTTTAGACTAATCACCAAATGACAGAGCGGCATAAATAGAGTTTTATAGATAAAGGCCAAATTAGTGAAAAGGCTGCTTTAACGCACAAACACAGTTAAGCTTAGAGAAAAGGTGCGTTTGCACTCTAGAAGCACTGAAACACCCTAAATTAGACTGACCCTGAGTTGACCTTAGACTGACCCTGAGTGGACCTCATCTGCTGACAGATTTATTCAAAGAAAATGTGGCTCAGCTTTGGGTCGAGATCTGCTGAAGGCAAATTCCCCACAGAACCGAGGTTCTCCAAAAACAATAATGCGCTTATTTTGCTGCAGTCAGACCTTGCATTACGACTATTTCAACCATTCCCTCTTCTCAGACCAGAAGATCAGTTTCCCAGAGGTCTGTCAGATCTCTCTGTCAGGCCTCTTAGGCCTTTTCAAGCAGTTTATTTATTGAGTGAATCTATCATTTCATTTCCAACCCTTTATTGTGTTCTCTAATTACTCCGAGATAGTTTGCTTCAGACACTTTGACTTTCAGTTTATTTAAGGTTGAATTATTTCGCAGTGTGAATGTACTCATGTATTGTAACAAACAATTTTGATTTTTGGTTTTCTTAGTATGCTGTTATTTACTTTTGTAAAGCTTTAACCAGAACCACGGGGTTCTGTTGAAGGAGCCAGTGTCTGGCTTACAGATGGGACTCTGTAAATGTGTTCATCAGTGGATGTAAATACTGTAAGAAATACTGTGAAACGTTTACTGTACAGTGATCCTTCACAGCCTGTAGAAGTAAAAATTATTTAACGGTTGTGTCAATATTTCAATTAAAGACTAAAGTGATTTTAAAAGGTTTTTGCTTCTTGTTCCTGTCTTTTATTGCTCGTTGTGTGTGAAACTACCGCTGTATGACCTGTTTCCATGTGCCACCTTCCAGTCTGCTGACCCAGTCCCTGGGACCTGATGAGAGGAAGGAAGGGGAGAACATCTGCTGTGGGACATCCTGCTACACACTCAGACAGACACATTATAAGCAAAAGTAGAAAAACCACCACTGGAGATGATCTCATTTCAAAAGATGAGGGTTATTTGGACTCTTCTAGCTAAACCAAAAGGTAGTGGTAAATCCATTTACAAGATTAAACTGCCCCAGTAAAGTACCTTGCAAAAATATTCCTACCCCTTTACCTTCTCCACATTTGTCATAATTACACCTTTAAACTTAAATGGGATTTATTGGGAATTTATATAATGGAGCAACATAAAAGTAGGCCATCAATTTAAAGGGAAAGGAACACATCCACCTCAACACACATCACTACCATGAAACACTGTGGTGCTGTGGTCCCCGTCTCCAGCTTTAAAGGTTGCAAGACACACAGGGACCCAGTTTACCTAACATACTGGCACATCTAAAAAAATTAAAATATCATTAAAAGTTCAATGTATTTCTCAATCTTTTTTTAAGAAAGTTAAACTTTCACATTTTAAGCCTTTATTTGGCGTAATTTAGATAATTTACGACATACAGCTAGAAAGTCACATAATTAGAATATTAGATCAATTAAAAATATGTTTTAAGCAGATATATTAGGCTACAAAAAAGTATGTTCATTTCTTTGCACTCAGTAGTTGGTTGGGGCTCCTTTTGCATGAATTGTTGCATCAGTGTGGCGTGGCATGGAGGTGATCAACCTGTGGTTCTGCTGAGGTGTAATGGAGGCCCAGTGTGCTGTAACAATATATTTGGTTTGGCTATTAACAACTACTAATAACCATTATTAAAATGATTAATGAAGTTAACAGTATTGTATTTTCAGTCAGACTAAAATCAGAGCACTCTTCAGGAATCATTAGCCAAACAACGTTCGGTCTGTCAGGTATTGATTGACCTGTGAATACCAACCCAACGTAGTGTGGTATTATGGAATAGATGGAACAGTGAATTTGAGCACTGGCCTTCTCTAACGGAGAACTCTGCACACATATATAGAATAAACACACGACAACTTATCTCTGAACTATAAGAATTAATTAACAAAACTAATCCAACTCTGTGTCAAAATAGATCAGTCAACAGAGTAGACTAGGAACACTAAACTACTAGGCAAACATGAAAGAATAAGTTAAACTACAAAAAGAGAGACGAATAAAACGATAATCCGTAACCAGTAAACGTGATGAAACAATATCACAGTTCAGTGTGGGTGTTTATGTTTAGGAACATAGGACATTATTTTCATAAAAGAATGTTTTAAAGAATAATTTCCAAGTAAGAAATAAATAACCTTTTGGAGAATTGATTATTAATCTTATGTAATTAGCTGTCAGTGAATGGTTGAATTAAATTCTGAACTGGTGGGAGGAATGTTAATGGGCTGTTTCTCAATACTTGTACCTGTCTGTACTTGCGTACTCGTGTACTTCAACTGTGGTCCAAGTACTGTTCCAATCCTAAGTACGATCCCTTGTGCGAACTTGGGCCAGTATGTATCCCACAATCCACTGCACCAGCAGCAGTTGTACATGGAGGGTTGCCATTTTTCCACCATAGAAAACGCAGCTGATCTCCGTCATACACCTGGACATGAAACTGTTGGAACATCTTTTCTATATCGCACACTAGATCAATATGTTTCCTAAACTGCAGGAGGAGGCCTGCTAGACTGTTGATTAGGTCTGGCCCTTGAAGATGATCATTTAGACTTTAGTTGTATTGGCAGAACAATCAAACATGACACGTAGTTTAGTGGGCTTTTTGGGGTGATAAATCCCATGGTGGAAGATGTACCATAGCTCCCCTTCTTCCTTTTCATTGTGTACTTCTTTGAAAACATATTCTTTCATATAGACTGTCTGCATAACAGTTTCCTTTCGCTCACCTGTGGGGAGCCCATTTCATCCATATTATTGTGATTACAGCCAATAGTTCACAGCTTATTTATAAGAAATTACTGAAAAAATCAAATCCGCACACCAAGGAGGTGCATTGTTAGGCCCAAGTTGTTTGACTCATGTTGGGGGATTGGCGGTGATAAACCTAGTACCCAGTTCAAGCGCCAGTTACACAAAGGGAAGCCATCAGGTTCCCAGTTTAGGAAAAAGAGAAAAGAAGTGGAGAAATGTGCAAAAGATAAAAGTATGCAGCTCTGTCATCTCTTGAAGCATGAAAGGTGTTATGTAGCTATAGCCTGTTGCAAGTAATGCTTACTATTAATTAGTAACGTTAGACGCTAACTCCTAACGTTTAGCTGCTTATTTACTGCTACATATTTGGTTTTCAGCAGAAAATATAACCGTTTTGAAGATTTGCATTACGCTACTTCTCAACAATAGTTTTATAGCCCATTATCAAATTACCAGGGGTGGAAAGGAACTAGTTGCATTTACTTGTGTTACTGTAATTAAGTACTTTGTCTGTACTTTGTACTTTTTAAGTAGTTTACAAACATTGAACTGTTACTTGAGTATGTTTTAAGTATTTTATTCAGTTAAATTTGTGTCGTGTTCAAAGTGGAATTGTAGTACACAGATTTTCTTAAGTACTCTTCTAATGGTGCAATTTAGAAATGCCTTGAATTATTTGAAATTCTTTACAACAGTATTTATTTTTACCTCCATGTCATGTTTTTAGCGCACATAAGCTTCACTATGAAGTGAAACGTCAAATCCTGCAGTTTGGGTTAACATGTTCCCCATATAAAACCTGTAGAGTGGCTGCAGAACGTTGGTTGCTTGAAAAGCCTCGCAGTACACCAACCCCGCCGAGTTCAAGTTGGATGTTGGATTTCAAGCTCCGCGGAGTTAGCGGCATCTGGCTCACGGTTGATCCGATTCAGGCACTCAGATTTCGGCTAGCAGCTCTCTGTTGCTCCCTCTTCTGACGCGCGGTGGCTCACTGAGGGACCGTCAACAAGTTTCCGAACCAAACAATCGTGAAAAATACAAATAAATAAATTCCTTGTCTTGTGACCAGTTGAAACAAAAATAGTGGTAAATCATGCTACTAGATTACATCAATGAGGCACACTCATTTTTATTCCATTTTAAGCCTTTTTACATTTTTACAGGTCAATTAGCATTTTTCTTCAATAGCTTCCAGGTCATGTGACCCACTGACACAAAATCTGTCTGAAATTGTTCTGCTACACTGGATAGATGAGGCACACTCTTTTATTCCATTTTAAGCATTTTTATATTTTTTTAGGAATTTTTTGGGTCAAAAATTAGCATTTTTCTTCAAGAGCTTCCAGTTCATTTGACCAATTCACACAAAATACAGGGTTAGACAATGAAACTGAAACACCTTGTTTTAGACCACAATAATTTATTAGTATGGTGTAGGGCCTCCTTTTGCGGCCAATACAGCGTCAGTTCGTCTTGGGAATGACATATACAAGTCCTGCACAGTGGTCAGAGGGATTTTAAGCCATTCTTCTTGCAGGATAGTGGCCAGGTCACTAGGTGATACTGGTGGAGGAAAACATTTCCTGACTCGCTCCTCCAAAACACCCCAAAGTGGCTCAATAATATTTAGATCTGGTGACTGTGCAGGCCATGGGAGATGTTCAACTTCACTTTCATGTTCATCAAAACAATCTTTCACCAGTCTTGCTGTGTGTATTGGTGCATTGTCATCCTGATACACGGCACTGCCTTCAGGATACAATGTTTGAACCATTGAATGCACATGGTCCTCAAGAATGGTTCGGTAGTCCTTGGCAGTGACGCGCCCATCTAGCACAAGTACTGGGCCAAGGGAATGCCATGATATGGCAGCCCAAACCATCACTGATCTACCCCCATGCTTCACTCTGGGCATGCAACAGTCTGGGTGGTACGCCTCTTTGGGGCTTCTCCACACCGTAACTCTCCCAGATGTGGGGAAAACAGTAAAGGTGGACTCATCAGAGAACAATACATGTTTCACATTGTCCACAGCCCAAGATTTGCGCTCCTTGCACCATTGAAACCGACGTTTGGCATTGGCATGAGTGACCAAAGGTTTGGCTATAGCAGCCCGGCCATGTATATTGACCCTGTGGAGCTCCCGACGGACAGTTCTGGTGGAAACAGGAGAGTTGAGGTGCACATTTAATTCTACCGTGATTTGGGCAGCCGTGGTTTTATGTTTTTTGGATACAATCCAGGTTAGCACCCGAACATCCCTTTCAGACAGCTTCCTCTTGCATCCACAGTTAATCCTGTTGGATGTGGTTCGTCCTTCTTGGTGGTATGCTGACATTACCCTGGATACCGTGGCTCTTGATACATCACACAGACTTGCTGTCTTGGTCACAGATGCACCAGCAAGACGTGCACCAACAATTTGTCCTCTTTTGAACTCAGGTATGTCACCCATAATGTTGTGTGCATCTCAATATTTTGAGAAAATCTGTGCTCTTACCCTGCTAATTGAACCTTCACACTCTGCTCTTACTGGTGCAATGTGCAATCAATGAAGACTGGCTACCAGGCTGGTCCAATTTAGCCATGAAACCTCCCACACTAAAATGACAGGTGTTTCAGGTTCATTGTCCAACCCCTGTATGTATGAAATTGTTCTACTAGACTACACAGATGAGGCACACTCATTTTTTCTGTCACACAGTAGGGTGTTTTCATGCTCGTCATAAGTTATTTACAACTTTATGACTACCTAGATTAAATGTTTCCGATTTACACATTGACAATTCATACTCTCACCCAGTTTGTAATTTGAGGTACCGAAAGTGAGGTCTTGTAGGCAGCACACATTGCACAGCAAGTCTGGTCATCGAACACTGTAATCAAATTATGAAAGAAACCAAATATTGTGAATTTTAAATATATATATATATCTATATATATATCTATATATATATCTATATAGATATATATATATATATATACACACACACAGAGAGAGGAAAAGAAGTATTTGAACACCCTGCAACTTTGCATGTTCTCCCACTTCGAAATCATTGAGGGGTCTGTAATTTTCATCTTAGGTGCACATCCACTGTGAGAGACATAATCTAAAAAAAAAAAAAAAAACGGAAATCACAATTCCTAAAAATACAGAAAAGACTTAAAATGGAATAAAAACGGGTGTGCCTCATCTATCCAGTGTAGTACAAAAATTTCAGACAGCTTTTGTGTCAGTGGGTCACATGACCTGGATGCTATTGAAGAAAAACTGTGAATTTTAACGGAAAACATTCATAAAAAATAGGAAATGCATCTAAATGAGAAAATAATGGGTGTGCCTCCTTCTCCCAGTCTAGTAGGATGATTTAAGTTGATTTTGTGTGAAGTGGTCACATAATCTCAAAGCTATTGAAGAATAATTGCGAATTGTAATATTAAAAATTCATAAAAAATAGAAAATGCACTTAAATTCAAAATAAATTAGTGTGCCACATCTTTCTCGTCTAATATGATGATTTGATATGAATTTTGTGTCACTGGGTTACAAGACATGAAAGTTGTTAATTTTTGTTTCTCCCGAGTGTTTGGTTCGGACATTTATTGACGGTCCCTAAGCGAACGTATGAGGAGCGAGACAGCAGAGAGCAGTTGCCCGGAGTCAGCCTTCTTTTATCGGCCGTAACAGGAGGCTGACGCCGCTGAATCCGCGGAGCTTGAATATCCAATATCCAACTTCAAACTAACTTCACCGCGGTCCCCGACCGGTCACTGTCATGTAGATGATGATCAGCCATTGTGGGGCAGTAAGTAAAGTTAACAAGCCACCGTTTTATTAGTCCTGGCTGTCAGTGCTGCTCCTGACCTGCGCTGCTCCATATCTGCTCCTCTGTCTGCGTTTCAGCTGAGCGCTTCTCTGATTTAAAGTGACGCTGAAGAGGAACAGACAGCTTTTACGTAACTTACGTGGGACCAATTCACGCAATTTACACATGACCATGGCCATATTTGGATGTGAAAGCCACATCGGTGGAGCTTTTGATGCATTATAAAGGGAGCTTTAAGCTTTAAGTGACACAACCTACAAGCAGAAACGGCATTTTAAGATCTGCATAACACAAAACAACCTCAATATTACCGTTTTTCTCCCGTTATTTTTTCCATTTTAAAATTTGTCACGTTTACAAAATATCCGTTTTGTTGCCGCTGTGTACATTACTTTGTGTCTTGTTTACAGTGTTTCATTGTTTGAGTTTACCTTTATTTGCCTGAGGGAAGAAAAAAGCAAGCATTCCTACACTTTTACACCACAGATAACTAGAATTCACTTCAGGAGAAACGAGTGAGAGTTAAAACATACGAGGAGCTCTTAAAGGCGACGCCTCCCTGTTTCAGAAGCTCCAATGTTCAAATTACAGTTGCTGTGCGCCTCTGTGTGGACATAATGCGAAACTGCAGGTTTCAAATAAATTGCGCAACACGGTAGAATTGATGCAGGTTAAAACATCAAAAAGGTATTTTATTTAAATGAGTCAATTCAGAAGGTAAACACAGTATGGTTATTGCTGGAGAGATGGTGAGTTTAATTTCCCCTTGAGATTAATAAATTATTATTGAATTGCAGAGCCCGAGGTGAATTATTTCTACATCTTCTAGGATTGTACTGCTGTTACATATTGTGTTTAAATTGTTAAATCAATTATATTTATGATAGGCTTGTTTTTTTACTATTTATTTTCCACCATTGCCTCCAGTGTCAGGTATTTATTTGTTTTGTTGGCAGCTGGTGAAAAACATCCTGTAACTAGGAAATGGCTGAAAGAGCCCTGAATAAAACAGAGTCTGAATAGAAATAGTAAAGCCAATTTTTTAAATGGATTAATGAACAATTTCCACCTAATTTTAAATTGAATAAATTAATTAAATATTAGAGGAAGTAGCAAACCTTCATTGAATCTTCATATTTGAACTTGAATGCTTATGTGCACATGGGCAGTGTATTTTGAAAGGAATGTATTAGTGTAATATTGAATTATTAAATGAGATTTAAAAAAAAATCTAAGAGAAATGTTATGGTCTACCCAATCATGGGAGTTGAGCCACAAAAGGTCATTAGAAGCTGTCTGTTTTTATTGGAAAGTTGAGTGGAAGGAAAAAGTTGCACAACTGGCAGGGATAACCTCCTCTTTGTGATCACAGTGAAAGAAAACAAACTCAAGTGCTAGTGAGAGATTAATAAGGCCTGGACTGCCACTGGAGTGAGTGCGACAAGAGCCACCACACACCACTGAGAGGAGAGACCCCAGACCCAATAATGTAGATGAACTGAAGGCACATTGATGAAGTATTGAGTTCATATTTTCATTAGGTCAATATTTATGTATTAAACAATTTGTACAATAGGTGTAAGTTTTCATTAGAAAATTATTAGAAATAAACGCTTGAAATACATCAATCAGTGTTTTAATAAATGTAATATGTGAGTTTCACTCTTTGAAACAAATTGCTGAAATAAGCTTTTCTAAATTAGTTTGTTGAGATAAACATGGTCCATAGAAGGTTCCATATTTCTAAATGACAAAAGTTCAGCTTATGATTGGATCAGCAATGAGGTAGGTCCATTGCATTTTTGTCATAGTTCAAAAGCAACCTTTATAACATAAATAAAGCAGAAACTTGGAAACATGAGCTTTTAAATTTGGAAAGTTTGCAAAAATCTAGAATATGTCATAATTCAGCAGCTGACACTGGTTACAGACAGGAGGAAAAAATGACTAACTTACAGAGAACATGGTTAAACACTAACATAAAACCAACATAAGAGTTGTATTATTTATATAAATACAGTGAAATAACGTGTTTGTATAGACTGTATAAAACACAACCATTTGTTCTCAATGTCACATTAAATCTGACTAAACTGAACCTGTTTTAGGTCTCTTGGGATTAGGAAAATTATTTTCTATATGCTAAATGCACTATGATGTTACTGATAATATTGAAAAAAAACTTCTTCATTGAATTATCCAATGCTTTAGCAGCTGTCAAAGAGGACAGATATGTTCTTGTTGGGTACAACTGGCCTTCAATAGCAAAGCCACCAAGTTTGGATGCTTCTGGCCAAAATCCACCCAACACAATAGACCAGCAAGAACCTCAAACTAGACCAGTGAATGCTAAACTTTCTTCAAGTGTTGGAAGTCTGGCCAAGGCAATGAAGTTGACAGTACGACTATACATGTCTCTCCTCCATGGAAATCTAAACTCTAAATCAAGTAGGCCGGCCTTCCTACAAAGAATTGGATCAGCAGGCCTTTTTCTGTCATCTTTGACAAGAACCTGTTCTTCGGCCAAATGGGCCTTCAGTCAGAAAATTCTTTCAACTAGAAATACTGGGTTTCAATGGCATTCCACAGATCTCCTTGCCAAAATTGTAAAAGCCTGATTAGAACATCCATAAATAGTTACTGTCGTAAAAGGCTTCTCAAACCCTAGACTGTTACTGGTCAGATGCTTAAATGCAGCAGATAAAAGCTGCCCAAAACTTAAAACTTTACCGAGAAAGGTGCCATATTCTCAAGCTTCTCCCAAAATATGAGCGCTTCAAGGTGTGTCCAACTAGGTTTAAAATGTCAGCGGGGGAGGGGACTTGCTATAAAGCCACTTGAATTGCCTGCAAACGCTGACATCTGCTTTCTTGCTTTCATATTACATGTTTTCATGCAGAAATAAATCTGTGAAAGAAATAAACTTTTAAATTCAAAAAGTTTTGTGGAGTCTTCTCTCTTGTGGTGCTTTAAGGTGGGTTTCTCCCACTCGATGGTCTGTTAAGAGCCCTTTGCTAATTATCATGTGTAGCATCTTTGAAATGGAAAGATGTTATACTCGACATACCCTGGTGCATTGAGCACTCTTAGAGAAGATGTTAAAAACATACCCACAAAATGTGTTTTTAAATTAAATGTGCATTATGTGTTGATTTTAACACAAAATGTATTAAAACTAGCAACAAAAGTTTAACACTTCGTTGGATATTTAGCATGTTTTTTGTTAGCTTGTGTTAGGGGTTTTCCCGCCTCAAGAACAAAGAAGACAAAGATGGAGGCAGCATCTTTTGAAATTTCCTCACCATCTTCTGTAGGTATCAGTAATAACATCAATTGTTGAAATAAACAAGTGTCAATCTTAATAAAATGAGTTAAAACATTTACAGTTTTTTGTGCTGTGACTAAGCAGTACAATGAAAAATTCTTTGAAATTAAAGCTGGCCCAAATTAGCCATCTAGCTAAGAGGAATTCACTAAAAAGGCACTAAAATCGATTTTATAAGGTTTTATTTTAAATATTGTTTAGCCTAAAGATTTTTGTTTACCACACTCTTCTATTTGTAACATTTAAATTCCTGGCTCATATCAAAAATCCAAATAATAAAGAACATAAAATTGAAGACTTGAAAGCTAAGAGAGGTATGTAAAAGCAGTTCAATAATCCACACAAACCGTGCTTAACATTCTTTTTAAAATGATGAATGTGGAGTTGTCCCAAATGTGACCTCAGTAACATCGGACAGCTGTTCAGGGGAACATTTATTGTTACATGTTTGATGAAAGCAAATATTCTGGCAATACCATTTGTGCACTATAAGTTCTGTGTATTCTTTTTCAACTCTCATATGTCTATAGAGCTTCCTATTATAACTTTTTTTTTATTTGTTATTTTTGAAAGTAGGCAGACAGGAAGTGGGGTGAAGAGAGGGGGAAGACATGCAGGGCAGTTGGAGTCTCGGGGGCGGGACTCGAGCCAGGGACGCTGCGCCTGGGATTGAAGCCTCCATCTATGGGTCGCACACTCTACCGCGACGCCACTTCCCACTGTAATAACTTTTTGAATAGAAATGATTGTGTAGAAATCCAACACTATTGCAGGTATTTAGGACTTGCCAAGTCTGGTGGGTTTGTTGTGTCCCACACTTTATTTGCTGCCCGTACCATATTTTTTAGAACATTGTTCATTGTGTTTAAGTTGGATTCAGGCAAAAGGGCCAACAAGTGCTAAGCATCTCTGGGAACTCCTTCAAGACTGTTGGAAAACCATTTCAGGTGACTACCTCTTGAAGCTCATCAACAGAATGCCAAGAGTGTGCGTAGCAGTAATCAAAGCAAAAGGTGGCTACTTTGAAGAACCTAGAATATAAGACATATTTTCAGTTGTTTCACACTTTTTTGTTCAGTATATAATTCCACATGTGTTAAATCATAGTTTTGATGCCTTCAGTGTGAAGCTACAATATTCAGTCATGAAAATAAGGACAACTCTTTGAATGAGAAAGTCCAAACTTTTGGTCTGTACTGTACGTCATGCCTCTTTATTGAAGGTTTGCTGTTGAAGCTTGTATTTATTGTCAAAATAAAATAAACAGTGGGGATAATCCTCTCTCGCATTATTATCATAACTTTTGTCCGGGAGTCGATCCCGGGACCTTTTTGCTCCAAGGCAAGAGTGCTACCAACCGCGCCACCATGCTGCCCCATACAACCTACAACCTATTCTATAAAAACACATTTTTCATATCTGTGTGTCAAAACACATTTTAATAATAATAATTATTTAGACTTGATATATTTCCCCCTAAGGGAGAAATCCCTTAGGGAGCAGAGGGCTGCCATCGTGTAGCACCCAGGAAGCATTCAGGGGCTAAGGGTCTTGCTCAGGGACCCAGAGCGACAGGCTGTGGGCTATGAACCAACGTACTTGTGGCCATACATTATGTAAAGTTTTTAACAGATCGGTTTTAACAATGAAGAGATGTTGATGGGGAAAAGTGGAGGAATTGTTATTTTACCACTTGATTCTTTGGGTAATCATCTTCGGCCTAAAAACTTTGAAATACAGTGATAAAGTTTTGTTAAATCAGTGGATGACTCAGTATCTAGTCAAACTAAACAGGACTTATTCCAAATCTAAAGAACTTTTTTATTTTAAAATGTTACTACGTATTCAGAAACTACCAGTTTATTGTAAGTTTTTATTCAAAATAATGGATAGCTGGATTTCACCTAGATGATTACAAAGACTGGCTTAATCACCCTGACGTTCCTTTAAAAATGTAAGATTTTTCTGTAGTTTACACTCATCTGATTATGGACTTTTGACCAATTAACTCGAGCATGGACTTGACATGCTGCTGTGTGGTAACAGGACAGAAAATCGGATTAATGGCCAAGAAAAACTCGGAAAACTTTAAACCCAGTCCTGAGTATGTGGTATCCTTCAACCTTTAGATTTGTATCTGCTTTAAGACACCTGAATTAAATGGGATAGCTCTATGATGCAACATGAGTAGGTAGTTCACCCATTTGGTGACCATGAATGCACCTTAAAGTTGCAGGACACCAAAGTGTAAGACGCTGGTTTAAAGTATATTCATCCATTGTCAATACCTGCTCCTCCATGCAGGTGCCTATGCCCAAGTGGTCATGAGGCAGGGTACACTTTAGACTGGCAGGTCACCATTCCCAAGGCAAACTATTTACTCTCATCTGCCACCAAGTTAAAATATGCAAACTACTAGAGTTTGAACACACAGTATTCTTAATGCAACTTACACTGCTAACAAATGTACCACTATCACATTTTAGTTTTGGGATTGAATGGCTACTTTCAACTACATCTAACATGGCTGGCACTATCCTTTTGCCTAATTAGGGAAGAACTAGACATGTTGGGATCAGGAAAGATACAAATTCCCAAAATTTGTTTTTTTTATTTAAAATCTTGGCACCAATGAGTATTTTTTACTTTACAATTTGCAAAACCCACTTTGAAAAAACTTTAGACACCACTGTATTATATTATCCATCCATTTTCAGACCCTGGGCACCTCTATTACAGGGCACAACAGAACCTTTACTGTTTCTTTCATGAAGTCATCTGGTTTGTCCTCCATATTAAGGGCAGCAACCAAAAACAAACAGCCAGCACTAAAATGAAATGCTTTAGATTGCATTATATTCATGTGTAACAATGGTCTAGTCAAAGTTCAGACCTAGATCTACTTGAGAAGATTTCATATTTTAGCAGATAGTGTGCATCAAATCTAACAAAGGTTGATCTATTTAACCACGAAAACCAAGCAAAATATGTAATTGCAGTGACATAGGTTTATACAACATATTTAGTCAACATGAGTGCATGCCAGAATTTCATTTACAAAATCAAGTATAATTTTCCTTCCACTTCACAATCATGCACTGCTTTGTATCAGATGACCACATATAATCCTAATCAAATACTTTGAAGTTTGTGCTTGCAACATGGCAAAGTATTATCAAACAAAACCTGGCTTTGTCAAGGCCTAACAGTTTCAGGTAACATGTCTCAATGCAATGATGGGCTGTGTCCTCACAATAGTTTTCAAAGCTTAGTCTGAGCCTATTTGGCCATGCTGAATATTCCCTAGTTGCAAAATAAAATGTAGGTAGTTGTTGAATAAAAGTGGACTGTGAATGAACCCTTGTTGAACCACACAACTGATCTTTGTTCACCCAAATTCAAAACTACCAAATGACAGAAGTTAGTCGTGGTCTGCGAAGTAAGATCTGAACCAGTTTAGCACAGTGCAGACAATCCCATCCATTTTTCCAGTCTGTCAGTCACCATGTTATGATAAACTGTGTCAAACTCAGCACGAATAACAAATAATACCAAGACAGAGGTTCTAGATCCATCAATGTTAAGATCATTCAAAACTTTTACCAGCTCAAGCTGTGAGTCATAGCAAATTCCTGTTTGGCTTGAACACAGCATTAGTGAATGGGGTCCTTATACCCAATCCTCAACTTCCTAAAGAAAATTTTTGTATTTTCTTTAAGCTTTTCTGTTTTTCTTTGTTTCTATCCAAGCTTTTTTAGGCATGTTGCCCATTTTTTTGAATATCTGTTTAATTGAAATGACATTTCTTAAAAATACAGTAAATTGTATCTGTGAAGACAAAGCACATCTTTTTTGTCTGTTAAACACACTTCACGACTCCACTTGTAGCCCTTAAAGCTGTAATTATCACACATAATTCTATAAAAGTCCACACAGTATAAAAGTTACCCCTTGTACTCACAGTTCAAAGCTGGAGATGAATGGTTTGACTTGGGAGACGTGGAACACTGGGTGAATACGAAGGCTGGACGGCAGACGTAGACGAAGAGCTGAAGGACTGATAACAGAGTCAATAGTATACGGACCAATGAATCGAGGAGAAAGTTTCTTAGACATTGCCTTTAACGGGATGTCCCGTGAGGACAACCAAACCTTCTGACCAGGAAGGTAAGTAGGAGCTGGTCGTCGTTTGCTGTCAGCATATTTCTTATTTTGGTCAGCCCTATGAAGGAGTGCTGAAGTAGTTTCATTCCAGATCCGTTTACACCTCCGTATGTGGTGGCGAACAGAAACCACAGCTATGTCCTTCTCATCTGCAGGAAACAAGGGTGGTTGGTAGCCAATTGCTACCTCAAATGGGGAGAGACCAGTAGCAGCAGAGATTTGAGAGTTTATTGCATATTCCACCCTGGGAAGATAAACTGACCAGTCAAGAGGTTTGGTAGCGGTCATACATCTGAGGGTGGATTCTATCTGCTGATTCATTCTCTCAGTCTGACCGTTAGATTAGGGATGATAACCTGACATGAGAGAGACCTTAGCTCCAAGAGCTAAACAAAACTGTTCCCAAACACAAGAAATAAATTGAGGCCCGCGGTCAGACAAAATGTCTTGCGGTATGCCGTGAAGGCGAAAAAAAAGCTGCACTAGCAGCTGAGCGGTTTGGAATGCAGATGGTAATTTTTTAAGAGGAACCAGATGACAAGATTTAGAGAATCGGTCTACAATGGTGAGAATGACTGTGTTTCCTTTGGATACAGGTAATCCTGTTACGAAGTCTAGTGCAATGTGAGACCAAGGTCGTTTAGGGATGTTTAATGGTTGCAGTAATCCAAAAGGGGGCTGATTTCCAGATTTTTGCCTGGCATAAACAGAGCAAGCTTGCACGTATTCCTTTACATCTTTGTGTAATGATGGCCACCAATAACGTCTGGAAATGAGGGCAATGGTTCTGCTGACCCCTGGGTGCCCTGAGAATTTGGCAGTGCGGTACCAACGAATGAGTCTAAATCTAACAGATGTAGGCACATAAACTCTGTTAGGAGGACCCGGTGTATCCGGTGAATAAAGCCGGGAAAGAGCATCCGGCTTCAAGTTCTTAGTACCGGGCCTGTAAGAGATGGATAAGTCAAAACGAGAAAAAAATAAGGACCATTGTGATTGGCAGGGATTAAGTCTTTTTGCCGACTGCAAATAGGCCAGATTTCTATGATCTGTTCATACAAGGATGGGATGTTTGGCCCCCTCCAACCAATGTCGCCATTCCTCAAGTGCTAATTTAATAGCCAAAAGCTCTCTGTCTCCCACATCATAATTTTGTTCCGTGCTGGTCAACCTACGGGAAAAAAAAGCACAAGGATGGAGCTTTCCATCCGTGGAGGCCTGCTGGGAGAGCACTGCACCAACGCCAGTGTCAGAGGCGTCCACCTCCAAAATGAACTGTTTTGAGGAGTCCGGGTGAACCAAGATAGGAGTCTGTGAAAACCTCTCTTTCAGTGTCCTGAATGCCTCGTCTGCTTCAGGAGTCCAGGCGAATGTTATGTTTGTTGAAGTCAAGGCGGTGAGAGGAGCTGCGATGAGACTAAAGTTTTTGATGAATCTCCGGTAAAAGTTGGCAAATCCAAGAAAACGCTGTAGTTGTTTACGGGAGTCTGGAATAGGCCACTCTAGTACTGCCTTGATCTTTTCAGGATTGGAGCGAACCTGTCCACCCTCTAGGATGTAACCCAAAAACGTGACTGAAGATTTGTGGAATTCACATTTTTCAGCTTTGACAAACAGTTTATTTTCCAAAAGTCTTTGTAGGACTAGACGGACATGACGTGTGTGTTCCTTTAAGTCTTTAGAATAGATCAAGATGTCATCAAGGTAAACAAACACAAAAACGTTCAAAAAGTCCCTCAGGACATCATTAATGAGGGATTGGAAAACAGCAGGTGCGTTGCTTAGTCCAAAGGGCATGACCAGATATTCAAAGTTGCCTAACGGCGTCTTGAAAGTGGTTTTCCACTCATCCCCCTGGCGGATCCTGACTAGATGATAGGCATTGCGGAGATCGAGCTTGGTAAAAATAGTGGAACCATGAACGGGTTCGAAAGCAGATGAAAGAAGAGGAAGGGGGTATTTATTTTTCACAGTGATTTGGTTTAATCCCCGGTAATCTATACAGGGGCGGAGTGAACCATCTTTCTTGCCTACAAAGAAAAACCCTGCTCCTAAAGCAGACGATGAAGGGCGGATTAAACCAGCAACCAATGACTCATTTAGTCTTCCGTAACCTTTCTCTCAGGTCCAGAGATATGATAGAGCCTACTGGATGGTAGGGGGCGCCAGGAAGTAAGTCTATGGCGAAGTCGTAGGATCTGTGGGGAGGTAATGATGAGGCCTTAGTTTTGCTAAAAACTAACCTTAAATCGTGGTATTCAGTGGGGACGCAGGAAAGGTCTGCAATCTCATTTTCGGTATGCAGTGATTCAGAAGGCAAGGCGGCGACAGCTGACTGGAGACAGGAAGAATGGCAGTTAGTGGACCAAGATTCTACCCGGCTTTCAACCCAGTTATTATGAGGATTGTGTTTCTTAAGCCATGGGTAACCTAGAACTATGGAATTTAGAGCGATAGGAAACACAAAAAAAAAATCTCTTCCCTGTGATTACCTGAAAGAATCAATGTGACTGGTTTAGTACAATGGGTAATTAGAGGAAGTCTTTTCCCATCTAAGGAGGAAGCTGACTGAGGTGCAGGTAAATGCTCTATCTCAATCTGAGCTTCTTTTACAAACTCTGGATCGATTAAATTCTGGTCACTTCCTGAGTCGTTGAGAGCGAACAGGTTTTGAAAAGGGCGATTAGAAATTAAAGTGGCCAGTAAACAAAGTCTAGGGGTAGGTGGTCGGTCCGTCAGTACCCCCTCACTTACTGACGGACCTGCCCTTTTGGTCCAGCGGGGCGGACAGGACAGTTTGCAAGGAGATGCTCAGATGAGCCACAGTAGAAACACTGGCTATTCTGTCGGCGCTTTAATTTCTCCTCCTGAGAAAGTTTAGTGTTCCCTATCTGCATGGGTTCTATACCTGCACTGTGAGAACAACAAGAGGAACTAACTATTTTGGAGGCCTGACTCGAGAATGGAGTCCTAAAAATACTGCGTCTAAGTTTGGATTTCTCTCTCTCTCTCATTCGATTGTCCAATCTTACTGCTAGATTGATTAGCTCGTTCAATGTCTTAGGGAGGTCGATTAGCGCTAACTCGTCTTTTAAGGGTTCGTTCAGTGACTGAACAAATGCTGTCCTAAGTGCACATTCTTTCCACCCAGAAGCTGCAGGTAGAATGCGAAAATCAATAGAAAAATCAGCCACAGACTGGTCTTTCTGTTTGATAGAATATAATTTATGTTCCGAAGCGGTCTGATCTATTTCGGATGAAAAAACCTGTCTAAACTCACCCTCAAATTCGGAAAAAGAACAACCAAAATCTGAACAGCTGGAGAAACGCCCTTCGGCCCATTTAAGTGCCTTTCCGGTTAATAAACCTAACACATAGGAAATCTTTACAGAATCATGGGGGAAAGATTGCAGGGAACGATTGAATAACCAAAGTGCATTGGAGTAGAAAACCCTTACAGTTTCCCTTTTTAAATTTGGCAGCTGTTGTGTGACCGGAGGAGATGGAGCGCTCTCTATTGCTGGGGCGGTGAAATTACTCATTGTGTGCTGAATTAAAGATGCTAGATGCTCGATCTGCTGGTTCGTTTGTCTCTGTTGTTCTACAAGGGCATGAAGGGAAGAATGATGGGTTTGGATTGTGTTGTTGGTCAGAAAGAGTTCTCCTGAATGCTTCTGCTGGGTCAGATTGGCCAGAGTGTTCTGTCATATTGGATTTAACAAGTTTGACCCACATGCAGAAAGCAATTCAGGAGACGAGTTTTATAGTTAGAAGTTTTATTGACAAGACAAAAACTGGGAACGGGAACTGGAGTATGAACTGTAAGAAAAATAAAGCAAAAGGTAAGCAGGGATAAACTTGAAGTAGAGAATGATAAATAATGATTCAGTCTTACTGGGGAGAAAGGGATGATCCGCCAGAGGAGGAGGTGGAGAAAACCCAGAGGATTGTTTACCCGTGGGAACGGAGATGGTGAGTTCAGGTTTGCCAGGAAGTTAGGATGTCCAGAGTTTACTGTGGAAGAAGCTTGTGTGCGTGGGAGTGTGGACAGGGTTCTTTGAGGAGGATCCCAGGTATAGATGAAGCTGCCAGCCGGTGAGATCCACAGGAGAAAACGGAGGTTTGAGTCTTTGTTCATGAGGTGAAATGACTTCTTCCAAGAAGACTATAATCCAAGAGGTTCAAAGCTGACAGCGAGGTCAGGTTCAGGTACACCTGTAAAGCAGAGCATGCAGGATTAGCAAAGGCAAAACGAAGACTAGGCAAGAGTAATGTGGCTGGAGTTGTACCAGTAAGGGGCAACACTCTGGCAATGAGTTGCTGGTAGCCTCCTCCTTAAATCCTCCTCTGGAGATGATCAGGGTGATGGAAAACAGCTGTCGGACACCTCCACGTTCAGACGCCATCTAGAGGCTAAACACAGTAAGCAGCACCCAAAAAACAACCATGGCAGAGATCCTGACATAAAGTGATTTTTACATTTTTACAGTGCCTTCTAAATGTATTTACAACCCTTAAACAGTTTCACATTTTGTCACATTACAAACACAAAATGAAAGGTATTAAATTGGGATTTTACATACCAGTCCAACACAAAGAAAATTACATATATGGTTTTCAAAAAAGTCTTTTAAATAAAGCTTTGAAAAGTGTGTTGGGCATTTGTATTCAACCTCTTTTACTCCGATACTATTAAATAAACTCTAGAATAACTGTTGCCTTTAGAAGCCATCTAATTTGTGAAGAGAGTCCAACTGTGTGTACTTTTAATCTCACTATAGATCGTGTTCTATGAAGGCCTCAGAGGTTTGTTAGAGAACATTAGAGAACAAACAGCATCATGAAGACCAAGAAACACAGCAGACAGGCCAGGGAGTTGTGGAGATGTTCAAAGCAGGCTGAGGTCATAATAATAATCCCAAATTTGAAACCACTTACAGTTTACAGAAATCTGTTCAATCCATCATTTTAAACAGGAAATAGTGTGGCACAAGAGTCAGTTAACTCCTGACCTTGGTAGGTCAGGAGTTAACTGACTGGCAGCACAAGGATATCATTTATCAGAGAAGCAGCCTAAAGCCCCATGGTAACTTTGGAGGAGCTGCAGAACTCAGGTGGGAGAATCCGTCGACCGGACAGCTTTTATTCAAGCGCTGCACAAACTTGGCCTTCATAAAAGAGTAGAAGAAAGTCATTCTTGAAAGAAAGTCATACAAATCATCATTTGTCGTTTGCCATTGCAAACATGTGAAGAAAAGGTGTTCTGGTTAGATGAAAACTGAGTTGAACTATTGGCCTACATTGCAAAATCAATTTGTGGGGAAGACCAAAACAGAACATCACCCTGAACTCACCATC
This sequence comes from Crenichthys baileyi, assembly GCA_036173005.1. NCBI lineage: Eukaryota > Metazoa > Chordata > Actinopteri > Cyprinodontiformes > Goodeidae > Crenichthys > Crenichthys baileyi. The sequence goes on from JAHHUM010001174.1 coordinate 87,224, forward strand.
CCCATGCTAAAACATGGTGATAGCAGTATTATAATGCGGGGATAGTTTTCTTCAGCAGAAACAGGGAAGCTGTTCAGCATTGATGGGAAGGTGGATGGAGCTGAATACTGCTGCAAAAGATTTGAGACTGGGCTGGAGGTTCACTTCCAGCAGGACAGCTAATCCTAAACATTGTCAGAGCTACACTGGAACAGTTTAGATAAAGACATATTCCCAGAGCCACTGCAACTGGTCTGACTAAGCTTAAATAGAAGAATGGGCAAAAACCTCTGCAAAGCTGGTAGATAAATTCCCCAAAAGACTCACAGCTGTAACTGCAGCAAGAGATGGTTTTATGAAGGATTGAGGAGTTGAATACAAGCAGCACACTATTTAGATCTTAGGTCTTTAAAACTTTTGAAATCCATCTATTATCTACTTCACACTTCATAGTAATGTTGAAGCTTAAGGCTGTACCGTGAAATCGTTTATGCGGTATGAATACTTCTGCAACAAAAGAGAACAGAAAACACCTACAAAGCTCTGTTCAAACTAAGATGCATGCAAGCCTATTGCATGTCCAGCCGCCTCTTCATTCATGCTGTCTGGATTTCCAGCAAATTCAGATTAAATGAAATCTTTCAAAAACAGTTAAGAAAAGGTGATTTTCTCTGGCAGTTTGTGGACACTGTGTGTGTCCATCCTAAGTTTGGCCTCTAGATGGTGCTCTGTCACATCCCAGATAACGACCAGCAACAGAAATTATTACATTACGGAAATTTAGGATTATGAGAAATAAACTGAAACTAGCTTTCATCCATTCTCCATCTTGCATTTCTATTTTACATTTTTAATTTCTTTTTGATACATTACTAAAAACTAAATTCATCTGGAAGACCTCACCACAGCCAAAACATCTTCTGCTATACTTGCCCAAGAAGAAAGTCATCTGTTGCCAGAACACATCGTGACTATTGTGCCTGCTGGTAACCATAGTTGGACAAGACATTTCCTTGTGATATATATAGACAGATTTATATAAAACAGCACTGACAATTTCTCTGTTGTGAACAATATATCAGTAATATGATGAGCTGAGTCAGGGAGCACAGCCTTGAGTGTGCAGTTAACAATATAGTATTAATAACACACAGCTCAAGCTTCCCCCACACAGAAGAGAAAGTATGATGGAAATTAGCAGCCGAGGAAAGACAAGAGCCCGCAAGTGTAGGGAAAGAAAAGATGGTAGGAGCCTGGATTGCGCAGGCAGAGGTGTCGCCTTTCAGGGCACGGAAGGCCTCGGCTGCATCTTAAAATGGCAGAGATGCTGCTGTGGCCAGAGCTTCTCTCATCAGACATTGCTGTCAAGTGCCACATGCCTTGTGTCTGTGCTGTGAATGCAGGAATGGATGGCTGACTCTCAATGCCATATGCCAGCTGACATTCTCAAGGAAGGCTGAGGGAAGTGAGACTGTGCAGACACTGGCTTTCTGGCTGGCCTAAACAGAGATCTAAACAAGTGTGATGGAGGCCAGTGTTATGATTCACAATGCCTCAAACGGTGCTTTTATTCATGCGGTTTACGGGCAGGACCAATATCTCATAATCTGTCATCAAACAATTTTTCATTTCAGACAAGAATACCCTGAGTAAATATAAAACACAGTTATCATATCATTTAATTCATTAAGTGAAAAAAGCTATTCAAACCAATCTGCCCCTATGTCAAAAATGTAATTTACTCCCTTGCTAATCATGAATTTACATTTTTTTGGGTTCAGTTTTACTAGCCACACACAGGCCTGATTCCTGCCACACCTAAAGAATCATCAAATCTCTCTAATAGAGAGTGTCTGGCAACATGAACAAGGTTAAAAGAAAGAAGCAACACACATGTTCTGAAATAAAGAGGTTCAAGAACAAATGAAAAACTAAAAAACTGACATCTATATGTGTGGAAGAGGTTATGAAGTACGTAATTTCTAAGGCTTTGGGACTTTAGCGAACCACAGAGAGAGCCATTATCCACAAATGGTGAAAACATGGAAAACTGGTGAATTTTTACAGGAACGTTCAACCTACCAAAGTTACTCCAACAGTACATCGATAACTCCACTAGGTCCCAAAAGAACCTAGAACAAAAAGCACTGTACTTGCCTCAGTTAAGGTCAGTGTTCATGATTCAACAATAAGGAGACAGGGCAGAAGTGGAATTCATCAGAGAGTTCCACATCTGGCTTAGAACAGACAGCATTTCAGAAAAAAAGATTATACTGACAGTCAAACATGGCATCCAGTGGCAGTGTTTGCCACATAAGTTGGCGCAACTAATCATTAGATTTGGGGTGCAAATATATCTTCATACAATAACAGGCTGGTTTGAATAGCTTCTTTCCCATAATAAATAAAATCATGGATTGCTTTTTGTATTTTTGCTCAGGTTATCTTTGTCTGACACAGAAATCTATTATATAATCAAATACATTTAAGTCTGACAAAAAAGCAAAACAGAAGAAATCTGTAAGACAGCAAATATTTTTATGGCATTGTTTATATCATTACTGAATAACATGATGATAAAGAATCCGCTCTGGTCAGAAGAGACCAAAACAGAACTCTGGCCTATGTACAACATGCTATTTGTGAGGGAAAACTAAAACTCCACATCACCTTGAACACACCATTCCCTGAGTGAAACATAGAAGTAGCAGTGTGATGATGTGGGGATGCTTTTCCTTAGCAGGGACAAGGAACCTGGTTACAACCAGAGCTCCAGTGGAATAGTTTATATTAGTTTCCTAGTATGGCCCAGTCAAAGTCCAGACCTAAACTTTATTGGGAATCTGTGGAAAGAAAAGTGATGTATATCGATGTTCTCCATCTAATCTGTTTAAGCTATTTTACCAAGAAGGGGCAAAAATTTCAGGACCCTGAATGTGTAAAGCTGGTAGACACATTCCTCACATGCTTTAGTTGTAATTGAAGAAAAGCAAAGAAACAAGGTTCTACAAAGTATCAACACAAAGGTAGCAAATTTCAAAAGGTACATTTATACTTTTCAGGTTTTTATTTGGAAAAACATTTAAAAAACCATGAATCATATTTCTTTCACCTCACAATTATGCACTTCTTTAAAGTCTAACAGAGGTTCATGGTTGTAAAGTGACTAAATGTGAAACAGTTTTAGGGGTATAAATATTTTTGCAAGGTACTGTAAAGCCTGAATTGAAACCCACTATAAATAGGAAGGTCCCTCATGAACATACCCAAACAGGATGCCCTGCCACCTATGAATCCATCTTTTCTGATTTCCACGTCTGTCCTTCCTACCTTCTCCTTCCTCATCTGGTACGGCCAAAAGGAACTGCCCTGGCTAGATCGACCTCATCTCTACATCACATCCTGTTCCTGTTGGTGGCAATTGTTCTGAGGAGAAAGGAAGGCAGACGGGATGGGGAAGGAGGAGAGGGGTGGGGGGTGGGGGGTAGTCGGTGCTGGTGATGGTTCTTTGTTCTCCCTCCATTGCTCACCTGCTTCACCCCCTCCCCTCTGAGAAACTTGACCCCTGCAGACTTGGTAGAGCCTGCAGAAAACCTGTTTACTTCCTCATTGACTAGAAGAACATTCATAGCAAACTTGGACCACTGATGGAGCTAAGATGACAAAGTTAGAGGGAATACAGACTGAGATAAAAGCATATTTATTCAAAATACCCCAAATTCAATTAAAAACTTTGTATTACAACACAAAATAGTGTGGAATGGTTTTTTAACAATATATATAATGTAACTCTCCTGTACCTATGAGGTTACAGTTGAGATTATTTATTTTTGAGTCAAGGTTACAGACACTGCTGTGTTTACCACAACTGCCTCATGTTTCAAAGTTACTATCAATCAAACCTCAAGCTGATTCAGACTTCTGAAGTTGTATTAAAAGTCATAGTGTTAAAATGCCTGATGTAAAAAAAATTAATAGACACTTGGTCCAAAATCTACCATAATTTTAGTGAGAGCAAGACCATATTTCTTAGAAGCATTTTGCATGAAAGGCGAAACGTCTTCAAGTATCAAGAGAAAAAGTCCGGTTGCCCTCTACTTCTATACATTTTGCTAATTCTGCCACATCCTGAACAAAGCTCTGACCATGGTCCCATAAACCTAAACTTTTCATACTCCTGACTGATTTAGTTTTAAATTATTCTTTTAATTTTACTAGGAAGCAATATCAACATTTGGAGTGGCTCAGTCATAGTTCCGACTTAAATTACACCTGTGGAGGGAGCTCATCACTGCAAAAATCATCAAAATAGCACCATAAACAAAACGCTGATCAGCAATGCTTGGCTAGACTTTGATTACAGTAATGCCAATTAATTTGTTTCCATTAATTATTAAGGTTGTTTAACTAAACCATCGAGACACTGAATTTTGGGTGTTTATTATCTGTAATCCATAATCATCAAAGTACAAGAAATAAAGGCTTGAAATGTTTCAATCTGTGTAATGAACCTGTATAAGGAGTTTCACTTCCTTTTTTGAAAGATTGTTTTGCAGCACTAGTGTCCTTTATTTTTTGTTATTTTCTGAAAGTAAGCAGACAGGAAGCAGAGGGGAGAGAGGGGGGAGACATGCAGTGCAGGTCGCCAAGGTCTCGACTCGAACCCAGGACAGCTGCAACGAGGACTGAAGCCTACACATATGGGTCGTGTGCTCTACACCACACGCAGCGCCCCAGGAGTTTCAGATTCTAACATGAGTGACAAAAAATCATTTTCACAATTTTCAGAATTTTTTTTGCTGTATCTATATTTATTATTAGTATCCATCCAATTATTGTCCATACATGCTTAACGTTGCAGGGTCGTGGTGGTGAGGGACACCATACATGCACACACTCATAGTGACTTATTTAGAGAGACCAATTAACCTCAGAACCATGTTTTTGGATTGTGGGAGGAAGCAAGAATACCTTGAGAGAACATACACTTGCACCAGGAGAACATGCAAACTCCATGCAGAAAGACCATAGGCTTGGATCCAGGACCTTTATGCTGCTAGGCAACAGTTCTAACAACTGCTGCACCGTACAGATAATCATAGAAGGAGTGTTTGCAGAAGCAGCAGCATCACTTAGCCACTGATGTTTAATGTGGAAACAGCAGTATGTTAGAAAGCTAATTAAATGTACAGGTTCACCTAGAAGCACAAAATACCACAGATAGCCTATCTTTACCGTCAAAGCAGAACCAGTAGTCTCATGGTGGGTTGTTTCAACCTGTATGGGAACTTTTTACCCATTCATGCCCGGTGTGATACACGGGTCAGCATTTGTAGGTTTTGTTTTTTCCTAGTAGATGGTATCGCACACAGACAGCTCTCCTACCTCTAGTAAAAACATAATTACTGACATATTTATTATCTCCATTCAGTGTGGACAATCTGTGTGCATCTGTGCAAGGTGGAGGGACCTGTTATTCTGGAACAAAACCAAAACACAAAGTACATTTTTTTTTATTATATGTAAATAGATTTTCTCTCCCAGGCCATGAGGTGCACCTAAATGGTTTTCCAAAGAGTCTTTAAAGGAACTTCCCAGAGGTTCATTAAAAGAGGCCCAAAGGTCAATATTTTTGTCATCACAGCGAAGGGCGGTTACTTTTAAACAATATTATATATATATATATATAAAATATATATAATATAATATATATATATATAATATAAAAATATATAATAATTATTTTTTTCTCCGGGAGCAGTAAACCCAGTTGATTTTTCATCTTCACAATTTGATTTAATTTTTAGTTTTGTAAACTTAAAGACTTAATTTAAAGCCCCTTTGCCCCAGAAACTTTTTTGGGGTGCACTGCCCTGGGAGATTAAAACTGATCCATTTTTTAAATTTCCCAAAACTTTTACAAAAAATTACTTTTTTTTCTGTTCAGGGTCATGGAAGGCGGAAAAACCCGTCCCAGGGTTGGGCCCTGGGGGGGGAGAAGGGAGGGTACACCCTGCAAAGGTCCCCAGTATAGTTTATCGTTGCAAGTTAAACCAACATACTCTTTTTTTGGGTCAAACAGAAAATCGGGGAAAAAAAATCTTGCTTACAAGGAGAAAAAAGCAAGGGGGCCACCCCCCCAGGGTTTATCAGGGATGAGAAAAATGCAAAATCCATCCCCGCCCTGTTTCAGTTATCCAGCTGCCATCCATCCGTCCATCCACTGTCTGAACTTGTCCTTATAGAGTTGCAGGGGAGGGGTTTGGGGCCTATCCCCAGGGGAAAACCCAGGAAAAAGGCACCAGTCCTTCACAGGAAACCACGGAAAACACAAAAGGGGCAAAAAACTATTGGGGTCATAAACACTTTATTTTCCCCGGGTTATGGGCAGGGGGTTTGGGGCTGTGTGGGGGAGTTTCCCAGAGAGGGATGCAGGAGCACGGGGAGAACGTGCAAACTCCATGCATAAAGAGCTCATATGGGGACTTGAACCCAGGGCCTTTTTTCTTCAAAGGGGCCCCACTACCACCTTGCACCCCACGGTTTTTTTCCCATAAACACCAGTTTTCCCTGGGTAGGCCCGTGGTTTCAGCAGTTTTGACCAAAAATGTAGGCCCGACATGCAGCTGTCTGGTCCTGTTTCAAGATCACAAGTTTTGCTAAACATTTTCCTTCATCTGAGGCCCCGGGTTGGGAAAGCTCCATTTTTCTTAATTCTGCGGGCTTCATTGTTTGACTTTTGAAAATGTTCCCGTTCTTAAATGTTTTTTTGGGAAAAAACTTCCCAAAATTGCAAGTTTCAGCTCTTTCTTCTTTGGAAGAACACCACACTGTTGGTTTTTGGATTCAGAGCCTGCATTGTTTGGTGGGGTATTGCATGAAACTTTGGAAATAACAATTATCAATGATCAATAGGAAAACATGTACTGGATCATACCTGCTTTAACTAAGCCATCTCGTAAATGTCTCTAGGTTCATATTCTGTTTTGCAAAACAGCTTCAGATTCTCAGGTAGACCTAAGTCTGGGTTTTGACTGAGCCATTCTAACAAATGGATTTACTTTGATCTAAAGCAGTCCATTGTGGTTCTGGGTGTGTATTTAGGATGATAATCCTGTTGGAAGGTGAACCTCTGCCTCAGTCTCAAGTCTTTTTCAGTCTCTAACAGATTTTCTTTCAGGACCACCCTGTAGTTGGCTACTTCCATCTTCCCACCAACTCTGACCAACTTCCTTGGCTCTGATAAAGAAGAGCATCCCCACAGCATGACATTGCCACCACCATGTTTCAAAGTAGGGATGTTGTCATTAGGGTGATAGGCAGTGTTTTCCTCGGCAAATCGGTTTTGCATGTCAGGCAAAAAGTCAAATATGGGTCTCGTCTGACCAGATCACCCCACGTGTCTCATTCATGAGCTGTAGAGATCTTTAAACAGGACTTCTCATCACTTTTTCATTTTGCCACTCTTCCATAAAGGCTAGATGTGGAGAGTGCATGACCAATAGTTTGGCTTGTACACAGATTTCTCTTCCTGAGCTGTTATTTAGCAGTATTCATACAGGGTATAAGATTATAATGGGTGAAACAATACTTTATGTTTTGAGTTTAAGGGATATGACTATTTTAGACACTCTTTAGAAACAAGTAAAGTAAAAGCAACACTACCCCTCTTTTTGTGGCAGGTAACGACATCTGCCAGCAGATTATCAGACTGGTCACCCGGACACGGCCGGCAGCAGCAAAGGAGAGCAAGAGAGAGAGGGGGAAAGAAAATGTGTTTCCAACTTTTTCACACTTGCTGTATTAAACAATTCATTCATCGGCCACTGTCTGGGACCTGCTCGCCCGGCTCTTATCTTGTTTGAACAGCACCGTCAAGATGCACAATGCATTTATTTTCCCTCCAATTAACACGGTGAATAATACACGGCTGCGATAAGGGCTTTTTGTTTCAAATGGTGTTTATGAAACCAGGGAAATGTGGAGGCATTTTTCATTGTGAGCTTGTTTGGCTGCATCACAGGAGATCTGATGAACATGACGGCCAAAGCTGCTCCAGAGGTAGCCGGGGTCAGCAAACAGAGGCAGTGAGAGGTTAGGAAGAGGGGGTGAGAGGGGAAAATGTGTCAGACACTGACTAAAAGATAAGCTTCAGATTTGAATCAACTATATGGAGTCTTTCATAAATAACATTTTACGGTGCCATTTTGAGACCTTTCAAAAGTCTAGTCTGAAATTTTACAAGATATCCAAAATCACCATGTTATTACAGATTTAAATAAAAAAAACTGCTGATTTTTCTTCCACATAATCAAAACATTTGAGAGTTCACTGAGTAATTAGTAATGTTGGGTTAGAAAGGGGCTGCACGGTGGCGCAGTTGGTAGCACTGTTGCCTTGAATCAAGAAGGTCCTGGGTTTGACTCCTGGCTGGGGGTCTTTCTGCATGGAGTCTGCATGTTCTCCCCATGCATGCATGGGTTCTCTCTGGGTGCTCTGGCTTCCTCCCACAGTCCAAAAACATGACTATTAGGTTAACTGGGCTCTCAATTGCCCTTAGGTATGCATGGTTGTTTGTGTGGCCTTTATTAGGCACACCTGCTCTAGTGTTTGTTACTAGAAATCAGTAGTGAATCAGCCAGTGAAATGGCAGAAATGCATCTAGGGGTGGTCAAGATGACTTGCTGAAGCTCAAATGGAGCATCAGAATGACGACGGTGATGCTAGATGGACTGGTCTGAGTCTTTCTGAAACTGCTGATCTACTGGAATGTTCAAGCAAAAACCGTCTCTTAGGTTTGCAGAAAATCATCTGAAAAAGTGAAAATATCCAGTGATTGGCAGTTCTTTGGAAGGAAGGTATCTCAATGTCAGAGGTAACAGGGGGATTAATGACTGGACTACTTTAAAGTTATAGAAAGGCAACAGTATCTCAAATAAGGACTTGTTCCAACCAAGTATGGACAATACCATCTCTGAATTCACAACTTATCGAGCCTTGAAGCAGATGGACTACAGAAGTGGAAGATCACACGTTGGGTCCTACTCCTGTGAGTGGAGAAAAGGGAGGCAACGTTTCGCACAGGCTCATCAAAATTGGACATTAACAGACTGGTAAAATGTTGCCTGGTCAGATGAGCTTTGGTTTCAGCTGCAATATCTGATGGTCGAATTCGAATTTCGTAGAAAAATATGACTCCATCCTGCCTTGAATCAGTGGTTTAAGCTTCTGGTGGGGTAATGGTGTGGAGGGGATCTTATTGACACACTGGACTTCTTAGTAGCACTTAAGCATTGTTTACTGCCTGAGAATAGTTGCTGACCATTGTATCCACATCTTCTGTTATCTACGTCCAGCAGGATAATGCACAATGTCACAAACATGAAGATGTGTTCACTGTACTCCAGTTCTCTCATAATTATCAGTTCTTAATTCAATAGACCACCTTTATGATGAAGTGGAGCCAAATCTGCAGCAACTGTGTTATGCTATGATATAAATATGGATCAATATCTCAGTGGAATGTTTTCAGACTCTTTGTTGTATTTGTAGTATAATGAATTAAGGCATTTCTGAAGGCAATTGAGGGTCTAAACTGATACTGAATGGTGTACCTATGATTAAATGATGATGAGTTGGTACATCTACAACAGATGCAAGATGACAAAGTAGTTGTATTCTGAGGTGTGTAATAATAACCTGACGATTTGGAGTCAGTCATTTTTAGACACATTAGACAGCATGACCAACATCATCAGCACTTGCGAAAGGGTGGGCTGTGGTTTCGTTCTCGTTAGCATGAGGCTGGGAGCTCATATAATGCTATTGCCCATCAGTTTTTCAGATTTTGGAAACAATTTGTAAATGAGGACACCCACAGATTCAATGTGATCCTGTACGCCCACACACTGGACAGCTGCACAATACAACAGTTGTTTTCATGCAAACAGTGTGACCCCTGTTAAATTCTGCATGAGCAGTGCTGGGACTGCTAATGCTTCTAGGAGGTAACGTAGGTATGAAACAGCTATACGAAATGGCATGAAATGCAAATTCACAAATGTGCAACCCTTAACCTTGAAAGCTTCATGAGTTTTCTTTCTCCAAGCAAGTTATTTGTAACTTTTAAATCTAACCTTATAATGACATTTTTAAATCTAACCTTATAATGAAATTCAAACATGTTTTGAGACAGAGAATTAAAGAGTATTCAGTTTTCTGTTAATTAATCTGAAACATCACATTTTTAGAATGAAATTTGGAAACTTTCACCTCTTGTTGCACTCAACTACATCAGACATTTTCTAGTCAAACTACCAATGTCAAAGACACATTGGGATGCAGCAATATGGTAAGCTGAAGTCACAGTGGACATCAACATTGAGTGTATCACAAGCCATACAGTGCAAAAGTAAGTTCTTTGATCTTTTCACATTTTGTTAAGTTACAACAGCAAACTTTATTGTTTTAGACTAACATCAAGCAGTGTATAACTGTGAATTGGGAGGAAAATGGGATATGGTCTAAAAAGTGTTTTGACCATTTATATTCAGAACCTATGAGCCATAGTTTAAGTCAATACTTTGTAGAACCATTTTTCAATGCAATTACATCTGCACGTCTTTTAGGTAATGTCCCTACCAGCTTTGCAGGTCTAGAGAATGACATATGCACCCATTCTTTTTTGCAAAGCTCAAGCTCAGTCAGATTGAATGGAGAGTTTCTGAAAACAATTTACAACAGATTCTCAATTGGATTTAGGTCAGTGGGGATGGTGCATTTAGTTTGATATCTAGTATTAGACTTCTAACACAGAAGTTTGCATGTCGGCAAAAAAATAAAAATTTGGTCTGATCTGATCAGAGCACCATCTTCCACCTGTTTGCGGTGTCCCCCACATTGGTTGTGGTAAACTGCAAACTGGACTTTGTTTGCCTTTTGTTTCAAAAATGTCTTTCACCCAAATTTGTGGAGTGCACGACAAGTACAAAATGTTCTGCGGATGTATGGTTTCTTCACATCCTTCTTCATTTCATGTAATCCCAGACACACTCAATGATGTTGAGATCAGGGCTCTGTGGGGGCCATACTATCACTTCCAGTAAGTCTTCTTCTTTTTTACGCTGAAGATAGTTCTTAATGACTTTGGCTGTATGTTTGGGTTCGGTCACTTAGCATTTTGTAAATTGATAAAAAATAAACAATCATCATTTATATTTCTGAAAGCATTCTTTGTTTACAGCATTTTTTCACACCTGCCTAAAACTTTTGCACTGTACTGTATATTTGTTGAAATGCATCATTAATATAAATATTTAATCTATTCGAAGGACAACAGATTAAATCCTTGTCAGCTGAGAACTTAATTTAAGATTATTTCAATAAAAACTGACATGGTAACAGGGACACTGGTGTTCATGGTTCTTGAGCAGGAGAAGATGCTTCCCAGCCTCACCTGCTGCTGCCGGTCAGTCAGAAGCTGGTGATCCACTGAAAGGTGGAGGCCAGGACTGTGAGCTGGGTGAGCTTTTGGTGAACCGTCGTCATGGAGGCGTGCAAGAGGATTCCAGTGGCAACCTGTGAAGGTCTAATGAGCTCCATGCCCAAGAGAGCTAAGACAGTGCTGGGAAATAATGGTGGACACACAAAACATTGTAACTTTGGGCACAATTTGGATGTTTTCACTCAGGGGGATATCACTTTTGTTGCCAGCAGTTTAGGCATTAATGGATGTGTGTTGAGTTATTTTGACCTACACAAGCTGCACACTGACTACTTTAAAATGTATGAAAGTGTCGGATCATTAGTGTTGTTCCATGAAAAGATATAATTAAATATTTACAAATATGGGTGGTGTACTTACTTTTGTGAGATACTGTAAAAGTCAAGTGGCAGACCCAAAAAACGCCACTTGTTTAGTCAAAGAATCTGTGTCTGTGCAACCCAAATTAAGGGCCTTACTGATGCTGAATGCAGTTTTATGACCATAAGATAGGATCTGCAAGAGAAGGGATTAAAGAACAAAACCTTGCATTAAAGTCCACATCTACTCCCATGGCACAAGGCCAGCTCTGTCCCTAGTCTGGACAGAGCTGGCCTTCCTGATGAGCTTTTTAACTGCTTCCTCTCTGCTGTCTGAAGGTGTCTGAAGAGACAAACACCAAAACACAATTGTTGCCATGGGCACAATGAACATAAATGCCAATTTCATTCATTTCTAAAAGGATTGTTGATCAGAATTCTGCCGTGCGAAGGATTCTGTGCGTTTTTGGTATTGCTCAGGGTCAAAAGCTCAAAGAGCCACAGTACCTTTGATGAGCACCGACTGATTAACTGGCAGAGTTAACTGGATAATTTGGATTGCCTGGGGCAAGTCTTTCTATGAATGTGATATTTGTGAACTGACTTGTTTTTACATGACAATAGTTAAATACGTTTTAACACTTTATTAAAGAGTAAGGCACGGCAACAAAGTGTCTCCTGTTTTCTCTGGTACTGTTTATCACCCTCACGTGTTGCACAAGACAAGCCGCTGCAGGAGGTGTGAGTGCTTCTTAACACATTGATCATACAGTGCTATCAAAAGGCCTCCCTGAAGCTTTCTAAAATTAAATGTTTAGCTTATTCACTACCATTAAAACTGAAGGAATTGCAGAGGCCTACAGCTTTTGTGGGAGAACACTTATTAGTCGTGCACTTAGTAAATCTGGCCTTAATTAAAGAGTGGCAGAAGGAAAGCAAATGTTAAAAGAAAGGAATATGAATTCATGTTTGTGATTTGCCACAAGCCAGGTAGGGGACAAAGCAAACATGTGGAAGAAGGTGCTCTGATAAGATCGTGTACCTTTTGGCATACATGGAAAGTTCTGTCTGCTAGAACACTGCACAGTTCATTTAATGTCAATTGCCATTTAATTTTATTTGCTAAAGAGGGACATTGTACACTACTGAACATTTTGAACAACAAAAATTTAAATATACGCAATCACAGCCAAGGCTGATTTCCATTGTTTGTCCCGCTGCCAGATGGTACAGGCTGAATGACCCAAAATGGATCAAGTAAAGAACAAACAAGCAAGGGAAGAAAACATCAAGATCCCGTAAGAACATAAACTTACACATTTAAGCACTGGCATATTTGTGTATCTGTGCTCATGCCAGACACATTTACATACCTGTGTGTCTGTGTATGCACATGCCCCCACATGTAGCAAAACCACACATACACACCCTATATTATAAATAATCCCACTCTGAATTACTTTTACTAACTATATAAAAAAAATTGGGCTGATATATGCCACCCCTTCAGCTGCTTTTTATACGTATTAAAAGTTGAACATTCCCTGACAGTAATTGGTTTAATATGATTGAGGTTTTTTATCAAAGACCTTCAGTGCTGTCTTAGATTTTAACTTTAGGGGCTTGCATGTAGATGCACCTGTAAATGACTAACTGGTAATACAATTATCTTTATGGGACAAAATAAGCGTATTTCTACAATAAGAGTGTAGAAATGACCTTGCTGCATTTTCTGGCAAACTGTTTCAATTTAATTGCATTAGCCAGGTTTTGCACTTGACTTTTAAAATCAAGATACTTAAATGTGGAAACTAATTCCAGCTCTTTACCATTCAGAAAAATGTTTTCAGTGTCTTATGTTTTAACCATTTTTGTTAACATCATTCAGATGGTTTTATTAGTGTTTAACAGAAGACATGATTGATAGTCAAAACTGAACTTCTGATAAAGCAAAATGGTTCCTCAGAAATTTTAGCTGATGTAAACAGCATCATCAGCATACATTTGAGTACGAAAAATCTGACAAGAATTGGGTCATGTAGAGAAAATAAAACTGGCTCAAGGACCGACACTTGAGGGACACCTACTGAACATTTTAGGCCGGGAAACTTCACTCCACGTACAGTACATAAGTGTTCCCTTGTTGGACAGATAAAAGTCAAACCATTTCAGAGAAGGTGTGGAAAACTTAAAATTACTTATCCTAGACAACAGAACTAGATGGTTTTCAGAGTTTGTAGGGGTATATTTTGTACCTGTTTTGTCCAGGTGAGTTTCAGTTGATTAAAAGTGTCTAAACCCCATCTTCAATCTCAACCCTTGGACAATAGGTACACTGTAGTTGGGTTTTAGGCTAAGCATGGAACCTGTAATGCTTACTCCACCAAGTAAGCATGTAATGCCTGCTTAGTTGAGGCAACTTTTCTCATAAAACACACTTAGACACCTTCTGGCTGTCTCTGATTGATTTCTAAAAAAGACTGAAGTGGGTTGATGTCAACCTGTTGCTGTTAATTGTATGAGCTGTAGAGTAAGGTAGCTGCAGTGCCTGAAAGGTCGACATATGTAATGGAAAAATCATAATTTCAAGTCTGTTTTTGTTTTTAAGTTTGTTTTTAACTGTCTTCCTTTTTAAATGCCAAAAAGATGTATTATGGTCATTGTGGTATTTTACATAACTGATGTCTTGTTTTCTTTCTACAAGTCTCTCTTGTAAATGAGGCTACTAGTTTCGATGAGATTACCTGTCTAAATAAAAGTGGATAAAAAAAGTAAAGATAAGTCGGCTTTGTGGCTCTAAGGTGGGATGTGGCGATGAGAGCATATGAAACCAGCCAGCTGCAGACCTCAAGGGGAAAGCACATTAGGACATGGTGCCTTGTGTCATTTACACATACTGGGCAGGTCATACCAAAGCATGCCAAGAAAGAACACAAATCTGGATTTTAGTCATAGTAGCTAGTGCTGGTGAATGGCCATGCGCTTCTGGTGTGGATTGGTATAAATGAAAAATTAGAGGCGTGTTTTTGACCTTTAAAAATTTGAGATGTCAAATTTTACCAGCAGCGCAGGGGACTAAAAATCAGCTCTGAATTTTTTACTAGATAGGCCCACTTCCCAGATGCACATCAACAAGATTGTTCTGATATCTGCAAAGATCACGGTATACACTTTGAAGCTATAACAAAAAAACAGAGGGGGAAACGAAAACTTCAAACTGATTTAAGGGTAAGATACCTAACAATGTGCTAGTCTTCAGAATGATCTTTTCATATGTTTAGTTAATATTAATTTGACTCGAAAGGCAAGATTCAATAGTTGAAATTTGACAAGACTGAATGGCAAGATAATTCTCACACATAAGTGTAGCATGGACACTCACATGTAATTATCTGTAGCTCAGATGAAATTTCCTCTGTTGTTTGTCCCTTATCATGATCAGCCTGAGAACGCTCATCGGTGTAAACTTCCACCTGGTGTTTTGCTGGGTAAATCGGTGACTTGGCTGATCTGTAAGGCTACATTACTCGTGGTGCAGTTCCACAGCAGCAGAAAGGCTCCAAGCAATTTTGATATTTTGAACCCATTACCTTTAGAACTTTTTTTTTCTAACATTCCCTCCATCTTCCTGTTTTTTGTTTACAGTGCATTCTCAACTGCTCTTTAAGGGGACACATCCCCTGCTTTTGATGGCAGTTAGAGGCACTCATTCTAACTTTTTGATGGCCTAGGACTGGAGGCCATTCTGGGCGTCTCCAGATTGCCAGCTGACCCCTGATGTTTACTTGGAGTTGCCCCAGAGCAATCTACTCTGGGCCCTGTGGTTCCACAAAGTCGGCTCTGTTTATTAAAACTCACATAAGTGCAGGACATGTCAAGCTTGGTTGGTGATATATATGAATTACTTGAGGCAGCCTAAAAAGGGGGTCAACTTCAGAGATTAAGGAAGGAACTGTTTATTAAAGAGTACCAGTGTAAGGCAGGGTTTTCTACACTGGTGGGCTATATTACCTGAAGCTCAGATTGCAGATTTCGTCTAGAATTTCACATAGTGCTGTGAAAACATCAAAATCATATCCCACATAAAGGCATGATTATAGATAGCAAGGAGACATACAGGAACAAGCAGGAGAGCAAGTGTTTTCAGTATTTAAATATTTATTGGCAGTTATATTTTAACATTTAATTTATCATCCAAAAAACTGCTTAAGGGTGTTTTATATTATTTTAAAAATTGATCAGATGTAATATCAGAAATATAAATGAGAAGAACAGAAAAATAATAGTTTTTGACTTAGTCAAAGTGTTTTTTTTGTCCTTGCAATGACTAAGTAAACAACTATTTATACCTGTCTTCATATTGCTCACTCCATTATATATTGTATGGTTTGGAGAGTTTTTTCTTCTCACCTTGACAACCCTGGGTCCAGACCAGGAAGCACAGTCTGAGTTTAACACACCTCTCTGCAGTTTCTGTACGTTTACCCACCCATTACCCCATTGAGACAGTGTCTTGCCCATGGTCAAATAGATAGATTAAAAACTAATCTAAATGGAGCAAACCATGAACATTTCATAAAAATCAACACAATATATAAAACAATATAATGTAGATAATGTAGATTATTGAGCATAACATATTTCTCTTCAAAGACTTTCTCTTCAAAGACTTAGTTAATGACTTGAATTTTGATAAACAGATTGATTTATGTTGTCTTACAGAAACCTACCTGCAGCAAGAGGATTAGATTATGTTAGTACAAATGAGTCAACTCCTTATTTAAATTTTCACATTCCTTAAAATACTGGACAAGGAGGAGGAGTAGCAACTATCTTTTAGTCTGATTTATTGATTAGTTCCCAGACTGATTAATAGCTACAATTCTTTTGAATATTTAACTCCCCCCTATTTGCAATTTTTAGATAAGTTTTCAGACTTCCTATCTGAATTAGTGTTAAATACTCATAAGGGAGGGTTAGAGTTTTCTGAAGATGACAGATTTTAGAGAGTGTGACCATATACAGTTCTGGATTGAATGAAATGAAGTTGAAAATGGCCCCTCCTGTTATGATTCTGGCCCGTCTGCCTGCTCTGCTCTCACTCATGTAATTAACTCATCTGCTTCCTCTGGATTCTGTGCCCCATCACCAGACTAAGAAGTGGTTCCTGGAAGCTGACTGCTGCTCTTCTGCTCTCTGATCCTGAGTTTCTGAATAAACCCTTTTACTTATCACTTTGTGTTTGGCTGAATTTGGGTTCTCTGTCTCTGGTCGTGATAGTAAAATCTGGCCAAAAGATTTTGTGGGACCCTTTCCCATATCCAAGATCATCAATCCTGTGGCTGTTCGTTTACGTCTGCCTCGTGCCATGAGAGTTCACCCTAACTTCCACGTGTCCCGGATCAAGCCCTATGTGGTGTCCCGTCTTGGGCCCACCTCCGGGCCCCCTCCACCCGCCCAGCTTCTTGCTGATGGCCCAGTCTACACTGTCCGGCGCATCATCCGGTCCAGACGGCAGGGATGTGGCATACGTTACCTGGTGGACTGGGAGGGCTATGGTCCTGAGGAGAGGTCCTGGATTCCTGCACGATTCATAGTGGACAAAACCCTCATCCGGGAGTTCCATCGCCTCCATCCTGATCAGCCTCGGGGTCCGTCCGGAGCCGGACCTTGAGGAGGGGTACTGTTATGATTCTGGCCCGTCTGCCTGCTCTGCTCTCACTCATGTAATTAACTCATCTGCTTCACCTGTCTGCTGCTGCGCTGCTGCGCAATCACCGTCATGCCACACACCTGTGGAGCTGCAGTTATATACAGCCCTCTGACAGGCAGACGGTGCCAGATTTTCGAAAACATTTGTGAGTAGTTATCCAGCGTACCTTCCTGACTGATCTCGTTCCATGACCTTGCCTTGCCTTACGGATTATTCCCTCTTGCCTGCTCCTTGTCTGACGGATTGGATTTTGGATTTCGACTCTGTTTTCTGCCTCTGGTTTATGTCTCTGCCTCCCCCTTGTCTGACGCCTCTAGCCCTGGAATTCGACCCTGTTTCTGTCCCTGGATTTACGTCTTAGCCTAGCCACTGGTTTATTCAGCCTGAGTCCGCCTGGCTCTCTAGCCTGCCTGGATTTATTGTCAAGAGGACAATCACAGCTCTTTGTGTTCCTGTCACAGCTTCAGCTCGTTCCCCGGAGGATTTGGGTCAGTCGGCAATCCGACTTCAGTCTGTCGGACCCTTCCTCATTAACTGTCTGGATCGCTTCCTCCTCTGGATTCTGTGCCCCATCACCAGACTGAGAAGTGGTTCCTGGAAGCTGACTGCTGCTCTTCTGCTCTCTGATCCTGAGTTTCTGAATAAACCCTTTTACTTATCACTTTGTGTTTGGCTGAATTTGGGTTCTCTGTCTCTGGTCGTGATACCTCCTTGAACCGCCACCTTAACATGGTGGATCTTAGAGGATATGATGTCTGGTGCTTAAAAGCCCCTGGTAGGGTCTTCCATGGCAAACAGGCTCTGGGTGATGGGTCAGACAAAGAGCTGTTCAGAAGCATTCACGATGACTTGTAGAGGAGTGTAGTGGAGCCGGGGCCCCACTCCGGAGCCAGGCTCGGGGTCAGGATTTGTCGGCAGGCCCACTACCTGCAGGAAGTACCATGAGGGACAGGTGCAGGGTGGCAGTCAAAGGCGAAGACCTCAACAATCCAATCTCCGGATGATTAAACTGGCTCTAGAGATGTGGAATGTCCACTAGCTGGGGGGGAAGGAGCATTAGCTTGTGTGGACGGTCGAGAAAAAACGGCTAGAAATAGTTGGGCTCACCTCCATGCACAGCGTGGGCTCTAGAACCCAGCTCCTTGAGAGAGGTTGGACTCTCTTCTACTCTGGAGTTGCCTGCGGGGAGAGGCAGCGGGCTGTTTGCTTGTCACCCTCCAGCTCAGCCATCTCATGTTGGGGTTTACCCTGGTGGATTAGAAGGTCACATCCCTGTGCCTTCGGGTCGGGGAGAGGTCTCTGATCTGTTGTTTCGACCTATGAGCCGAGCAACGGCACAGAGTTCCCAGCCTTCTTGCCCTCCCTGTTGGGGGTGCTGGACATTGGCCCTCTCAGGGACTCTGTCAATCTGCTGGGGGACTTCAACGCCCAGGTGGGGAATGAAAGTGACACCTGGAGGGGTGTGGTTGGGAGAAATGGCCTCCCCGATCTGAACCTGAGTGGTGATTCATTATTGTAATTCTGTGCCAGTCACAGATTGTCCAATAATGAACACCATTTTCAGAGTTCATCATAGCACTGAAACAGCACTGGTGGAAGTCACTAATAATATCAGCAGAGCATCAGATGATGAACTTGTGTTTGTATTTGTCCTGTTAAATCTCAGTGTTATTGTTGATAAGGACATGTCATTTAAATCCCATATCAAACAGCTTTCTGGAATTTCTTTCTTCACCTCCGGAATATTGCCAAAATGAGACATATCATGTGCAGGAGTGATGCTGAAAAACCAATCCATGCATATGTTACTTCAAGGCTGGATTGCTGTAATTCTTTACTATCAGGATGTCCACAAAATGCAGTTAAAAGCCTTTAGCTTATCAAAAATGCTGCAGGAAGAGCTATGAGGAAAATTAAAAAGAGAGATAATATTTCTCCTATTTTAGCTTTCCTTCATTGGTTCCCTTTTAAATCAAGACTAGAATTAAAAATTCACTTTGTTCTCAGACTGAATGTCTACTGGTGGTGCCTAGAGTCTCTAAAAGTAGAATGGGAGACAGATCTTTTATTTATCAGGCACCGGTCCTGTGGAACCAACTCCCAGTTTTAGTCTGTGATGCACCCTGTCCACTTTTAAGACTAGGCCCTAAAACATTTTTTTTCAGTTTATAGTTAGAGTGTCATAGGTTTTCTGAGCTATCTCTGTAATATTGCTGCTATAGGTTTAGGCTGATGGTGGACATAATGATCACTTTCCCTCGCTCTGCTACACTCCCCTTTTACTCTCCAGTTATGCGTTGTTTGCTGTTGTTTCAACTTTTAACTTATGTTCTCTCTCTGTTTTTGAAGCTATACCTGGCCTGGCTTTGTGTTTAACTGTGGCGCCTTCCTGGAGAGGGGCATCGGCTGAGCTACTGCTGCTAACAGCTTCTTTTATAGATGATGCACTTAGCCCTTTCTTCCAGTGTTTAACCTTGTCTCTCCTAGACATAGCTACTGGGTGAGCGTTTACTGTGACTAACTGTGTGTGCTCTCTTTTATACTATAGACTTGAAAACTGGCTCAGAACTTATCTGCTTAGCTGTGTTTCTCTCCTACATGACGCCACAAATTAAGCTACTACTGCCTTTAATGTTTTATTTTTATTTAACATAATAAGTAGATCAGTGCTTCTGTGTTTTTTATGTGTATGCTCTGTTCTCTCAAACCCCAAGTCGGTTGTCAAGTCAAGTCAAGTGAAGTTTATTTATATAGCGCTTTTCAGCAACAAGGCACTCAAGGCGCTGTACATGAGGAAAAGCATTACAATGATACAGAAAATCAAACAACAGAGGTAATAAAAAAATAAAGAGAATAGAATGATTGGTAAGAAAACGAAAGGAAAATTGGACTGAAAACTAATAATGCTTAGATAACACATTCAAAGGCCACTCTAAACAAATACGTTTTTAATCTTGATTTAAAGCAACTTAGGGTTTCGGCGCTTTTACAGTTTTCTGGGAGTTTATTCCAGATTAGTGGAGCATAAGAACTAAAAGCTGCTTCTCTATGTTTGGTTCTGGTTCTGGGTATGCAGAGTAGATTTGACCCAGAAGATCTGAGAGGTCTGGGTAGTTGATACACTGACGACAAGTCGGTAATGTATTTTGGTGCTAAGCCATTCAGTGATTTATAGACTAACAGAAGTATTTTAAAATCTATTCTCTGAGATACAGGGAGCCAGTGTAAGGACTTTAGAACCGGGGTGATGTGCTCCACTTTCTTAGTTCTAGTGAGGACGCGGGCAGCAGCGTTCTGGATCAACTGCGGCTGTCTGATCGACTTTTTAGGCAGGCCTGTGAAGACACCGTTGCAGTAATCAATTCTACTAAAGATGAACGCATGAATTAGTTTTTCAAGGCCTTGCTGAGACATTAGTCCTCTGAAGGTTCAGGTCTGAGTCCATCACTACATCCAGGTTTCGAGCCTGACTGGTAGTTTCTAGCTGTATTAACTGAAGCTGTGTGCTAACTTTTAAACGCTCTTCCTTTGGTCCAAAGATTATTACTTCAGTTTTGTTTTGATTGAGCTGAAGAAAATTCTGGCACATCCAAGCATTGATTTCTTCTAGGCATTTACCCAGCGCTTGAATGGGTTCATAGTCACCTGGTGGCATCGTAACGTATAGCTGTGTGTCGTCTGCATAGTTATGATAACTTAGGTTGTTGTTTATTAAAATCTGAGTTAGGGGGAGCATGTAGATATTGAAAAAGGGGGGGGCCTTAAGATGGACCCCTTGGGGGGAAACCCCTGTATTTTTTGTGGTCTGATGTAAAGTTACCTACTGACAACAAAAAAGTACCTGTCCCCTTCACGTAGGTTTAAACCCAATGATTGCTGTACCAAAAGGCCCCCACCCATTTTCCAGGCGCTCTAATAAAAATGGAGTGATCAACAGTGTCGAATGCTGCACTAAGGTCCAATAATACCAGCATTGTGGTTCTTCCACAGTCTGCATTTATACGGATGTCATTGAACGCCTTGACAAGAGCAGTCTCTGTACTGTGGTGAGCACAGAAGCCTGACTGGAAGACATCGAAGCGGTTGGTCATTATTAGGAAGTTGTTTAACTGCTGAAACACAGCTTTTTCAATAATCTTACTGATGAAGGGGAGGTTTGATATAGGCCTGTAGTTCTGTAGTAGCAGCTTGTCCAAGTTGCTCTTTTTCAATAGAGGTTTTTATAATTGCTGTTTTCAGGGCCTGGGGGAAAACACTTGACAAAATGGACGTGTTTATTATTTGTATTAAATCAGATGTTATTACGGGCAAAGCTTTCTTAAGGAAAGCTGTGGGTAAAACATCGAGACATCAGGAGAGCTTAGTTGGTGTACGTTTTCTTCTAAGTTTTTTTTTATTACTGGTGAAAAATTGAGAAATTTTTGTCAAAATCAGTTTTTAGTTGGAGACAACTGTGGTACTGGAGTTGATGTGGATGTGCTGACTGCCCCCCTTGATCTTTTGGTTTTTTTTCAGTAAAAAAAGTTGCAAATTTATTGCAGGGCCCTTTGGTAGAGTGGGGTTCAGATGTTTACAGTTACAGGAGGGTTTGTTAAAACTGTCGATCTTGGGCAAATAATGCACGAGCATTGTTAAGTTTTTGCTGAAGATCTCAGAAAAGAAAGATTCCCTTTCCCTTTTTTAGTAAGGTTATACCTGTATAGTTTTTTTTTACAGGGTTTATACTGAACCTGGAGTCCAGTCTTTCGCCACCTGCGTTCAGCTTTTTGGACACTACCTTTTTTTTCACTTCTGATGGGGGGAGCATTTTCTCCACAGAGACATTTTCTTCCCAGAAAAACGACTTTTCACTTTAATTGGAGCAATTAAATCAAAAGTGTCTGAGATTTTTAAAAGAAAGTTTTCTCCAGCTCATTTTACAGTGTTACAGGGCAAAGTGGAGGTAGAAGAGTAAATCTGGTTTTAAAAAGGGTTTTCAGCAGCACCGTCCTTAAAGATGCATTTTCTTTTAGGGTTTTTTTTGGCAAACTGAGCCATTGGAGATGATGCTTTCCAAAAAACGACAGAAAAGTGGTCAGATAGGGCAACATAGTTTTACAGACACCTTGGAAATGTTTAACCCCTTAGTGATGATCAAGTCCAAAATATTTCCCTGTTTTTGGCCCTTTGCTGTTTTTAACATGTTGAGTCCAAACCCAAAAATCTAAGAGTGTCACTTGGTTCTATTGCACTTCTGTCTTCAGGGTTGTCCATGTGAATTTGGAAAATCCCCCCACAAATAAATTTGCAGTCCCTAATCAACCCTAAAATCACAATAAAAGCTCTTGAAATCCCTGAAAAAGTTTTTTTGGACCTTTTTGGGGGCCTGTTAAAAATTCAAAAAAAACCCCTGGTTCGGACCCGGGGGTCTTTTCCCGGAGAGCCAAAAAATTCAAAAGAGTCAAATTTTTCCCATACATACTTTTTTTTCACTTTAGTAAACTTTAAAAAAAGCGGCCCCCTCCACCTTTTCTTTGCTGAAGGCGCCCCAGTTAAAAACAAAGCCAGGCCAGGTTTTAGCCCTTTAAAAAAAAAAAATTGTAGTTTTGGAGGCGTCGCCCCTATCAGAATGGGAGCTTCAGTAAATTCATGTAACATGTTTCTG
Organism: Crenichthys baileyi; assembly: GCA_036173005.1. Taxonomy (NCBI): domain Eukaryota; kingdom Metazoa; phylum Chordata; class Actinopteri; order Cyprinodontiformes; family Goodeidae; genus Crenichthys; species Crenichthys baileyi. The sequence goes on from JAHHUM010001174.1 coordinate 110,362, forward strand.
TTAAAACATAACATCAAGATCCGTGTTCATAATTGAGTCCATTGATTAAAAATTATTTTCTCTACAGAGACATCCATGTTCAATAAGGCCATTTTATTGACTTAGTTGCTGAAATAACTTGTGTCCCTGGTTGGTACCTTGACAGGTTATGGTTTTTTAATCTTGATTGTTTATTAACTGTCTCTTAAATCGTTTTGACTTTGTTCTTTCTGTCATGTATAAACACAAGAGATTTTACAACTATCTCCTTATAGGGTCCCAAGTTTTTGGACATGCTCATTTCCTGATTTTGAGTTACCACTGTGGCCCCAGACTGTAGCACAGAAAAGTGATTTTGAAGGTCCTGATTAGGAGGAGATAGATTAGGAGGTGGTGGACTCTGCGGCATTTGAAGATTGGTTTTCAGTAGCAGGGCCTCAGCACGTGCTGAATGGAAAGATGTCAGCCATTTGGGTCCCGATCTTAAGAAAGAAAAGAAAAAGAAAAATTTGTTCCTTCATGTTATCGAATCCAGTAAAGCGAAAAAGCGGGCTCAGTGGGGAGATGGGAGAGTTTCTGTGCAGTCTGGGGTCGGGGTCTGGGGTGAGGGGGGATTTAACGGGGGGGTCGGGTCTGGGTCCTGGGTTTGGGGGTGGGGGTATAACGGGGGTCCACCTCTTCTGTGGAATTCGACCGGGGAGACCTTTTTTGTAAAGACCTCTCTTTCTCAGTCAACTGGCCGGGTTGTTATTTTTGTCTCTGCTGAGCTGTTGATGGCAGCGTTATCATTGTTGTTGATACTCCATGTTCTCTGCTGACAAGGTCCGAAGCTGCTTGGCGTGATTATTTACTGAATAGAAGAGATTAGATGTGAGAACGTCTGGCTCCTGACTTGTTCAAAACAGAACCATTTAGCTTGAAGGAGGTGTCTTCTTTTTCCCAAAAAATATTGAGTGTCGATGAATTTCACAGATGTATTACACATGTTTTTTCTTCACCACTTATTAATCATGCAGAGTCCTCAAAAAAAATCTCATCTTCACAGAAATCGTGCATCAGGGTCCGCCTGATAAAACACCTCGATATTGAACCGTTCCAACAATATTTCAGTAAGACCGAGGTGAAATCCTCCTTCAGTTCTAATGTTTTTTTTCTTAGCATGTCATCCATGGCTCCACAGTGTATATAAGGTTTTCTAGAGACGGCGCTTTTCTTGTGATTGCAAGAATATTCTCTGAGATAATCGGACACCACTACTGGTACCAAGCATACGTCTGTGTTTTTCTTGTTTGCGAAGTTTTTAAATCCCATCCACAGCTGTGTTTGCCCACTATTAGGGGTTCTTGGTCCGGGGGGGCGCTTTTTCTCTGGCATTTAGAGAGACTGTTTTAGAATGAAGGTTGTTCTCAAACCTTTTTACTGGTTTCTCAGAAGATGGATCTTTTCCTTGTTTCTTCTGTAGTGGGGCAAATCTGTTTTGGAGGGGAATTCCATTATTTTTCCAGCTGTCTCACTCCTATCAGTTGTTTTGTGACAGCAGCTCGCTGTCGAAGTCTCCCTTTTCCCCAGGGAAACGGGGGCTTTCTCTGTAATTCTGGCCAGTCTAATGTTATTTAATTGCTGAGAGCTCCAGTTAGTCGTCCAACCATTGATTTTTTTGGCATGCGCCTAAAACATGCCAGGGGGTCTGCCGGTAGGTTTATTTTCTCAGTGTTCTGATTGCCGGCTGAGTCGTTGAGCTGGCTGTCACTGTTTGGGATCACAGGCAGAGTTGAATCATCGCTGTACCCCATATTCACCTCCACATTCACTTCTAATCGATAGATTTTCATCTCCAAAACAGCTAATTTCTGTAAAGGTTTGTCGAAGTCCTCTGTGGTGAAGGGAGGCATTTTGTGCCGATTAGCTGGTGTCAACTTGTCCTTCTTTTGAGTTCGATTATAAAAACATCAAAATCCTTTAAAAAAAAAAAAATAATAATAATAATCCTTGGGAGTCGCTGGTAAGAAGTAGTTTTAGTCCAATATTTCCGTAATTTTGGCTAAGAGATAAAAAGTTAAGAGTAAAAGAATGCAAGCAAGCAGGGAGCTTAGGAGAAAAGCGTCTGAGCAGGCTGAGAGGCGGAAGGGGAAAGGTCTTTAATGTTTTACTTTTATTTAACATAGTAAGTATGGAGGACCGATCCTGACAAAATTAAAAATATAAGCAGAAATATATATATTTTGTTTTTCCTTTTCCTTAAACATGTGTTTTCATCAAGAAATGTAAATATTTTATTTTTCCTTTTCTTTACACATGCCTCTGTTCTTTTTACATTTCCTCGTCTCTCTTTTTCCTTTCCCCGTTTAATATTTCTCCTTCTTTTAAGGGCAAAGGGGAAGGGCTGCCTTTTTCCCCTCCCAGGAAGAAGGGCTGTCTGCTATGAACCCCGTAAATCCAAAAACCCTTTTTACTGAAAAAAATTTCACGGGGCAACAAAAGACGATCAATCCCCCTACCAATAGGCAGTCTAAAACACGCTTAATCTGTTTATAAATATAGTTTTTTTTTCCCCTCATTCCAAATATTTTTCTGAATTTTTTTTGGGCTTTTGCTGGGCCTAAATGCTCTTGCTTAGTTTTTCCCCCCCGGGGGCTCGGGGGTTTGTTGTGAAGGGCCAGCCCTTTTAAAACGAGCACCGCCCGTTTAAAAAAACCTTCCCTGCTTCCCTGCAAAATTCCCCCATTTAAAAGCACAGGAAAATTAATAGTTGGGGTTTCAGGTTTATTTTGCTGAATTAAAACCCCAACCATACATCAAAAACCCACCGCTTCTGCCAGAGATTCACATAAACCCACGAGACCAGGCGCGTTTAAACCTCCAAAACGGAGCGGTTCCAAGGAGATAAACGCTTTATATATATACCCTTGCCCCCAAAAAAATAAAGGGAACATTTTTAAAACAACAAAAATAAAACCCCCAAGTAAACAAACTTCTTTTGGACATCAGACGGCCCATTGGGAAAAGGAAACACTGATTGACCTCAATTTTCACATGTGTTTTTGAAAAGGGAATAGAAAAAACAGGGGAAAAATTTTTGGGCGATTAGCAAGACCACTCAAAAAAAGGGAGTGGTTTCTGCAGGGTGGGGCCCAACAGGCCCAAAAAATTCTCAGTACCTAGTTTTTCGGGCTGATTTTTTGGGTCCCCTTTTGAAGTTGTGGTGTTTTTCCCCAAAACTGGGGGGTAGCATGAACGGATCTAAACCCACACAAGGGGGCTAAGGTAGGGGCTCATCCAGGTGGCACATCAATGCGAGCTTGGAAAGGGAAGGGTTTTGGGCTGTTTTCTGTCAGCGTAGTGTCCAGACCCTGGAGGGGGCTCCCAGGAGACGGGCCCATTACACCAGGAGACGGGGAGGGGGCCCGAAAGGAGGGCAACAACCCAGCAGGGGACCACACCCCCCTTTGGGGCAAGGAAGAACAGGAGGAGCACGGCCAGAGCCCTGCAAAAGACCCCCCCACAGCCCACAAATGTGCAGTGTCTGCAAAAAACGGTTAAAAAACCGACTCCATGGGGAGGGTATGGGGGCCCCGACGTCCCCCATTTGGGGGGTTGTGCCCCACACCCCCAACACTGTGGGCCGCTTGGCATTTGCCAGAGAAAAAAGGGTTTCAAAATTCCCCCAACTGGCCCCCTTTGCTCTTCACAGTGAAAGCGGGTTCACACTGAGTACATGTGCCCAGAATAAACAAAAGTTCGGAGAAAACCGGGGAGAGCGTCGCTGCCTGCAACATCCTTTCAGCTGCCCTTTTTGGGCATTGGGCAGTAATGGTGTGGGGGGGGCATTTCTTTGGGGGGAACCGCAGGGGCCCCCCCTAAAACTCCCCCTTAATTTCCCGGTAAAAATTTTTTAAAACTTATTTCCACCCCTGGTTACAGGTGATATTAAAATTTAAAACCTTTAATAAATGGACAATTTTTATGTAACCCTCCCCTTATCGTTTGGAGAGTGTGAGTTTAATAATTATTTTTTAAAATTTTTCTTTTTTTGGATGAAAAACATGTGCTATATGTTTTTTAAAAGTGTATTTAAATTCAGCTAGCTTATAATTTGATTCCAGGAAAGCTGAAAAGAAAAAAAATTTTTCCCCCTCCCAACAAATCTCAGTAAAGAATTTAAAATTTGAAAGACTTGTTTTGGGCATTTCCCAAAAGAAATATTTTAATGTTTTTCGGGCAAATTAAGACAAATGAAAAATTTAAAAAAGGTTTTTTTTTTTAACACTGATATTAAGCAAGATGTTTTTTTGTGTTTGTTTTTTTGTTTAGGGAAAAAGGGAGCAAAAGGGGCCATTTTTATTAAGTTTAGGGGTGAAAAATGACCCCTTTTTACTGGAGTAAAACTCAGCCACCGTGGTTTGGAGTAACAGTTTCTGTCCGGGTTTTAAAAAACTCCTTCTTTCTAACTTAATAAATATCCTCCAGTGTTAACATACTTTTTTTTTGGATTTTTTTGGGAAAAATTTTCGGAGAAGGGGGGCCCAAAAGGGGGAAAGGGTCACCCCCTTGCAGGCCAAAAAAAAGTGGGCCAATATAAAAAGGGAAATATAAAATATTTTTGAATTTTTCATGTCACACACAAATAAAAAAAAAAATTTTTAAAAAAATCTTATTGGTTTTTGTTTAGTCAAAATCTTTTTTTTTTCCCTTTTAACTTTTGGATTGCAAGTATCCAGGGGCAGGGGAGGGAGCCATTTAAAAAACCCTTTTCCCCAACACCTCCTGTCCTAATTTTCCTCCATCCTGGGGGGACTCAGGGCCAAACGGAGCGGGGGGCAACCTGTGGGAAAAGGAAAAAAAAAAACAGTGAGCCAGCAGGAAAGGGGCAGAAAGAAAAGGGGCAGATATGAGGAAGATGGGGTTGATTTAGGGGGGACATGAGGGGCCCGAGGGGAAAAACCCCAAAAAGAGGAGGGGACAGAGAATTGGCCCGACTGTTTTTTCCCAAAAAATGGCACAAAATAAGGGGGCTACTAGAAAAAATAAATCCGTTTTGTTTTAGATAGTTTCTTTTAAATTTTAACTGTTCTAATAAAAATTTTGAAATTGTTTTTTTCCCCCAATTTATTTTTTATCCCATTTGACCCCAAAATACATCAAATTCATTTAAATTTGTAAACACAAAGTTTTTTTGAAAAAAAATTCAAAAACATTTTTTAAAAAAAATGTGGAAAAAAAGAATATTTAAAACAGATCAAGATTTTAAAAACACAAAAGGCATAAAATAAAAATATGTACAACTTTTACAATGGCGACAGCAGGATCAACCTGAGTGCCGGTTCCTGAACACCTTTTCAACAGAACAAAAAGGCGATGTCTTTCTGAAAAAAAAGTCTCTGGGGGTGTGGCTAAATCTCTCGCAAGGTCAGAGAAAGGAGGGATGCTAAAACTGAGCCCCTGTGGTTTATCTTTCTGGATGGGACTAAGCATCAACAGGTGGTCTGCAGATTTTGTGATCTCTTTCCGTGTCCACTCTCATCCATCAAGTTTAAAGGGCGGCGGACCAATCACTTTGATGTAATCAAAATTGCGAATCAAGATGGGGGCTCAAAAAATTACAATTATTAACCCCCAAACTTAATCACATTATAATATACTTTCCCCTACAGAAGTCATGTTCTAGATAGATAGATAGATAGATAGATAATAGAAATAAATAATAGATAGATAGATAATAGATAGATAGATAATAGATAGATAAAAAGATGATAGAAAAGATTGATGATAGATGATAATAGTAGATTAAAAAAGATAGATGATAGAAGAAGATAGATAGAAATAATAATAGTAGATAGATAGATAGATATTTGAACACCCTGCGACTTTGCAAGTTCTCCAACTTAGAAATCATGGAGGGGTCTGAAACTTTCATCTTAGGTGCATGTCCACTGTGAGAGACATAATCTAAAAAAAAACTGCTGCAGGGATTTTGGCCCATTCCTCCACACAGATCTTCTCCGGATCAGCCAGGTCTCTGGGCTGTCCCTGAGAGAAACTGAGTCTGAGCTCCCTCCAAAGATTTTCTATAGGTTTTAGGTCTGGAGACTAGCTAGGCCACTCCAGAACCTTGATATGCTTCTTACGGAGCCACTCCTTGGTTATCCTGGCTGTGTGCTTCGGGTCATTGTCATGTTGGAAGACCCAGCCACGACCCATCTTCAACGCTCTAGCTGAGGGAAGGAAGTTGTTCCCCAAAATCTCGCAATACATGGCCCCGGTCATCCTCTCCATAATACAGTGCAGTCATCCTGTCCCATGTGCAGAAAAACACCGTCATCATTCTTCGTCCTCCAAACACGGCGATTGAAATTAAAACCAAAAAGTTCTATTTTGGTCTCATCTGACCACAGAACTTTCTCCAATGACTCCTCTGGATCATCCAAATGGTCATGGGCAAACTTAAGATGGGCCTGGACGTGTGCTGATTTAAGCAGGGGAACCTTCCATGCCATGCATGACTTTAAACTATGACATCTTAGTGTATTACCCACAGTAACCTTGGAAACAGTGATGCCAGCTCTCTTCAGGTCATTGACCAGCTCCTCCCCTGTAGTTCTAGGCTGATTCCTCACCTTTCTTAGGATCATTGATACGCCACGAGGTGAGATCTTGCATGGAGCCCCAGTCCACGGGAGATTGACCGTCATGTTCAGCTTCTTCCATTTTCTAATAATTGCTTCAACAGTTGATCTTTTTTCACCAAGCTGCTTGGCAATTGCTCTGTAGCCTTTTTCAGCCTTGCGGAGGTCTACAATTTTGTCTCTGGTGTCTTTGGACAGCTGTTTGGTCTTTACCCCATTTAATTTAGTTTAGAGTCTAATGATTGTTTGGGGGGGGCAGGTGTCTCTAATGCAAGCTAACGACCTCAAACAGGTACTTCTAATTAGAATAATAAGTGGAGTGGAGGTGGACTTTTTAGAGGCGGACTAACAGGTTTTGAGGGCCAGAATTTTTGCTGATTGGCAGGTGTTCAAATACTTATTAGCAGCAGTAGCACACAAAAAAATTATTTAAAAATCGTTGTTTTTTTTAATATTATGTCTCTCACAGTGGACGTGCACCTAAGATGAAAGTTTCAGATCCCTTTAATATTTCTAAGTTAGAGAACTTGCAAAGTCACAGGTTGTTCAATACTTATTTTCCTCTCTCTCTTCTCTCTCTCTCTCTTTCTCCTCTCTCTCCTCTCTCTCTCTCTCTCCATCAGTCTCTCATCTCTCCTTCTTCTCTCTCTCTCTCCTCTCTCTCTTTCCTCCCTCCTTTCCTCTCTCTCTCTCTCTCTCTCCTCTCTCTCTCTCTCTATATATATTATATTATATATATAATATATATATAAATATACACACTGCTCAAAAAAATAAGGGGAACACTCAAATAACACATCCTAGATCTGAATGAATGAAATATTCTCATTGAATACTTTGTTCTGTACAAAGTTGAATGTGCTGACAACAAAATCACGCAAAAATCATCAATGGAAATCAAATTTATTAACCAATGAAGGCCTGGATTTGGAGTCACACACAAAATTAAACTGGAAAAACACACTACAGGCTGATCCAACTTTGATGTAATGTCCTTAAAACAAGTCAAAATGAGGCTCAGTATTGTGTGTGATCTCAACTTGCCTGTATGACCTCCCTACAACGCCTGGGCATGCTCCTGATGAGACGGCGGATGGTCTCCTGAGGGATCTCCTCCCAGACCTGGACTAAAGCATCCACCAACTCCTGGACAGTCTGTGTGCAACGTGACGTTGGTGGATGGAGCGAGACATGATGTCGCAGATGTGCTCAGTCGGATTCAGGTCTGGGGAACGGGGGGTAATACACATGTGCTCAGTGTGAACCTGCTTTCATCTGTGAAGAGCACAGGGCGCCAGTGGCGAATTTGCCAATCCTGGTGTTCTCTGGCAAATGCCAAGCGTCCTGCACAGTGTTGGGCTGTGAGCAAAAACCCCCATTTTGTGGACGTCGGGCCCCTCATACCATCCTCATGGAGTCGGTTTTTCTAAACCGTTTGTGCAGAACATGCACATTTGTGGCCTGCTGGAGGTCATTTTGCAGGGCTCTGGCAGTGCTCCTCCTTTTCCTCCTTTCCACAAAGACGAGGTAGCGGTCCTGCTGCTGGGTTGTTGCCCTCCTACGGCCTCCTCCACGTTCTCCTGGTGTACTGGCCCCTTGTCTCCTGGTAGCGCCTCCAGGCTCTGGACACTACGCTGACAGACACAAACAAACCTTCTTGCCACAGCTCGCATTGATGTGCCATCCTGGATGAGGGTGCACTACCTGAGCCACTTGTTGTGGGTTGTAGAGTCCGTCTCATGCTACCACGAGTGTGAAAGCAACCACACATTCAAAAAGTGACCAAAACATCAGCCAGAAAGCATAGGTACTGAGAAGTGGTCTGTGGTCCCCACCTGCAGAACCACTCCTTTATTGAGTGTGTCTTGCTAATCGCCAAAGATTTCCCCCTGTTGTCTATTCCATCTGCACAACAGCATGTGAAATTGATGGTCAATCAGTGTTGCTTCCTAAGTTGACAGTTTGATTTCACAGAAGTTTGATTTACTTGGAGTTATATTGTGTTGTTGAAGTGTTCCCTTTATTTTTTTGAGCAGTGTATATATATAACGCGTTGATCTCCTTGGCAACCGCTCTGTTTTGGAGGTAAGCGCGCATGCGCTCTCGTGTAGTGTATGTGAAATCTCTGGTCATAAGCAGTGTTTTCGAGCTGTACTGTGTTGTTGTAATTCAGCAAAATAACATGAACCACAACTAGTTATTCTCCCTGTGCTTTTAACTGGGGTATTTAGCAGTGAGCAGACAGACATTAAACGTAGCGGTGCTCGTTTTAAAGGCTGGCTGCTCACAACAGCCTCGAGCTCCGAGGGGAGAGAAGCTAAGCAAGAGCATTGAGGCTCCAGCATAGCAGAACAGTTCAGAAACTATTTGGAATGAGGGGAAAAAAATCTATATTTATAAACAGATTAAGTCGTGTTTTAGACTGCCTATTGGTAGCAGATCTGATCGTCTTTGCGTGCTCGTGAATTTTTGCAGCCGTAACTGGTTCTGGATGACGGCTTCATAGCAGACAGCCATTCTTCCCTCTTCCCGGTACTGTGTACCAGTGCAGAATCTTTTGGAGATACACAGTACCGGACCGGAGTCCGCTCAGATCTCTCCGGGGCTAGCTTGCTGGCGAGGCAAACCGGCAGTTACTACGGTGGGAGCGGAAAACTCCGAACACGTCGGAGCACGTTTGAAATTAAGCAATGTCTTGATAAATCAAGCAGATTTTTCACGTCTACATAGTTATATTCCCGCACTAAAAACATTGTAAAAGTTCATTTGTGTCACAGAAAGTGTAATTTTTCACAGTTTACTCACATCTTTTGCCACTGTGGTCCGCCATGGCTGCCCCTGCTTGACCAAAACTCTTCGACCCACAATGAATCATGGGAAAAGATGGACCGCGAGGATACTCACCACCCATCCTTCAAATTGGGCAAAAGAAGGACACATTTGTCGGCCACATTTGACAGACACTGCGCTGTGATGTAATCGGCCCGCAAGTACGGACTTGGAAGGATCCAGCCACTGAATTGGGACACACCCTCGGCCTGCACATGGATCTTCCTCCTTCCTGTTTATTGACCAATAGTAGAGGAGCTGGAGAGAAGGCAGCCCTCCTCATTTGCATAATGAAGGAGAAATGCATACGGTGAAGGAAAAAGAGAGACGAGGAAGTGTAAAAAGAACAAAGGCATGTATGTGTAAGGAAAAGGAAAAATAAAATATATACATTTCTTGATGAAAACACATGTTTAAGGAAAAGGAAAAACAAAATATATATATTTCTGCTTTTATTTTTAATTTCGTCAGGATCGGTCCTCCACATGTAAGTAGATCAGTGCTTCTGTTTTTTTTTTTTATGTGTATGCTCTGTTCTCTCAAACCCCAAGTTGGTTGTGGCAGATGGCCACTCACACTGAGCCTGGTTCTGCTGGAGGTTTCGTCCTGTTAAAGGTTGCTAAATGCTCATCCAGGAGGAGTGAATGCTGCAAGTCCCTGACTCAATACAATCTGTTGGGTTTCCTCAGATAGAAAAGTTTTTAACCAGCTTGAATAATAAACAGATGACTGTCTGTGCAATTCGATAGAACTTAGTTTGTACAGTGCCTTGAGACAACATGTTCTGTAAATTGCCGCTATAGAAATAAACTGAATTGAAGTGAATTTAATTTTAAGCCGGAGAATTTTAAAAAATATTGTGAAACCATTTTTCAAATCCACATTTAGAACCTTTGTTTTGATTTCTAAATAGTAAAGGTTTAATTTTAACATATATATGTATGTATATGTATGTAGAAAGTAAATAAATGAGTTTTGAACCTCTGAATGAACGGAACAGGAAGTCTTTTATTTCAGATTTTTTTTAGCCAAGAGTGCCTTTGTAATGTCACAGCCAGCTTAGCAGCAACAGAGTGTTGGAGGTGAGTTATTTTTTTGTTTAGTGTACTAAATGATCTAAAGTCATTTAATGCAGCGTTCAGTTGGAGAGACATTCATGTGGTCATTATTGTGAAGCTACAGCTATCATGAACAAATTGTTGAAGCCATTAACAGCCCATCATCCATGAACGTCACTCGCTAAAAATCAAGCACATTTTTTCACAGTAAAACATGCTCAACAACTGCAGTTTGTAGCTCACACACCGACTTCCTTTCACTCTTTATTACATGAGATAAAACCTGTTACTAAAGCTCGAGTCTCAGATCGAGTCCAAGTCAAGTTTGAAGTCTTACAGCACAAGTCTGATTCGAGGATGTAGTCTTTTATATTTGCGACTTAAGCGCGACTTGTGTCGGAGTCTCAAATTCTTAGTCTGACAAATCATAGTTTGTCAGACTATTAGGTTGTGTGTCTAGCCAGGTGGTCAGCAGCACATGAGCAATCCAGAAAAGTGGGCAAAACTTTCTCCACAGCAATGAAAAAGTGTGAATGCCAGTTATTGGCTTAGAAATGATGCTGGCTAAAACTGTTACTGCTTCCCTCAGTGTTGCTAATGTTACTGACCACGCTGTCAACTATTCTCTGTTTACTCTTTCTGCCTTGACTGTGCCTCTCTTCTTTCTCTACAGGTTTCAGTTTAACTTCAGTTTAACTTTGCAGTCTGTTGCTGCAAAAGTCAAAGCTACAGCAAATATATAGTCATATTCAATAAATTTGAAAATGCATTCCAATGAGATGTATTTGTCAGATTAAATGTACCTTTTGAAAATAACAGCCTTTAAGAAGTTATTCAAATTACTTTCATTAAGCCCAAATGTCTCTAATATTTTTTTTATTGGTCTGATGTAATATTCTAATCTTAGATCATCATAATTAATAGAAATAAAGGCTTGAAAACGTTAGTGTGTGTGTAATTAATCTATATAATGTGTTTCACTTGGTTAATTGAGTTATTGAATTAAATGCATTTTCTAATATTCTAATTTTTTGAATGTGATGCAGCATCCTTTGTCCTTTGCCTTTTAATTCTGTGTCTCTGTCTTCAGATGTTTGTATGCATTTGCTTAGAAATTGATGTAGAAGTGAGCCCTCTTGGTCCTCTTGTTTGAGGTGCAGTTAAAAAACTGAAGTTCTTATTTTAAACAGTAAATGGCCTGTACTTGTATAGTGCTTTATCAAGTCCCCAGAGATCCCAAAGCGCTTCAGACTGCATTTAGTCATCCACCCATTCATACACACATACACACACTGACAGTGGTGAGCTACATTGTAGCCACAGCTGCCCTGGGACACACTGACCGAAGTGAGGCTGCCATACACAGGCGCCACCGAGCCCCCTGAACCCACCAGTTACAAGACGAACCCCTGCCACCATCGCCACGGTCGCCCCCAAGTGCCAGTAGATGGCACTGCAGGTAATATCTGCCTGTATTTAACACCTGGTAGCAGAAGAAGAGGCTAAGGGAAGTTCATTCCAACTACAAGGTTTGGCCTCATAAGTGTAATTTTTGCCATTTTTAGCAGTATATAGACAGTTGATTGTGATTGGGCCAACCCAATGTCAGAATAGGATCGAATGAGACATTTATGGGCCCACTGGGCAAATGCCTGATTTTCAGTCCAGTCTTTTTTGTTATGAGCGATTGTGGCATCACTGTGTTTATGTTAGTCAGTCAGTGTTACACACGTCTGCAGATAAACAGGATTTCACCATTATTTTAGAACCAATACCAAGCTGCTTTTGTAACAAATGTCTAGCATTTCATATTTGCGATTAGCATGACCGTCAGAACTAGAACGGTAAAGAGCAGAATTACTGACTTTAGACATCAGTCCCTGTGTGTAGACATTCCAGACTCCTTTCTTAACCTTGAAGTTTCTTAAAGATTGCAAACATTTCCCAATCCAGCATCATCCATGACACATATGGATGATATCACTCTTTGTTTCCGTACGCTGTTTAGCCTTCCTGTTATCAACTGAAATCTGACTGCCTGTCTAAAGCTGGCATTCTGAATAAACAGCCAAAATGCCCCCGTAGAAAAGTCAGTTTCTTTTCTAGAAGCTTCTTACAAATTTTGAGCTTTCTTTGAAATAATTTTTAAACCCTTCACTGTCACTAATAATAGCCACATTTGCAGGTTCTTGCCACAGAAACAATTTCCACAAAGGCTGTTGATGTCAGAAAAAATGGTAGATGAGATCATCAGCAGAAGAAGGAAAAACAATGATGATGCTTGTTTTTGAGAAACACGGTAAGGAAAAATTTACTGTTGTGTCCATTTAAATAGTTTACCTCTCACAGACCTCCTTTCTTCTTCCTCTGAGTAGACTGCATATTACCTGGTACAATATAGCCCCCATGGATGCTGTCATGACAACTGTGTACCTCTGAGTGAAATGCAGTGGGTCAACGGTGACATGAATGATATGAATATGGGTGCATGCTTGTTGATGAGGTTCAAGCAGCTCAAATTCATGGTCGCACTGAAAAAGGTCAAGGCCTTAAGGCCTAAGGTGCACTGATTGGATTAAATCATCTGATTTTTAGCTCCCGACCAGCCAATCACCGATCAGCGCTTGTAAACCTGCTGGTCACCAGTGGATTACTTGGAGCAGCTCTAATATTTTTTTGTGTAAGATCAATCAGCCCATTGATACATTGCAGTGACTTTCCTCATGTAATCTGGAATTGTTCTTGCCTTAATCTATGATCCATATGGGCTTAGTTGCTTTCAAGATATCTGTGCCACTAGACAAAGAGTATTGCTTAGTTTGTGTACATGGGCCTGCTGATGGAGTGTCAACAAAAAGCTGTCGCCATGCAGACGTAAATTCACTCTGGACAATGCTCACAATGGCTTTGCTCTGTGGACGACACATTCAGCACGAGGGCCTAGTTTCATATTCCCAGAATCAAGAGCTGTATTGGGATCAAACCAGTCTCCCTCATCTGTGATGCTTACAAGGGCTTTATTTCATCTCAGAGAGCTATTCTGTCACGCTTCCTGTTTTTATCTCCTCATGAAACTGACACCTGCTCTTTCTCTCTATGTCTGTCTCTTTCTCTCTCTATCTTTAACACACACACAAACACACACAAAGGGCCACATTGGCAGCATATCCAAATGAAGTGCCTAATTGTAGTGAACAAAGGGTCTGCATGGGAGTGAAAGCAGAACCCGAACAAAAAACAAATAAGTAATGAAATTATGACAATACAGGGAGAAGGGATGATAGAGAGACAGGGAAAAAGAGAGAGAAAGAAAGAGAATCGGGTTGCCACAATGGTGAGGAACAATTGTGCCGCGTCAATGGAAAAAGAGAGGTGGGGGGGGGGGGGGCTATCTGGACAATAGAGCCGGTGACAGGAACACAATGGGTGCAGTGTTTTCAATTAGACATTATCTCATAGACAGAGTGGCAGGTCTCATTGTTCGAGGGGGCTATTTCAGGACTGCCTTTGTGTGGGGTAGTGCCATATCTCCCCCCCACCCCCCCACACACCTCTCCTCGATCTCAAACTCCCGACTCACCCTCTCCTCCATCACCACACACCTTCACTCCAGCTGAGGCCCTCTTATCTCCTGTTTGTGTGTGTCCATGGACACAGAGCAGGTCTTTTATTCGACCCCTATTTGCTTCCCATCATCGGAGGGCAAAGTTTGGCCAGCTTTGTAAAGTGATGGAGAGAATGTTCCAACAAAAGCATTGCCAGAAGCTGATGGGCATTGCTTGACGAGAGAATATCTGACCCATCCTGGTTCACCGGTGATGTTCTGGCTCTCCAACGAGTTGTGTTTACCAGCACGGAACCGGAGCCACATCCAAACCCCAACCCCCCCAAGGGGACATTTCTGTAGAATGTTGTGCACACCACTATCGGCTTAATCGGGTTACTGTGGTCTTCATATCTTTAGAGGGTAGTGTTTGCAAAGAGCAGCTCTCGCCTTCGGCATGCTTCCGCAGCGTTGTTTTGTAGATTTCAGCGGATGAGGGGTTGGAAAAAAAGGGTGTTGCGGTCCGCTCGCTTCTCAGAAATAATGCGAACTTTGCTTATCGGATAGAAAAATCTGTAACATGTTGACATATTAAGAGAAAAAAAACACGGTTGTTTCAACAAGTCCTATTCAGAATCTCCCGTGCGGTCAGCCACAATTCGGCATATGTGTGCTTGTGTGTCTGTTTTTTTGTTTATTTTTTGCAGGTTTGTAAATGCACACATAAGCAGATGTGTGCTATCACTGTGATATTGTGTCAGCTAAGCAGAATAATCTTATGAGGTTTTTCCACTGTTGGTGTTTATCTCAGCATAGTCAGTCAGCGCCCCCACCCTTCTCTCTGCTGTAGATGTTACATTCTGTATCTGGGCTGGATGTCAGTGGGTCACACTTTTGCAGAAACACAAATAATTTGTAAAATGTTAAGAACTCTGTATAAAGCAAGGATTTCACATACTTTTCCCTCTTTATAACTAAATTGCACCCAACAACCCCATGCAACTGTCCCTGAAGTGTTATTTAGTGTTTTCTAAGTTTACTGAGTTTACCGGTCTCCATGTTACTGAGTGAATAGTACTGTACTTTTAAAATGTTTATTTCTCATGAGATATGAATATTTGGTAATACAATTAGCACATCTGATTCTAACAAAATCTCACAGAAAATCAAAATTCTAGATTTCTCAATAAGTAGTTAAGAAGAGTTAAGAAGTCATTATATTTTTAATGAAACCCTTGAAATTAATGAAACATCTAATCAATTTTGTTAAAATAAGAGGATGCAATATTTTTAAGATAACTAGAGGTGATAAACTGTCATTTTTAAAAAATCTTGTATTTCAGTAAAAGGTTTAAAATTAAAAACCCAGCCCAACCCTTACCCAAAAGGGTAAGAAACAAATCCATCTAGTTTTCAGCTGGCTAAGCCATTTAGTGTCCTCTGGTTGGAATGATTTTTTTAAAACAATGATCAATTTTTTAAACACACTTCACAAATATTTCGTGTCCTTTCACATAAGTTGAAAAAAACATATCGTAAATAAGCTAAGACTAAGATGGACACATATTCTGCCTTTCAATTTGTTTTGCTAATTTGTTGAAAGTCGGGATTTCGCTGGATAAAACAGCCTCACAACAAACCAACTTCTGCATTCTGTGCCCAGAGACTTTACTGTTAGGTGTTAGTCTGCAGAACAGAGTTTTCCTATGCATGCCTAACACTCACAATGTTGTTTTTTAGGGATTTTGATTTGTTTGTTCCTTACTTGTATTTCATACATTTGCAGAAAATATTCAGCAAATGTCAAAAATTGAAAACGCTACATAGGTTTCTCGATTATCTATTAATGGAAATTGCATATCTGGAATGGCCAGAGCTAATTTTCAAATTCCAACCAAAAGTCTGATCAGGACCTTCAAAAAAAAAGATTGGTCTACATGAACCAGGTAGCCCAAAGAGCACTGTGAAAAATGAGCCAGGGTACCCTTTTAATTACATCATAAAGAGTGAGGTGTGTTGTAGCCACTGAACAAGCTACATGAAAAAGGAACACCTGATTAAGTTATGCACAAGTCACAAAATGTCCTCTGCTCTGTTTATGTGTTTTGTGGAATGTTTCAAGTTTATGGATTTATATGTCCTCTGTATGACTGCTGTGCTGGCGTGTCACATCACTGAGGTGACAGCAGCAAAATACAGAAACCAGTTTAAGCTCTGAAGACGGTAACTGTACTCATCATAACATATCCCAGCCTGCACCTCAATGTTAGCATCCCTGATGGCTTGTGGATTATCAGGGTCATATAAGGCTGAAAGGCTTGCAGCTAGAGCGCTTCTTCTGTCAGAGACATATTCCTCAGGAAAAAAGTCCAACTGACTGGATGACAATTCAGCTGTTCTGGTTCTGCTCACTATGCAGAAACCCCAGACCACAATTCTAAAAAAATTTTTGCTTTTGTCAAATCCTGCATCAGAAATTCATCATTATAGTACCTTGATTTTTTGTTATAATAGTCTACGATTGTTAAAAAGGAAATTATATGTAAAAAATGAAAATCATAATATAGCAATTCTGATTTTGATCTGGTAGCAAACTTATTAAAACTGGTTAAAGGGATTGTTTGGATTTATCTGAAGCAAACTTCCTTCTGTAGACAGAAGTCAAATTGTATCGAGTACAAGTTTATATTAATGGATATTAAACATCTACACTTTCACAAAAGACTCCTGTTACTATCCAGCTGCCACTGTTTCTTCTGCCTAAAAACATCTGTGCTACGATTCAAAGTAATATTGGCTGCGGATCGTCTCAATAGACCTCATCACCTGTGACTTGTCAGTCAACTCTAAGTGAGCTAAAAATGAAGTAAACTGGGTTCAAAATGGTACTTTTCTGTATTTTTCCAGGTCTTAAAGTTGTTTGGAAATTATTCTGGATTGGATTGATACAGTCAGAATCGTCCATCAGCGCAACTTTAGCATAGGAACGTGGACAGTCAGCTGAGAAAACAGCAACAAATTTACAAAACAAAAGAAGTTTATCAGGTCAAACCACTCTGAGTTCTTTTCTTTTCCACAAACTCAATGTATACTCGAGAAAAGACAACAAACATTGAGAATAGCTTCACGGAATGTCACTTCAGAAATTCCTCTGTAGGTCACCATTCAGGAAGGCATGTAAATTTTACTCATCAGTAGTAAAAGCTACAGTCATAGCAGCGTTTTGTAGTCCAGTGTCAATGTTTTCATCTCCACATTCTGAAAAAACTGAAACTTTGTCTTAATGCTATTTTTCGCAAGTGTTATTAAGGTTTTGCATTCAGCCATCAGGAGCCATGATGTAGTGTAGACTGTTGAATCTCCCTCTAGTTAAAATAGTTCATACAGAGTTTGGATGGAGAGAAAAGCTGCTTCAGAATCTGCACATACACAGGCTTTCAGTGTCAGTGTACTCCATCATCCTGGCAATAACTGAATTAGGTAACTGCTGAATATTACCCCAGACATGACTAGATTGAGTGGTTTACTGTATGTGTGTTTGTGTGCATTTGAGGAAAAGTATTGTGTTGGCAGGTGAGCAGTGCAGTCAGCAGCTCTCAGATAGAGAAGATATGTATCTAATAGCACAGTGGAGATAGCAGCCGAGTGACCTGATTCCAATCTTTACCATCAGAGTATTACTACCTCAGAAGTGAGGGGCAAACTGGGACACAGGAAGACAGTGTGGGCAATTGACTTCAGTTGAGGTTGGGGTTGTTATGACATGCCTCATGTAAATTGTTGGGCTTCCAAGCCCACAGCAACCGTCACTGACAGGGGCTTGTGCTGGTGAACATATTTTTCAGCCATTTAACTGAAAAGCATTTTAT
This sequence comes from Crenichthys baileyi, assembly GCA_036173005.1. Classification (NCBI taxonomy): domain Eukaryota; kingdom Metazoa; phylum Chordata; class Actinopteri; order Cyprinodontiformes; family Goodeidae; genus Crenichthys; species Crenichthys baileyi. Next base: position 128,264 of record JAHHUM010001174.1, read on the forward strand.
TACTTTGATTAATTACCTATTTAGAATGATATAATGTTTATAACACTTCCTGTCCTGTTTTACTTATTGAGTTATCATCATGACAACATTTTCTTTACTGCTGTGAGGGTAAAAGAAAGGGGAAAATTATATTGTAATTATAGAGTTGGTGTTATATTTGTTAGTAGTATTAGCTGATGTTGAGACATTTGCTTTATTTTGTACATCATTAAAATCCTACCTAAGGAAAAGTTTAAACCTTTCAGATCATATCTGGGGCATTTCTGTGAGGAGTGTGTATGATCTTCCTGTGCATGCTTATATTTTCTTCAGGTGCCCCGGTTTTCTTTGGTTGCGCTAACTGGCCATTAGGTGTGCATGTGGGTGGATGGTAGTCTGTGATTTGGTCTGTGATGGCCTGGCGACCTGTCCAGGGTGTATCCGTCCCTCACCCACTGACCGCTGAAAGTAACCACCAACTCCCCTCGTCCCTGAAAAGGAATAAGCAGGTATAGACTATGTATGGATAGATGGATGGACTGTAGATGAGACAGGGGACAAGCTAAACTGTTTGTAGTCACCCCCATTACTCTGATACACTTAAATAAAATCAGTTGCAACCAATTGTCTTCAGATGTCATGTAATTTGTCAATAGAGTACTACTGTGTGCTATTTAACATGAAGGAGGGTAACGTTTTGTTTTTGTATCTCTTTTCGTTCTGAGTTTTTAAGGTTTTGGGGGGAAACTAAGGATTATGCGCACAAATGTTCTACACGTATACAGGTCTAAAACACCGTTATATTCTTTTAGTACACAGGGGTACCAAACCAAAAGGCTTGAATTGTGTTTTATTAAGTTCAGTCTGTTTGCTTGTGTTCTTTCAATGGGCAGATGTACAGCATTCTATATGGCAGCCCTGCTGACACTTCACAGCCAGTGGCCAGCCAGCTCCATGAAGCATCTATGTATCTATATGGTATACACCATCAGAGTCCATTTCTTCAGGTCATCTTCCCAATCTTTGAAAGATGAAGGTGCATTATTATTTATCCCACCTATAACATATGAGTTGAAATATGAATTAAATACGGATTATACTTTTGATAACATGTTTAGCAGATCAGAATAACGATTGTAAAATTCTATATCTAAATTTCAGATTGCCTTTTTTAATTTGTTATATCTTAATTTGCTGAATGTGTTAAAATCACACTCCCGTTATATTAATTCAGTCCAGCATAGACTAAAATAATACAGTAGCTGCATGTTGTTACCAGTTTAATTTGGGAGGTTTAGAGTATTGGGTTGTAACTGTCTGCTGAGAGCACTGTTGAGTTTCTACATAAAAACTATTGGCAGGGATCAGCCTGACTATCGCTCAGCTATTATCTCCAAACAATGGATGGCTAATGGCACAGCTGTTGTTTCAGAAACATGAGCTGTGCTACAGCCCATACAGAGAGAATGTAACATGATTTAAACAAAGGTTCCAAGTATTTAGTTGTTGATGGAAGGCTTAAGGTAGTCATTCAGCAAAATACAGTTTCTCTCCATTGTTCACCTTCTGTGGCAGAAACAAAGGGACATGCTTTATAGAAAAGGTGGCACAACTGCTTCAGTTTGCAAAACAGTAAATTCTACTTAAAATATTATTGTGTTCTCAAATCATTACCAAAACCACACAATGATTTCTGAAAGAAAATGCTACAATAAAAAAGTCAACATCAATACCAGCAAAACAGAAAAAGTGACAAATGACACCCTACCTGCAAAACTGTATCCTAGAGTAAAGTTTAGCTTTGCTGCAATGCACAACATTTGTCCATTGGCAAGATGCAAGGATTTTTACCTCCTGGCCATTTGACATTGTATGACAAAAAAATCTCTAAACATTTAAATGACAATTTTAAAAAGAAACATCTGCTGCCATCAAGAACTCTAACTGTAATGTTACTCTACCGGCACATTTCATTTAGTATTAAGTAGGCCTCTTTATCATTGTGCCCTCTGTGAAATAAGAATAGTAATATTTTTATCAAAAATAAATGCTAGAGATGGTCTGTAGGCAACTAATGCCTGCAAAACTGCTCAAAGTTCAACTCAACACCTTAGAAGGCAAAAAAGAGATTAAAAGTAACAAAAGTTTTACTGCTGAAAAGCTAACAAAAAGAAAGAAAAAAGAAAAGTTAGAACGTTTAAAAATGTTTGCCAACCAAAACAAAAGGGGTTCATACTTTTTGAGAGATTCTTTGGTAATAAAACTATTTTCAGTAGTTGTTAGCTAAATAGTTATGAATGAGGGTGTCAGACATTTGTACAAATTAGCATCCACTAAGTATCAAGTGTCATCAAAAAATGACCAATCGGTTCTAAAAGAAAACATTCCAGTACAAAACAGTAAAAAAACTATTTACTGCTGTAGTTACCTTTCAAGAGGATGATTTGATTGACTGGCTATCTGACCAGGGTATTCCAGCCCTCTTGTCTTTTGACTGCAGGAGATGGCTGTGGTGTTGTGGTGCCTATCACCACAACACCATTGGGCAAGAGGCAGATTACACCCTAAACAGGTCTTCAAGCAAACAGGATTGTTAAAACAATCCTTTTCTTTAGCTGGTCACATTTTGTAGAGGGATAAAATCATATGATACAACAAGCAGCCAATAACTTATTGTGAGGATATATAAACATTGCTCCATCCACTTTCTATACCCAATTAATCCTTACATAGTTGTTGAGGGATTGGTTCCCAATTTCATCAGTCAGTGCGCGAGAAGCGGGCGACAACCCGTTCAAGATGCCAGTTCATCACATACAAGACAAACAACAAAGCACATTGACAATGGTAAATCGCCTGCACTTGTATAGTGCTTTTATCAAGTCTGAGGACTTCAAAGGACTTTACACTACAATCAGTCATCCAACCATTCACGCACTGACAGTGGTGAGCTACATTGTAGCCACAGGAGCCCTGGAGCAGATTGACAGAAGTGAGGCTGCCATTTATTTATTTATTTGGCACCAGGTGAAGTGTCCAAGAACACAACTAAGAACCACCACCCACCAGATACATAACGAACCCACCTGAGCCACTGTCACCCCGCTGTCTTGCTGTAAGGCAACTGTGCTAACACCTAGATGGTTTCTTGACTTTGGTGGTGGCTGAGTGAAGGCTAGTGAGCTGATGGCAGTTTCAGTTATGGGGATGACTTCTGATCGACAGATAATGTAGTATAATGTAGTCAAAGTCAAAGGGCAAAGAGGCAAGTTAAAATAAGCTATAGATCCCCCCAGAAGACCACCGGAGGACTCTGTTGGAGAATGAGGGTGTTTTACATTGGTGGGAGGCAAACCAGGAAGTTGCCAGAGGATGGAGGAGAAGCTCTGATGAAGACACAAGGGAAACTCGAGGTGAGTGATTCTCATAGGCATAATTTTAGGGACCGCCCCAATAGTCTGATCCAATCACTATAACCCCCGCAATAAAATCACATCATTTCGATTTACAAAAAACATCTTACATGAATAACATGTTAATTTTCTTGATTCATTTTAAATTTTGGGTACAACAGTAGCATATTTAATCACCTGGTAATGTAACCCCCCCCTCCCTGCAAAAACTTGGTAACGCCCAACCTGGTTTCTCTACCAAGCAGCGGCGTTCACCGTTTACTTGTGGAAGCAGCTGCTGGGCAGTGAGTGATTCTGGACACTGTGATTCTGGCTATTTGGGGATCGCATACTATTCTAAGTGAGAGCTGACTGTAATGAAGAGGTGGCAGAAATATTAGAAACCGTTTTGAACCCCCTCCCCCGCCCGTCATCGTACACTTGAAAGTAAGTGCCTAACCCGCCCAATGTTGGACCCAAAGTTACGCCCTTGGTGATTCTAGAAGGAGCGTAAAAATTGTTTCACTATGAAGAGAAGGAATTTACAACAGGAGGAGCGGGATTACCATCAACCGAGAATCTGGGAAAGTCTGGGAGTCCAACTAGATTTTCTTTTAACCAATTTCTGGTTGTAGGTCACCACTCTATCATTAAACCGTTTCCATAAACACCGTCACCAAGAGGCAATTTAGAAAGAAATAACCAAACATGCTGTGGGAAGTAATGAAAGTTAATCACGGGGAACATCATGTCAGTCAAACAGCTAAGAAGGACTCACAGCATCTAACTTTATAGAAAGAACACTGATGTTTATATGTGTAGTTGTGCATACAAGTATATCACAGAACAACTGAGAAGGAAGCTTAGGTGGGAAAATCAGGACATTACTTTGAAAGAAGAAGAAAAGAAAAGAATGCTCTAAAGAGAAGGGATAAAAGAGAAAGGAGGACCAGGGGGAGAAAAAACAGAGAAATAAAGAAAAGGGGTTTTGTAATCTTGGTATAGTGGTGTTGTGCCGTCTCCATGGTGACAGGACAAAGGCCTGCGGTTGGCCATTGATGGCTAATTGTATTCTTCACAGCTCTTTTGTTAATTGTTGTCTGCCCAGCTCCCACTTCCTGCTGGGCCACAGCACAAAGCCACTAACGGGAGGGATTAGAAATGGCACATCAGCTTCCCTCATACAAAGTCAACCTCTCTCTCTGTCCTCCTCTCTTTCCTTCTGCATCTCTCCTTCCCCACACTGCTGCACCTACTTTTATCTTCTCATTGTGCACACTCCCATGACCAGATCAGTGCCTTCTTTATAAATGGTTTTGTGGCACTAGTAGCCTTTATTCACTAGTATCTGAACAGGAAGAAGGGCATAGAGAAGGGGAAGGCATGCCGCAAGTGGCCCAGGGCCGGGAATCAAACCGGTGACAACTGCATTGAGAACTGTAGCCTCTGCATATGACACGCCTGCTCTATCACTGAGCCATGGGGCGCCCCAGTTCTTTCTTTTTTGGCATGATATATTTACTTTTTGATTCACATTTTGAGAAGTAGACAGTCAATAAGAATTACACCTTTGAGATTTTGCCATTTCCAGTGTTCAAACAAACTTATTTTCTGGGAAGTTGAACTTAACTTAACTATTTTCACCTGAGGAATTTTATATTCTTCATACTTTTCTATTTGACTTTCATCATGAACATCAATATCTAGTTAATTTAAGGATTTTAGTGATTAATATAAATGGTTCTATTGCTATGGTGGAATGATTATTCAAAATGCAACTTCAATAAATCCTTAGAACAAGAATCAGGCACACAAGTTTGAAGTTATTGTGAATGTCTTTTATCCACACAGGATCCACATCGTCAGGCTCAAATATTAACATCTAATCACATAAATCTTCCAGTAAGTGGTGCTAAAAGTTCTAAATTCTAGGCTGTATTTTAATTTCACAAAGCCTAGCCTGACTAACTTCTGGACCGCTCAGAAAGCGAGGTGACTAAAACACAGAGGGAATTACTTGGAACTCACATTCAATCTTGAGAGAGTTTGCAACATTTCCCGTCTGAATGGCACACAGCAAAGGTCAATGGGCCAGGACTGAAACCCATAACGGCTGTGTTGAGGACTGTAGCATCCATACATGGGTAACACGCTTCACCAACGCTCAACCGCCACGCCTCCTCAAATAGAAGTTGGTAGCTGCCCACATGGACAATCAAGATCACATCCGGAGGAAGGTTTTATGGTCACATATTGAGCTATGATAAGCCACAATTACAAGAACTATCTCAAACAACTCAAATCAAGGTGGCTAGGTGGCTTTTTTCTGACAATAAATAAAACCTAAGTGCCACTAACTGCCCTCAGAAGTCCCAAAATTAGTAAATAGAACAAATAAAAGTGCAGCTGTTCATCAAAGGCAAAATCTGAATGTGGCAACAATGTGGCAGAAAGAAAAAATTCAACATGGTTATGGAATATTCCAACTCTATAACAGGCTTTCTAAAGTACAAAAACAGCAGGAGGAAAATATTTGCTGAGAAATATTAAAAATATATTTTAATTTAAAGTATTACTATATTTTACTAATAAAAATCTGAAAGGTATAATGGTCTTTTGCTATGATACACCTAAATACATTATTGTTTGTGCTTGTGGCAAAAAGTGAAAAAGTTTGAGGGGTATGAGTACGTGCAAGGTACTGTATATTGAAGAAGGAAGCATGAAGTTGGTGACCTGAGATGCTAAAGCCGGAAAGACTTCATCTCCTGTTTTCTGTACCCATTTTGTCTCGTACATGGTTTCTGGAGTGCTGGGGGTTAAGTGCTCAATGGGTGAAACATTGAGGCACACCCTGGAGAGGACCATCAGCGTCAACGCAGAGACAAACAATCAGGCACACCTGAATTTAGGATCTCCAGTTAATCTAAAATGAATGTTTTGGGACAGTGGGAACATCCAAACTCCACACAAAAAATGCCGTGGCAAAGGTAAAACCCCAGGACACGGTGTGAAGCAACAGTGGTAACCACTGCAAATCTTTTCCTCCAGTACCCATATATTTTACCTCATTAAAACTAACTGAGCCCACACAGGGCTGTATATTGTTTAAGCTAATCGGTAGCTTGCATGTTACTTTAAATTGATATGTTAGTTTTTATTTGTTTGTCTAAATGAAAGAGGTTCAGGTGATGCAAGAGGTGGTGGAGAAATGTTTATCTTCATCTACAAGCTCAGACTGGTAACAAAGGGGGAAACTTTAATCACCAGGTTGGATTCATTGGAATCATCTGAAAGGTCCAGTTTATGAAAACAGTTTACGAAGTTCCAAGGCACATCTTTACAAATTACTGGAAGAAGAAAAGGAGAACTCATTCTTTCAGTTGAAGAGCAACAACGTCCCTGTTAAAGCGAGAAAAGATGCAATTCTGCTACAAGTCTCTGACTCGATGCAATCTGCTGGATTTCCTTAGATAGAAAAACTTTTTATCCAATTTGAATAAATAACTGAATCTGACTGCACTGTTCAATGATTAAGATTAATTGGAATGTATGTACCTGACTTTGTGAAGTGCCTTGAGACAACATGTGTTGTGAATTGGCGCTATATAAATAAACTGAATTGAATTACATCATCAGGTGTCACCGATTCCCTGTACATGCCAGAGAAAGATAGCCTAGGTAAATACAAAATGTTGTTTAGAAATGATCATTATGAAAAAAAGATACCCAAACCAACCATGAATTAATCATGAATTAACTGTAGGTAAACCTCATGTCAATTTCACAAGCCACAACCAGGTCTGATTACTGCCAGACCTGTAAAATAAAAAAGTCACTTCAATAGAACCTGCCTGACAACATATAGTAGGCTAAAATACTTTAAAAAATCAACATATCTGTCATACCCACAGAGACTGTGTGCAGGTGATTATGTTAGTGCTGTTTTTTCCTCTCCCTACAGGGTGCGATTGGGTGCCGGTGCAGCTCCGTAGGTGTTACTTGTTGAGCCCAATCAAGAGGGCTTCTTAAGGAGCAGGAACCAGGAGTGAGCCATCAGATCGTTATCTCTGCCAGCGTGGTAACCTGACTGCTGTCTGAAATTCTCCTGTGTTTCATGAGCCTGCTCTTACCCGAGTCTCTGTTCCTTCCTTTTACAGATTGGATTCCTCTGGTGACCGTGTCCTGGATTCCATTCCCCTGTTCTCCATGTTTTGCTCAAGCGAGCTCCTTGGAACTCCTCCCTGCCGATCCGGGTGTGAATCTCCCTTCCTCTCCTATCTCCAGCCCCCACGACTCAGAGATCACCTCCAGGAAACAGCAAATTGTTGCTCACCTCTCTGTCCACCTTGCTACACCACTTGTTAGCTGAAGCGCAGTTAAACAGTAAACCTGTTAAACCGCTGTTCAGCCTCTGTGATTGTTGCCCTTTCAGTCTGGAAAGGGTTACAAATCCATTTCTAATACTTTGGGATTCCTGTGAACCACAGTGAGAGCCTTTATTGTAAAATGGAGAAAACATGGAACAGTGGTGAACATTTCCAGGAGTGCACTGTCTACCGAATGTATTCCAAGTGAACCTACCAGAGAATTCTGAGAGAATGTCTGGTCATCAGCTTATGACCTTAAACTGAAGTGCACTTGGGTTATGCAGCAGGACTGTGATCCAAAGCGAACCATTAAGTCCACGTCTAAATGGCTCAAAAAAGAAAAGTAAACAAAAACCAAAACAAAGGTTTGGGAGCAACCAAATCCAAGTCCAAACTTAAATATGATTGAGTTGCTGTTGCTTTACTTTTAACAGGTCAGTCAGGCTTGAAAACCCTGAATGAATTAGTCTTTTTTAATCTCGTAATTTTTGATGCAGAATTTAATTAAAATAAAAAACTGAATTTCAACCTAAATTATTTGTTCAGTAACCAAGGTTACTAGATGTGAAAACCTGGTAGAAACATACCCGGAAAGACTTTAAGCTGGTATGGGGATAAAAGGTGGTTCCACAAAGTAACTCAGGGATTCTGGATAGAAATGAACAGCTTGTGGTTTAGACTGTTCTTTGTAAATAAAAATGGTAAACTGTATTTTTCCTTCAACTTCACACTTATGCACTGCTTTGTGTTGGTTCATTTGTCATTTCGTGTCAAATTGTGTTAGTTTCAGATTTTCGATTAAGCTTTTGTGGTTGGTTACTGATATAAGAACAAATGCAGATTTTTTTTTTTGTCCCCACTCCTCTTCTCCCTGTACACAAATGACTGCACCTCAGCAGACTCGTCCGTGAAACTCCTGAAGTTTGCAGATGACACCACTGTCATTGGTCTGATCCAGGACGGTGATGAGTCTGCATACAGACAAGAGGTGGATCGGCTGGTACACTGGTGTGTCAGAACTACCTTGAACTTAACCCACTCAAGACTGTGGAAATGGTGGTGGACTTTCGGAGAACACCACCCCCATACACCCCCCTCACCATCCTCAACAACACCGTGTCAGCTGTGGACCATTTCAGGTTCCTAGGAACCACCATCTCTGAGGACCTGAGATGGTCTTCACACATAGACACTGTTCGAAAGAAGGCCCAGCAGAGACTGTACATCCTGAGGCAACTCAAGAAGTACAACCTTCCACAGGAGCTGCTGGTCATCTTCTTCACTGCCATCATTCAGTCTGTCCTGTCTTCATCCATCTCAGTGTGGTTTGGCTCATCCACAAACAGGGCAGGTCCAGACTGCAACGAATAATCAGGTCTGCAGAGAAAATAATCAGGGCTTACCTTCCCTCCACCCAGGACTTATACAGGTCTAGGGTCAGGAAAAGAGCTGCTAAAATCTCTGCAGACCTCACGCATCCTGCACATAAACTGTTTAGAGTTTTACCTTCAGGCCGTCGCCACAGAGCGCTGTTTACTAAAACCAGCCACCACAGAGACAGTTTCTTCCCCCAGGCTGTTTCTCTGATTAACATTTAATACCAAGTACCAAACAACTGCATACTGAAGTTGCAAATGCACATTTGTATATATGTATATTTAAGGACATAAAGATATATGCATAAATATATCTTATAACGCATTAAACAAAAAACAAAAAAAAACAGAGAGCAAAGTGTACCGGAGTCAAATTCCTTGCTTGTATGTACGAACTTGGCAAAGCTGATAAAGCTGATTCTGATTTCACAAAAAATGACACTAAAAGTACGAGTCATGCTTTTGTAGATCAAGTTTTCTTGTCATTAGGTTGGAAACCATGTGCTTTTTTTTTTACATGATTTTCCACAATATCATTATACCATAGGAGAAAATATGTCCAACCTCTTTGAAAAAGCTTTACGTTTGAAAACATAAAAATATTTTTAAAAATGGAGGTTCTTAAAAAATGACAACAAATTTCCTTTAGCAGAAAATTGCCTTTTTCCAAAGGTCATTTGACATTTGTGGTTCTAGACGACTTTTATTTAGCTGGACTGAGGACAAAAATGGCTCTTTGTATTGTAAAGGTTGCTGACCCCTGGTCTACGGCAAAATCCTAATTAAATACATTGTGGTCTGTGGCAACAAGTGACAACTCTAAATAAGAATATGATTTAACAAAAGGACCATATTGTACTGAAGATTTGATGTACCTTGAAATTTTGACCATAAATCCAGCAGGAAAACTCATTTTTTGTTAATAATTTAACTTTAATTAATTTTAACCTTAATTCGTGTTATTCCGTTATATCTCCAGGGCTTTCAAAAGTGCACACACCCCAGTTAAGATGCCAGGTTTTTGGGAATGTAACAAAACAAGACTGATAACTCATTTAGCAACTTATTTTCATATAATGTGGAAGTTACTGAATTGAAAAATGAACAAATCTGTAAAAAGAAAAACAGATAAAAATCTGTATCTTTGTTAAATTTGAGTATTTAGCCTTCTTTGGTAAAAATCAGGATGCCACATATTGACTTCATAATACTTGCTAACTCTACCCCTAAAAAGTTCTCCAATTGTGATTGTGGGGACATATCTTATTAGCAAACCTCTTCAGGTGACCCCACAGATTTTCTGTTGAACTTAGTGTTGCTGTCTCATTCGTACATTTCAAAAGTTACCTCAAATCCCCATTCTCAAGACACTTCTATTTAACACATAATCCCAAAAAAGAGTATTGCAACATCACAATATCTCTGCTGATGATTTACAACTTTATATTGGGGTCTAAATACCACAGAGCAAGCAAAAACCTTGGTATCATCAAGGACTCAGACCTGAACTTGAACAAACATTAAAAAAATTGATTAATAAATCAGATAACTACCACCTTAAAACATTACCAAATTAAAGGGTTTTCTATAAAAATTTTACAGGTAAAGTTTTTAGGTCTTTACAGGTCTTTACAAAGTGCTGCTGCCAGAGTCCTGACAAAACCAGGAAAATAGATCACATTATGCAGTCCTTAACTCACAGCACTGGCTGCCTGATTGCAAAAAGATACCATTTTATCTTTTGTTGATGTCAGTAAGGCACTGAATGGTAACAGTGAGGTATACGGCTCATTCACAAGGCGATGACCCACACACGACTGGACGAAGGGTTCGCGGCTCAGGGCATCGGCAACAATGTTCTTTGGGCCGGGGATGTATTTTAGGTCAAAGTCATATGCAGTGAGCTTCCCCACCCACCGCTGTTCACACGTATAAAGTCTGGGTTTGGTCAAAATGTACGTCAAGGGGTTATTGTCAGTCCATATGGTGAAGTGTCTACCCTTTAACCAATGGCTGAATTTGTCACACACTGGCCATTTCAATGCAAGAAATTCAAGCTGGTGTGCAGGGTAGTTCAGCTGGGAGCATGAAAGGGTTCTACTTGCAAAGTCAATGGGCCTGGCTACTTTTCCACCAGGAGGCAGCTGTGACAGGACAGCTCCGATGCCATCAAAGATGCAGCCAGAATGAACGGGGCCTTGAAATCCGGGTGGTCTAGAGTAACACTTGTCATGAGCTCGTGTTTCATTGTCTCAAAAGCGGTCTGGCAAGTCTCTGTCCAATCAGTAGGTGTCAGCCTCACTTGACCTCCCTTCTTGACAGAGTTGCGACCCCTCTTGTGCTTGTGTTGAGCACCCAGACAAGCCGTAAGCTTGAACAGCGGTTTCGCCTTTGCAGTACATGCCTCAAGGAAATTTTGGTAGTACATTACCATGCCTAGATATGATCTGATTTTACCAGGGTAATGTGTTTTCCCATCAGACTCCATAAGGTCAGTGACTTGGATGTCGTTTATGGTTCTCGCTTTCTCAGGCTCTGTTCATACACCATCAGCACTGATGACATGGCCAAGAAATTTCACAGTCCGTCTAAGGAAGAAGCACTTCTTGGGTGTGAGCTTAAGATTGTGTTCCTTGAGGCAAGAGAAAACGATCTGTAGGCGACAGAGTGCAATTTCCTCCGTAGGTGCAAAAACCATCAGATCATCAAGGTAGCACAACAGGCTTGTGAAATTCTCGTCACCAAAATAGACATCATCATCATTATCCTCATGAACATAGCGGTGTTGTTACACAGACTTCCAGGGAGGAGATTACATTTATGAAGTCCAAAGGGTGACGAGAACGCTGTATATTTCTTGTCGTCAGGGTCCAAGGGGACATTATAAAAGCCCAATGTCAGGTCCATCGTGGAGAAGAGCGCGTTACCACCGAGGGGCCCAGAGCATCAGCCTGATACGGGAATGGGTAAGAAACTTCACAGTTCTCGTGTTAAGCCATCTAAAGTCAGTGCAGATTCTGAGGTCTCCATTCAGTTTCTATACCAGGACGATTGCAGATGCATACTCGCCGTTTGACTTCTGGATAATGCCTCTCTCTTCCATCTCATTCAGAGTCATTCTTAGTTTCTCATACTGGCTCGGTAGAATGCGTCTGTAGGGTAAACGGAACGGCTTGCTGTCAACAAGGTGGATACGATGAACAAACCCTTTAGCTTCTCCACAGTCCATCTTGTGTCGGGAGAAGATTGACTCGTACTGCACAATGATGTCAAGGAGCTTGTCTCTCCGCTGCAGAGACACTTCACATGACTTCAGGTCAATGTCTTGCAGACCCAGAGCCTCCAGTGTACGAATAATGTCTTCCTCTGACCTTGACTGCACAACTTCGCTCTATACAAACTGCACGTTACACTCGACCATATCAGCTTCTGGCTGGTCCTCAATAGCAATACAAGGAGACACATCCGCTATCTTGGTATTCCTTCTCAGTACCACAACTCTGTCTGTAGGATTGATGATCCTAACAGGCACCCATCGATCTCCCCAAGGAGGAGTGACAACACCCAAAACAAGGATCTGTTTCGGCCCTTCTGTAGACCGTGATGGCTCAACACCCACTGTACTGCCTCCTGACATCACCGCTGACTCGTGTAACTTGCCCCAGACAAGGTGCTCACTCTGTGGTTCCAGGGTCACACAACTCTTGACTTTCACTGTCCCTACTTTATCTGGAATAAGATCACCCCTCCATGGCTCAGTGTTTGAAAGCAGTGACAGGAATTGGCAGTGGTCGGCTGTTTGGTCTCTGTTGGGTGAGGAAAGTAGTCTCCACTAGCTGTCAGTTCTCTTTAGTTAGGTTAGAATGTGCTTGATGGCATTGCTGCCAAGGATCATCTGTTCTGTCTGGCCTGGAACAAACATTGTTGGAATAATCATCCTGCAGCTATAAACCATGACATCAAGGTCATACATGTCTTTGGGTAAAATGCATTGTCCACCACAGCCTATAACGACATAATCATCAGCCGTGTTACGTGTCATATCAGGGCACTTTTGTAAAAGGGACTCAACCACTGTCTAACAGTGCTTTGAGAGTGGGGCCATTCTGTATAGACACAGACATATAAAACAGGTTGTTAGTTTCTGCTATTCTTTGGTATCCCTGAAATATCAGTCTCTTGGATGGGGTTAATGTATTACTGTAGAACTCATAGAGGGACGCATTATCCTGCATGTCTGGTGTCCCATTACTAGTGGGAGGCTTATTGGGTTAGTCTGCACTCTCCTCCCCTGTGTGCAGACCAGTCAGTCAGTTTTCCTGATGTTCTGGGGCAGCCCTTTTAGTTGGACAGTCGTGGCGTGAATGGCCTGGAGCATGGCACTTGAAACATAGCCTATTTTCTCGGCAATGCGACAAAGCACTATGGTCGTCGTCTCTGCAAATAATGCGTGGTTTACCAGTTAAACCGTTGATTTTGTCTGTACTGTCTACAGGTCACCTGGGTGGAGCTCGGCGAACCGCCAAATCGCAGCAGAACCTTCTCTAACATAGACATCACCTCTGCCAGGGTGACATACTGTGGACTATGTGCCTGGGGGGGCTCCCGACTGCTATGAGTAGGGACCGGGGCATAGCTCACATCTGCTTTGTGCACAGTAATGTCCACCGTCTTCTCAGGTTGCAGTGGGGACGTTTCTTTACAGCCCTCCTCAGCATGGTACTCATTCAGCACCTCCAAGACTTCACACGCCGACCACCTGTCGATAGTTTTGGATCTGAAAGTGAGAGCCAGGTCTTTACAGGGACAATTTATAATAAACATACAAGTCACCTCCATCTCAGTGTTTTCAAATGTTTTGCCCTGCTCTCTCAGGCAGTCAAAGGCGAGGTCAGCTGCTCTGTTCAGTCTCAGCCAGTAGTCATAGGGGTCTTCCTGGTCTTTGGGCAAAGTCGAGTAAAAGTCAGCTAAGGGGACAGCAGAGTACTTAGTACTTAGCTGAAGTGTTTCCTAAGGAGACCATAAATCATATCAGGGTGAGCATTAATATGCCCCTGCCTCTACCAATACCAATGGTGTGCCAAACCAAGAGGGGGACCTTTGAGTAGACATTGTTCAAAAGTTTGACAAAAGTATAGATATTCAAAATCCAAAACACTGTTGTGATTATTAATCTGACAATATTATTTAATATTTAATATTAATATTTTAATATTTTATCAAATAATATTCTGTTAAGGGTTGTCCTGTGAATACCAGCCCAGTAAGGCGACGGTATTAGGACAAAGTTGAAAGGTGTGAGCCAAGCTCTGAAATTATTGAACAGCATAAACTCTGCACACACATGAAATGAATTCACACAATTTCTTAAAATACAAGAATTTATTAACAAAAATAAGTCAACTCAAAGTCAAACATATTTCAATCAACAAACTCTTTACTATGCTAAAACAATCCAACTAAACTACCAAGCAGACTTAAAGAATAGGGAAGACTAGTGGGCTATGTACAATATAAACAAGTTGATTAAAGATGATTGAAAATCATGACCAAAAGAGTGATGCAACATTACCATGCAATGTTTATGTTTGAGAACCAAGGATTATCTTGAAGAATCTGGAAATTAAGTTAAGTTAGTCTTGGAACCAACTTAGGCAATAATCAGCAAACGTTTAGACGACCATTCACAATGCAAGATCAGATAAAATATTATTTTAATAAAATAATGTTTTAAAGAATGATCTGCTGAATAAAACCAACCTTCTGGATGACTAATTCTCAATGGTGTCTCAATAGCTGCCTTTCTTAATTGAAATAATATTTAAAGAAATATTATTAAAGGTAACGGTAAATTATTTAAAGAAATATCTTTGAAAGGAACCAAATCTTTCTGGAGAAATGGGGCTTAATGGTGTTGACTTAGTTATCAAATTTAGTAAAATGATGTTAGGGACATTATTTACTGGATTGAAAACTAAACCGTTTTGGGTAAATATTCTTTAGCAGCAAGCACGTGTCCTAGGCTGTTAGCAGTTAAGCTAACAAAGGAGGCTGATAGCTTAGCATCCAGAATCAAAACACACACTTAAAATACCGTCAGTAAAAGGGTTAAAATGCATAAGCGCGGATGGCGCGTTATGATCAATCTTCTGTGTTTAAAATCACCCTTTAAATAAAGTTTGTCTTAACTTTAAAAAAACACAAACACAGAACACAAAATGACCACGTGTGCTGCAGATAGCCTGCTAGCACTAAGATAGCAGTTTCACACAAACAAAACCAAACTTCATAAAATGAAAAACGTTTAGATCATTTCATCCTAACTGTTATTCTGCCCAAACACTTAACCTCATGAACCGTGGTGAGGAAACGTTGTCCAAGGGCGAAGTTTGAAGAAACGTCCACAGTCAACAAGCGGTTAGCCTTTGGCTAACCTAACGAAGCTGTGGGTGGGCGGCCCGTTCTGTCGGCCGGCCAAAACTGCATGTTACTGGTGATGCGGCTACTCGTCGTCCTTCTCTCAGGCAAGGAAAACCGCTTCACTCGGGTTGTAGAGACGGCGTCTCTGCTGGGGACTTTTCTGGGACACCGTTGCTTCAGCAGGCCTCGGAGAGAAAGTCAAGCCAGGCGTGTACCTTAATTCACGTTTTCTGAATGAATACTGGGTACACAAACAGTTATTCACTCATACTTATCTTTGCATATGATCGGTGGTCATATGAGACTCTTGGATCCAGTTTGAAGAGATTATGTCTTTTTGCCAGCAAAAAGACTTCATAACGCTGTGTCCCTCCGTCCAGTTCCTCTCGTGAGCTGCTTGGATGAGATTGGGCCATTGGAAAGGGGGTGTTTTTATACAGCCAGTGGCATCATGGGAAGTCTGCTGTTACCCCCCTTTCCCCCTTCTGAAGTTGTGCTGAAAGTCTGTTAAATGCAATTTATTTTGACAACTCCAGAAAAGTGTTTACCGGAGTTTTAATGTTGAAATCCATAGTCCCAACAACACCATGGACAATGAAATCACCAATTTGAAGTCAAATAAATCAAGACAACAAAACAAAATCAATAGCTCGTGTGAGATTTCACTGGTATGGCACACAAAAGTTCTCTGTGTCACTGAGACACAATTTACAGCAATATTTTTACACTGCACTGTAGTGCTACCACATCAGCCGTGAGCTTGAACCCACAAACACTGTGAACAGATGTCTTCAAGAAGCGATGTGACAGACAGGACGGTCACAGTTCCGACGAGCTTGATTGAAGATCCGGGTCACGGCACCAATGTAACCGTTGTGGACCCGTCCTGTCATAAACACTCTCAGAGGCCAATGGATTGGATGAGGTGATTTTACTGCAAATGAGTGGTTCAGAGCACAAACCTGATGTGGTTAGCTCCTCTACTGGCATGGATATCACAGCAGGAAGTTAAACGACTGTGTAGAATTTCCAGATCATTCTGGTTTTAACATGTGATCGTATAGAGGTTTTTACATTATGGTTTTACAATGAATTTAATACAATCTGTTTTTAACTCTATTTTAACCTGTTACATCCTTTTTATAGTTTTTATATATGAAATAAGGAATTAGAAAATAAAAAAAATACAGACAGCAGTCAAAATGAAATATTAAACTGCCCTACACCACCCTCTGGTACAGACGGCCACGTTGTTGGCCACGTTGTCTCGTCATAAAATGGTGACCAACAATCTTTGTGCAGTACCTTGTACGAACTTGGGAACATCCTTGACCTAACTCAGAACATTTAGTGTGACATAATTACCTGCAAATAAGTGGTATTTAGTATACCGTGAGCAACACATACAAAATAAAAATGCTATGGGGAAACTTTTCCAGTGTTGCTACATGATATCTACATGATATATATTACAATAAATCTCATGTTAAGTTTTTAGTATACTTTACAATACTTTTCTTGAAGAGAACCGGACTGCATGACTTACCACAGCAGGAAGTTAGACTGTGGGGGAATTTGCGGTTTCCTGTCAAAAGTATAAATGCTTCTAAACTCAGACAAGACAGAAGTTGTTGTCTTTGGACCGGAGTCTTTAAATAGGAATCTGCTTAGTCAATCAACCAAACCTGGATGGCATTATATTGAACCTCCAATAATGAATTAAAAAACCTTGGTGTTATTTTTGACCAGGACATGTCAATTAAATCCCATATTAAACAGGTTTCTAGGATTTCCTTTTATCATCCCCAGAACATTGCCCAAATTAGAAATATCCTGTCCAGGATTGATGCTGAAAAACTAGTCCATGCATTTGTTACTTCAAGGATGGACTATTGTAATTCTTTACTATCAGGATGTCCACAAAATGCAGTTAAAAGCCTTCAGCTGATTCAAAATGCTGCAGCAAGAGTTCTGATGAAAATTAAAAAGAGAGATCATATTTCCCCTACTTTAGCTTCCCTTCATTGGCTCCCTGTTAAATCCAGAATAGAATTTAAAATTCTCCTCCTCACATATAAAGCCCTTAATGATTTAGCTCCATCATACATCGGAGATCTGATTGTTCCATACGTTCCTAACAGAGCACTTCGTTCTCAGACTGCAGGTTTACTGGTGGTTCCTAGAGTCTCTAAAAGTAGAATGGGAGGCAGATCCTTTAGTTATCAGGCTCCTCTCCTGTGGAACCAGCTCCCAGTTTTAGTCCGTGAGGCAGACACCCTGTCTACTTTTAAGGCTAGGCTTAAAACTTACCTTTTTGATAAAGTTTATAGTTAGAGTGGCTAGAGTGGCTCAGTTATCCTGAGCTATCTTCCTTATTTTACCTCCGTCTTCTTCTCCCCTTGTTGGTTGGAGTAAGGGGGAGTCAGGTTTAGCCTAAACCGGCTCAGTTATGGTTGAGGTGCAAACACACCCTCCATTTCTGCTACCTGTATGACCCCCTCTCTTTTCCAATGGTTATGGTCAATCTGACAGAGAGAGGTATCCCAATCGTTGTGGTTTTTAGTATAACAGTGGCCATCAGTGGGCTCTAGATGGACAAACTGTCTACTTTTAAGGCTAGGTTTAAAACTTTCCTTTTTGATAAAGCTTATAGTTAGAGTGGCTTAGGTTATCCTGAACTATCTCTGTAGTTATGCTGCTATAGGCTTAGGCTGCTGGAGGACATAATGACCACTTTCACCCTCTTCGCTACTTTCTCACACTACTCTTCAATTTTGTATTATTTGCTGTTATGTCAGCTTTTAACTTTGTTCTCTCTCTTTTCTCTTCCTAGAAGCTACACCTGGCCTGACTCTGTGTCTACCTGTAACACCTTTCTGGAGAGGGGAATCCTCCAAGCTTCTGCTGGCAACAACTTAATGCTCACCCTCTACCGATGATCCACATGGCCCTGTCTTTCAGTGTTTAACCCTTTCTCTCTCCTAGACATAGCTACTGACTGAGCTTTTACTGTGACTAACTCTATGTGGTCTCTTCAGACTCTAAACTTGAAAACTGGCTCAGAGTTTATCTGTTCCTTCTTTCTAGGTGAAACGACTAAAGGAGCTACATCCATTAACATTTACCTTTTCCTTCCCATAGAAAGTTCTCCTGGATCAGTGCTTCTTTGTTCTCTTTGTGTCTCTGCTTTGTTCTCTCAAACCCCCAGTCGGTCGTGGCAGATGGCCGCTCACACTGAGCCTGGTTCTGCTGGAGGTTTCTTCCTGTTAAAAGGGAGTTTTTCCTCTCCACTGTCGCTACATGCATGCTCAGTATGAGGGATTGCTACAAAGTCAACGCCAGTGACTGTCCACTGTCTCTACATGCTCATCCGGGAGGAGTGAATGCTGCAAGTCACTGACTGGATGCAATCTGCTGGGTTTCCTTAGACAGAAAAACTTTTTATCCAATTTGAATAAATAACAGAATCGGTTGAAACGATTGGATATATGTCGGCCCTCTGTGACTCCAGAAAGGTACTCTTAGAATTGCTTGACTTTTTTGGAGGGGGTGGGCTGTGCCGCGGTATGGTTTTGTGACTAGGAACATTTGTTTTGTATGGGCTTCTCTGATGTTGACACTTGACCCTGCTGAGGATCCAATCAGTCCAAAGACATGACTGTTAGGTTAATTGATCTAAGTTGCCTGACATTAATCACACTAACATATATCTATAATAATAAATAATAAATAAAACTGTTAAAACATCTACTTTTTATGAACTCATCAGACGTCCAATGCAGAAATTATGTTTTTGGATGATCTTCAGGCACGTTTGAAACCAAACTGGGTCCTAATAGAAAACCAGTGGTTCTGATTATGTTTAGAAAATCGATAGCCAGTGGATCTATGTGTGATTATGACAAGAAAGGCAGATCTTTGACTCCCTCTACTCTGACACACATTTCGGTGAGTTTGTGTTCGGGTCCACTCTCCACCACCTGAAAATCAGTCCCTCTCCCTTTAAGTGGGAGGTGAGCTGTTTGGGAAAACCTCAGAGCAGCGGATGGAAAGCCGCTTCAAAACATTTAGGCACCGGTGGCAGCCACACCGCCTCTCTGCGCTCCCTCACCAACCCCGCAGACTGCACCGAGGAGCGGCTGTCCCCCTCTGGATGACCGGAAGCAGAGTTCCGTACTCTCACCGAGCAGCCCGAGTCTCCATGCGGTGACCGGTTGAAGAGGAGCGGGACGGAAGTTTTTTATTTTTATTTTTTTCTGGCTGTCTGGGGGAGAGCGCAGCGGGACTGCTGAGTGGACCCTGAAGATCGCACAGCTGCAGGCTCACCTGGAACTTTTAAAAACTACTGAAACTCAATGACTGTGAGTGTTTATCGACATCAGTGCTCTTAAATCTGCTCCCAGCTCACTTCAGAAAAACCTAAACATGAACAAACTTCACGCTATACACACTCTCGCTCTGTCATGCTCCTGCGTGCTACAGTTATCTGGTAGTGGGAAAATAATGTACATCATGGTGAGGATGATGATGTCAGTTCTGTCTGTCAATGCAAATGAGCGGATAAGTGCTCTTTTCTGATTGGATGAAATTTTCCCCTAAATAATTAGAACTTTTTTATGTTTTGACTGTTGGAAGCTGTCACTGTGGTTATTATCTGAGCAACACAATGCCAGCTGAGCTTGATTTGGTTAAAGACTGACAGTGGCTGTGTAGGCCTGGTCATCTAGGCTTACAGCATGCAGATACAAAGCATGGAAGCACAATAGGTCAGATGTGTCAGGAGTGTCCTTTAAAAATGGGCTTTAGGTCTGCTGAAGGTAATGGGTCTGAACTAAGCGAGGTGTGAAATAGCAGAGTGCTCTGAGGTCAGATCTGAAGTGATGTCTTGTTCTCAGTGAGCAGGAGAAGGTATGTGAAAGCTTGTGGGCATTCTGCCACCCTGGGGGTCTTACTGAGCACTGAAGTTGATTATTTATGGGGGGCTGAGGTTGGCTGACTGTACACAAAGCAGTCCATCAGCTGGGAGTCCCTGACCTTTCCTCCTGTCACTCTTTTTTTTTTTCCTCTTTCATTCTTCAAGCTCCTTACATCTTTGCCTTTATTTTCTTGTTCTCATGACAGCGACAGCCAAGCAGCATCTGACTGTTGTCTAACTCCTGTTTCCGCTCTATCATCGCTCCACACCAGGGTTCCTATGTTGTCTGGAAATGTGTGTAATTTTATTTTGAAGCTCTGGATAACTATAGAACATAGAATATGGGAAAACATATTTCCAGTAATTATTCCCTATTCAATTGTATAAAAGTCCATCCATTGATTAATCCATACACCAATAAATCCACCCGTTCATCATCCATCCATCTATTTATCAGTTTAGCATGCATCCATCTGTTAATTTGTCATATATACTTGGCCCTGGCCTCTGTAACATTAACAAGCTTTAATTGTTGTACTTAAAAAATCAAGTTGAAACCACTGACAGATCTAGAAACAGTTGAGTCTGGAAAATAATGGACTTTTGACATGAAAAATGAGCAAGAGCCCCCTCACAGCAGCGCAGACATAAAGCTTCCCTCTGTCAACACTGAGCATTATACACCTTGGGATACACACAGAAGATAATCTCAAGGAGTGGTTTGGCATGTCACCCTTCACCTCCCTCGCCTCGCCCTCCCTCACATCCCCCAACCTCACAGAGCTTTGCCTTCCCAGGTGAACGGGTTCATGGAGGAGGGAAAGGTGACTCTTTCCCGGTCTCTGTCAGTCATTTGCTTTCTAAGTCACTGCCCTCTGAAACACTTTTGCACAGGTGTTTTTACTTAAAATTGCATTTTAACCACTGTAGTGTTAACTACACATTTACTATACATCAAAGGCAGATGAGGTAAAATATTAGCTGTTAAAGGGCAGTAGATAACAGTGGCTGTACTGCTACCCCTTCTTCTGAAAGGAAAAGTAATATTTAGGTAAACCATAGAGTTGATCATTTATCTGTCAGGGTAATTAAAATACCTTTTTCAATTAGAAATAACTTAATTAATTTTTACTAAGTATGACTGCACGGTGGCACAGTTGTTATTACTGTTGCCTTGCAGGAAGAAGGCCCTGGGTCTTTCTGCATGGAGTTTATATGTTCTCCCCATGCATGTGGGTTTTCTCTAGGTAATCCGGCTTCCTCCCACAGTCCAAAAACATGACTGGTAGGCTAATTGGTCTAAGTTGCTCTTTGCTATGAGTGTTTGCCTTCATGGTCGTTTGTCCTCTGTGGCTCTGTGTTGTCCTGTGATGAACAACAACATGTCCAAGGTGTGCCCTGCCTCTTGCCCAATGACTACTAGAGATGGGTACCAGCTCCCCAGCGACCCTACAAGGATAATTAGGCTTAGATAATGGATGAATTGGACTACAGAGATGCAAACAAAGATAAAATTAAATTAAATTTAACATAAAGCAGTGAAACAAATTCCTAATAGCAAAAAATACCACATTCGTGTGACCTTTTCCAGACCGGTGTATTAATATCAACTAGGAGTGTGGTGATGTGTCCAATGCATGACATGATACAGCACATGATATTACATTTATAAGACAAAACAAGATTTTAGCAATATGTTTTGAAAACTAAGAATTTCCCTTTTCCTTTTTTGTTTAAATAGATAAAGAAAATGTTTCACAAAATCACAAATTGTGTTTTTTTTTAATTGATTTACTATTATATAATCCAGGTTTTAACAGCCCATATATTGGAGATTCTATGCTTGTCTACTGTCTAAAGGTGATACTAATGCCACAAAAGGTGTTTTTTATGTTTTCACAAATAGATAAGGGTTTAATTCATTTCAAACTGTGTTATACAATTCCTGCCTAGTCTAGAATCATCAAGTTCAGGTTTGATCAGTGTATTAACATTTTGACTTCAGTGGTGCAGACCTTCTTTGTGTGTTTGTAACCACGTGGGGTCAGTCAATGTAAACTCTGTCACCACAATCCAAAGAAGAAAGTACTCCCTGGATTAGTTCATAATTAGTCTCAAACAGAATTAGTAGGTGTCCTACTGTCATACTTAAGGATCATAACAGTCACTAACAATGTACCAGGTTGAGTTACATGCTGGAAGCAGCTAAAAAGAGCGTTGTGAGACAGATGTTAACAAGTATTGTGGTCTTTTATTAATGTGCCACAAGATCTTACTACTGCACTGTTTCAATGCTGTTTAAACATATGCTGCTTTAAGTTAGAAATTGCCTTGATACGCTTCCAAGATTGTATAATACCTTATGTAATGACCAGCTAAGCCAGGGTGCCACAAAACGTTTGGACATGTTGTTGCCTATTTTCAGCGGCCATTGTGCAAGAGGCAGAGTACACCCAGGACAGGTCGCCAGTCCATCACAGGTTAACACAGTGACACACAGGGCAAACAACCATGTGCACACACACACTCATACTTCAGGGCAATTTGGAGTAATCAATTAATCTAACAGTCATTTTTTTGGACTATGGGAGGAAGTCGGACAACCTGTACAGAACCCATGAATGGATAGGGAGAAAAGGCTAAAAGACCCCAGGCTGGCATTTACATCCAGGACCTTCTTGCTGCAAAGCAGCATTGCTACCAACTGTGCCACTGTGCAGCCCCCATAAGACCCTACTAAGGAATTTATACAAGTAATACCCAAGTATCACTGCAATGGGCTGATTCAATACTCATACTTACACTCATGCTATGAAGATGCTCTGTCTACACTGAGACTCCTAGACCTCAGATGGTCAGGTAATTATTGAAAACAGTGGCATCAAGTCTAAAGTAACTTGCTATGTTTTAACACCATAAAAATGTACACCCTTCATCCTGATTTAAACAGTGAATAAAGAAGAGACCGCTTCATAAAATACATATTTACTCTACAGATGTGACAAGACTTCAAGTTTCACAAAATGTTCTTTATTTTATACTTTTGACATTTAAACCCGTGCAAGACCTAATGTAAGATGGCTTTAACAACATAATAACACAACATAAGAGAAGAGAAGAATTACAGCAGCCTAAAAAACAGAGGTGTGAGTAATTCAACAGAGAGCACAGTGCAAGTGAGCCTTCCTTTTAGAAAGACTTAGACTCACATTACATTTTTTTTACATATAATTTACCCATACAATGCATATACAGTTTGTTGCTACATATGCTGTAGTTGGTATGTCCACCTTGGCCACTAGATGGCAGTTGATGTTACACAGTGACCCTTTAAATTTTCATACATTTTATGTATTTTCTTATATTGACTCAAAGGGTTGGGAGCCCAGGTATTAAATGGACTAAGAAGCTACTCTATTGTCCAAAATAATAAACCTTGAAGAGTATAACACAGTCTTTTTAATATATAGCAGCTATAATACCACTATGGAAAGAAGCTTTTCAATCTAGAAAATGGAATACCACACATATGGTTGTTTGCTATTTATAGTCCAGCTTTTTGTTATATGAAGTGGACCTTTGGATATGATACATTAAGCATTAAGCAAGTGTGTATGTGGAAGTAAGAATGTGTTTGTGTGTGTGTGTGTGTGTGTGTGTGTGTGTGTGTATGTGTGTGTTCTCTGCTATACATAGTAAGTCTCCATAAGAGCAGCAGAGCAGACAAAGGTTTTTTCCCCCTCTCCTTCTGACCTCCTGTATCCTCTGCACATTGTTCTGTGAATCCTATTGAACCAAGAGTCCACAGAGACTCAGCACAATAGAGAATAATAGTGTGTCTATGGATGTGTGTGTCTGTCTGTGGATGTGTGTATTCCTCAACCTATCCTTTAGTGCGGTGTGAGGCCAAGGCAATCACACAGAACAATGCAGGGTTCAGGGAGGCCTTGTGATCTTTTTAAAAGAAGACCTTCTCGCTGCATTGTCTCTGTCGGAAGCATCATCGCTAGAACTGCCTGTGTCAAAACACTCGGCTGGCCGACTTGACCAAACACAGGCTGGCTGTAGACTGTTTTGTCTAAATGTCACATCTCTGATGGTTGTGTCACAGTCAGGCAGCCTCATGGCTGTTAAACTTTAAAGTTGAGCTGGAGTAATTTATCAAATTGCAACCGTCATCACACTTTAAGTTGCAAAGGACTGCTTGTACGCAATATTTGGTTGGCGTTATGTTAAAAGTGTCAGACAATCACACTATGCATAGTGATAATATATTTCAGCAGTTGGATGGACGCTATATGCCCTGAGTGCACTCCTCAGATCCTTAGTGGCTGAGATGTTAAAACTCACATTGTTTAATGTAGGGCTAAAACAATAAATCAGATTAATCATAATTAATTGATTATTGAAATAATCATCAACTAATTTAGTAATCGAATAATCGTTAAATGGAGTATGCAGACTCTAGAACAACCCACTCAGAGCAGTAATTAGGCCAAAACTGTACAAAAAATATATACATTTTGCTTTGTTTATGTTTCTCACAAATATTTTGTACAATTGCACTTTGCAACATGCAACAAAATGCATGTCGTCTTTTCAATTTAAAGACTTCATTTTTTAAATGTGTTTTTTTTTTACTTGTTTTTTGCCATTTATGATGCATTTTCTTTAAATACTTGTGCATTGGGGTATATTCGGCTACTAAGCAAATTACTTGTTTAATAGATTAATTGAAAACATAATCGCTAGATTAATCAGTTACTACAATAATCAATAACTTCCGCCCTAGTTTAATGTTAATTAAAAAAGTAATCCTTATCAAAATCACAATTTTCAGTAAAATTATCACAATAAAATATTTTCCTGATAAGCTCTAATACTTAGTTAAAAGGTTGAGTTATAGTGATAAAGTATTTCACATATGTATTTATGTATTGGGGATTTCTCTATTTTGGTAAACCTTTGGTCTGCTCATAACAGCTTTAACCAACTCAGATTATTTTCTGAAGAACTGTAATCAACTTTTAGAGACATTTTGCAATTTATTTTTCTAGCTGTCCTCTTGTAACCACTCATTGATTATTTATATTAGAATCAGAGGCAACATCACACTCTGCTGTTAAATTTGTAAAATTAAGTTAAAAACACACAAAGAAAAAATTGGATTGGATTCAATAATTTAAACTTAAGCATCTGATATTTGTAATTAGCTCAATAATGTGGTTAGCTTTACTAACTGTTAACATCAATCTATGTGTGTATTTCCTGGATAATGTAGACCCTTATCTTAACTCAGACATTTCCAAATGGCTGCTAACACTTGCAAATCCAGCATGTTCCATAGCAGACAGACACAAGGATTATTTGTAGAGGCTGAAGATTTAATTGGAGCACCTTCTCCAATTCAATAAAATGTCCCAATGGCCAAAATTAACTGACATTCTGGGGCAGATGGTTCCTTTTCCTTCTTACCAAAAACATAGGTATAAAACAAATGAAACTGCAAATGTACAAAGCAGCGAAGAGGCGAAATGACCGGTGCGCACCAATGTTGAGCTCTCTGTTATGGTGGCCTGAGTTGGCAGCTGTCATTATCTTTTTAGGAAAATGTGTCTTTTAAAATAGCTTCATTATTACTTTTGTCCTTCTTTGTACTGAGTTTTCTTCGCTCAGACACAGCATTCACGGTCAGGATTGGTTTTGTCAGTGCCACCTGATGTGTATTTATGGCGCATTTACTGTCGGGAACATTTCGGATTTTATTTTTGTTTCAGACATCCGGTCAAGCTGAAAATCAGCAGACTCTCTTACCGACTGATTTCTCTGTGCATCTCCTGTATTCCCTGCTTTAATTAGATTTTCTTACATTAGCTGTGAGGTATTATTAAACAGTGATTAGCTTTATAAATCAGCATATCAGATGTTCTGTGTGCTTCAGTTTGAGGATTCCCTGTTTCCTCTGGTTTTGACCAATTCTTGAAAATGTTTCTAACACTTTAACAGCCATATGTGAAATTGTCATGAAATGTAAGGAGTTGTAGTCTTGGATGGAATCAGATTTCAACAACAGTTGGGAAAGGCTTCGAATTGACAAATTCTTTATTTTGGTTTACACTGGATGGTAGATTTCTTTAATTTGTGTATTATTCTTTTTTCAACTTTTTTTTTGCACATAAACTGTATAAATTGGGCCTTAAGGGTGCTATCTTTATGTTACTGTGCAATTTTGTAACATTTTCAAGTAAAATTGTTTAATTCTGCAATATTTGTCGTAAAACCATCTTAGTGCTGCCCTCTTTGGGTTGAACTGCAGTGGAATTTTCCTATTGGATCAAAATGTACAGCTTTGTACATGTCTACGTCACAGCCTCGTGTTTGGGTATAAAACTATCTCACTCAGAAACGCCTCGGTAGCGAGTCAAGAGTTGGAATTTTGAGAAATTGATCGTAGCATTTTATGCTTTATACCTTCAATCATATGCTTTACTTACTGAAAGCTTGTTAGTGCTTTGAACGTTAGCCGATGTTAGCAATGATGCTTCTAACATCACTTTACCACTCAGAAACTGGTGCCATTCTGTTCTCCACTGCCTCGGCAGCATCGACTTCGGGCATCGCTGATTCAGCGCTATGAGCCAGCAACTCTAACTGATAAGGCTCATGCCCGCTGGGCTCCACAAAGCCTCCTTTATCCTCCAGTAACGAGGGAGGTGAAAAATCCTCCACCTCAAAAGACCGATCCGTGGCAAAACTACCAGCACTGCTCTGCTCACTCTCCATGTTTCAATATGTAGAATTAAGCTAGCTGCCAACCACGTACTGAACAACAACCCCACCCCCACTGCACAACTCCTCCGCTTTTCCCCACACCTGGCCACGCCCTTAAGTGTATCTTGGTACCACTAACTAACTTTGGTGGCATTTTTCAAAAGTTTAGTTCAAATGGACGGAAAGAGTTGGATGGGAAGATATGCAGCAAAGATCTTAAGGTCAGGGATCAAAGCCAGACAGCTGTGTCAAGGCCAATAGCCTTTGTATTTGGGGTGCCCTCTCTACCGCTACACCAAGCCATTCAGTACGTTCTGACCTATAAGTACGATAAGCATGAAAAATGTACCTTACAAATTTCAGCTATAACATCATATATATTGTTTGGCCTTCAACCAACGTTCCACAATGTTCTTGCCACCTTTTGTATTTTCATGCGCTGCTGCACCATGACTGGAGTCCAGTTATTTGTGGTGTCTCAACAAGCTTTAACATTAAAACAACACTTTAACTTTTGTATTGTGGGTTAATCTCCCAGATGATGAGAAGGTACGACAAAACGTTCTTCTGAAACTCGCATAACTAAAACAAAATTAGGCACATGCTTTCATCTATAGTTGTGACCTCGCTCAAGAGCTTTCTATCAGTTTGATGAAATACATTCTTAAATCAAGGTTTGGGCTTTTTGTAAAATTCTTTTTAGGCTTCTTAAGTGGAGAATGTGTTTCTCTTCAGTTAACTTCAGTAAAGTGGATGAAGTGAGATTATGCTGGTTAATTCTTCACCATGTCCCTGATAAGGGAATGATATTGCCGTCAGTTTTTTAATGCTTCACTTTGTCTTTTTTTGCATTATCTAACAGCCCGTTTTGCTCATGTCGAGCCATCATGACCTGACCCACAATCCTGCAGCCTCTATTGGTTCTGTGCATTACTAGCACAAACATCAATTCAAGTGCATTATCCAAAGTGCAAAGAGGGAAGTATTTTTGAAAAAGCTTTGTATCTGGATAGCTCTTGGTCAAATTTTGCATCTGAACCTTAAGGATAACTGGCTCTGAAAGTGTGTATCTGTCCTTAAAAAACATGTACCGCAAAACCTTGTTGCCACATCTTTACATCTCTTCTTTTTATCACATGACTTTTTAATGATACTTTCAACCTGTTGCCTTGCAAAAAGAAGACAAAACGAGAAATGTGCACACTTAGGAGGAAACACAGAAACACACACGCACACAACCACACACACAGAAAGGTCACACAGTGGGCTGTGCTCGTTGGATGATAAGGTGCAACTCATCTGCTCATAATGGTCCACTTTCAGAGACGCGCTGAGACAAAAGGCAGCCGTGCTCACAACCCTGTAAGAATCCACACACCTTCAAGGTAGGAGCTTTTAAGCTTTACACTGAACAAGCCTTTTTTTAACACATGTTTATCTTCCTGCTCCCTCCTGGCTTTTAGTTCATTTGTTTCTGCTCAGGTGTGCAGTTAGAGCATCTTAAAAACTGTGTGCCAAAGTAATAGTTCACTTTTTTAAGTTCCTGCTGAGTTGAAGCATAAGATTAACCAGGCAGTTTAAATAAACAGGCTCATTGAGTAGCACACATGCCATTCATTTACATTCTTCCAGCTGTGCTCTGAATACAAAGTCACTCGTCCGTGCAAAGCACATAATAAGTGCGCAAATAATGCAGGAGTAAAGCCTGGACTCCCAGCCACTGCGGGCAATTTATCAACAGCTGTAAATCAGTTGTAAAGAATAAAGAGCGGAAGCATTCTTGAATGCAGCGCTGCATTTCTCATGCTACTTTTCAACACTTACTAATCTCTTAAAAAAAAAAAAAAAAAAGAAAGTCTAAACTTTTCTTAACTTTTCCAATCTGCATGCCTGTAGTGTTTGTGCGTGTGCCCATCCAGTGCGCCCTGTCAGACTACAAGCTCCTACAGGACCAAGGTGTGTTCAACTAAATGTACAGACGGCTGAGAGAGAAGCTTTTGTTGGGAAATACGCGGTGAGTTTTAAGCACCATGATGGCAAACTTCTTTTGTCTCATTGTTCCCATAACGCACATCGCATAACGGCCCCACATTGTTTGCCTGACAGGACAGGACATGATTGAGCAGGTTCATTAAAGTGTTTACGTCTGTTATTTATTTTCTTGTTCTTTTTTTTGGTGTGGCTAGCTGAAATAAGCTTTAAGGTAAACAAAATAAATGTAATAAGAAAATGTAGGTGTGTTAAAAGTAGGCCCCTGGCTGGAAGAGAACAGATGATGCATCTGCAGGTGAAGGCTTCCAGGCGGTTTAACAAAAAGCTCTTTTGACATGTTTCAACAGCTTTTACTACTTTCGGTGTTAACCAACAGATTTGCATCACCATCACCGTCCTGCACATGAACAGATGTTTTTTTGTCTGCCACATCGGAAGATAAAGGTATAATCGGCTTGTTGCCATCCTTTTTTCCAGCCGATTTGTTTATTTCTGCGCACATCAAGAGAATTCACAAACACTCTATTGATACCCAAGGTCCGGACGGACAAAATAAAAACAAACCTGTTTCCTGGGTCATTTACATGACCTTCCCTTAAGCTCATACAGCGCTGTTCTGTTGTCGTAAACCCATAATTTGATTTTTTCTTTTTGACGTAACACTCTATATCTGTTTGTTGTGTGTTTGCATACTGTTATTTGCAAGTGTCCAAAGACCGTTTGTTTGCTGTATACTGGTCTAGTGGCAGGATTTGCATTTTCTTTAAAAATCTGTGAAATATAAAGCAACACTAGGCCATTATGTGCCTATTTCTTTTAGTTAGGGCACTGTTTGAAACACCAAAGCTGTCTGATACATATTTGAATAATATTTATCTTTGACACATATTTATAAAAAATTAAAAGAACATGATTAGTTTTTTGTCATCTCTCTCACCCAGCAACTGAAAATGTTGACCTTTGACAAATGATGTACCCGCTTTACTGTCAGGTCGCACAGTCAATTCTCTAAAACTGATGTGGTATAGCTAGGCATGGGCCAGTTACCAGTAACCTGTGAAGTTTAACTAAGATTTTAAAAAGTAAGTTACAGAACAGCTAAAATTTTCCGTTATTCTGTTCCTATAGATGAAACAGTTTTTAATGAGTTTCCAGAGAAAGTGCCGAAGTGACAACCTGACGTTTCTCAGCCAGAAGCATTGAGTAATGTAGCCTTTGCTGTGCACCTTTTGCTGTTGTTTCCCTTACTTAAAACAAAGACATATTTGTCCATTTGTAAATATTTCCGGTAGCCAACAAAGGAAACACAAAGTATGGATAGTCATGGTGTTGAAGCTAAAAAAAGGCCAGCCTTCACGGTGACAGCATTTTAAAACTACATCCCGACGTGTTAACTAGCTAGCATTAGCCTGGTGTACTTTTGCCCCTCAATAAAAACCAGAACATTCTGTCGAAAACTGCTGCTAAATTCATCAGTTGTTAATTTTAGTTTTTTGTTAGGTCTATGTACAACGAGCAAAACATGAATAAGGATAACACAAGATTAATATTTAATAAAAAATATTCAACTTTTGTTACTGTAATATATTAGCAATACTCTTCTGTTTTAAAAGACAGATATAGTTTTGCTTTTAGTTTTTCTGTTAAACTCCTAAAACAATTTTATTTTATCTGTTTAGTCAACATAATATAAAAGTTTTTAATATGAAATTGATTATAATTAGGGTCTTAAAAACATTTTTGTATCCTTTTGTGTTTGAGCACATCAGTATTAACATACAATAAAAACAGAACCACAGCAATGTTTACTGATATTTTATACTGTTTGAAACCTATGGTTGTAGTCACTGTTTACAAGTACAGCTCAAAAAATTCGAATTTCATGTAAAAGTTCAGTAGTTTTTCACACTCATTTCAGAAAGCTAACTCATTTTATATTGATTCATCACAAATAGAATGAAATATTTCAAGTTTTTATTTCTTGTAATTCTGATGATAGAAAAAACAAACTTTTCAGAACCCTGCCATTTCTATTTAAAATATCATTTTTTATTGATGTTATGTAATATTACAATTTTCTGAGACGCTAAATTTTGGGTTATCTGTAAGCCATAATCGTCAAAATTGCAAGAAATTAAGGCTTGAAGTTTGTTATTCCAAATGTAATGAAGCTATATAATATATGGCTTTCACTTTCTGAAATGAGTGACAAAAAAGTTTGATCTTTTTCATGATATTTAAATTTCTTAAGCTGTACTTTGTAAAAATTTTAAACAACTTGGTTACCTCTTTGACAATTACTGTTTACAATAAAGTTGTATTGTTAAGTTATTTTAATAGCTATATACATTAAAGTAGACTGGCCTTCTTTATACATTTTAAAATTACTTGGTTAGCTTTAAGGCTTAAACAAAATGAGGCTGAAGTACTAAAAATCTATTTGTCAGCTTTATGGGTTACATCAGAGTGATTTAGGTTAGGTGTCCAAAACTACTTGGTAAAATGTATGGTGTAAAACAGTCTAGTTAGCCTTAGGTGCCATTTATTTTAAGTTTGCTGTATTTAGCCACTAAAACTACCATATTAGGTTAATAGACTGACATAAAGTTTTTTGGATGTTCTCCTGAAGCGTGCATCCATCACTATGCCTCTGGAGTTGTGCAAACTTAACATCCTCTTTATGTTTAGAGATTAAACAAATTGGTTAGGTTCAGTTGCTAAAAGCTATTCATTCATATTTACAAAATAAAGCAAAATTATTAATTTATTCTGGCTTAAAAAGAATGAATTGTGTCAATCAGAAAAAACACAGTGATGTCTGTTATCAGCTGCCTGTGCTCATAATTTGATTTGATAAATATAGTATCTGTGTTATTTGACATAATGTACTGTACATATTCCAGCTTTACTTTAAATGGGGCTCCTGTGCTTTCCTGGTAGCAGATGGATCTGTAATCAAGTTTGCAGGCTTGTGTGCAAGGCCAGCTATCTTGTTATTAGCGTGGTCAGCTAGCCACTTTGAACATGATGTCCGGTACGTTGGAGCTGGTTAGGATCTACGGGGCTAGCTTGTTGGTAGCGTAGCCACCCTCCATGGTGAAATACGCACAGATTCAGGCACACATGCTGTCCAGACCTCCTGTGGCTTGTCAATGTTGAGACGAATAGGCCCTCATCAGAATCACCTGTTGTGCTGCTGCTCAAAGGGGTTTCCATAGTAACGTCTTAGAGCCTTGGCCCCTTGGTCTGTAAAGACTCTCGGCAAATATAGACAGCCCTTTCTGCCCCTACCACCAAAACAACCCTAACAAACTCCTGAAAACACACACACAGCTGTAATGCTCCTGTGGGTGCTCTCGAGAAGCAGCAGTAAATAGAGTGCGGATATAAAGTGTGCCGGGCTAACGGAGGGAGTGCATTGTGAGACTCAGGCCTCCTTTGTCTGAGGTAGCCTGAAGGAGCAGGGGGGTGGAAAAGGAGTGGTGAGTGTGTGGGGGGATGCTTTGTGAAGGAAGAGGAGAAAAAAGTGGCCTTCATCCACATCCTTTCTTCCCTTTCTCTTGTTCTATCTCTTTATTGGAACTGTGTTTTGTCTCTCTCCCCCCCCACCACTCCTCCCCTCTGATAAATGCCACAGTAGCCTTTCGCTAGCTGCCACAATAGACGACCTGTTTCAGAGATCGCAAAGAGTGAGAGAGGCAGAGAAAGAAAGGATGAGAGAGAGGGGAAGGCATGAAAAGAAAAAAATGACTGCATTTTAACCTGCGCTTCTGAAAAGCAGCAGAATAAAGGGGCTGTGACTAAAGCCAGAGTCCACTTTCCTCTTTTTTCTCCTTCCTCAGTGTCTCTTTGTTAGAGCCACTGTTGTGTCATCTTCCCATTTATACATCTTATTTAGAAAGCTTTCAAGAAAGACTGTGAACAGGTCTCAAAAGTGCTGTGGCCAGGGTTTAAACACAGGAGGTATGTCATATTTGTTTGACATATAAAGCTGATCATTGTGCACATGTCGGATATACATATCCCCCCACAGAGTGCAGATCTAAATGATGAAGCAGCCTTCTTTGTTTTCTGACTGTATGAAACTGTGTAGATTCCGAATTAACCTTCAAAGGTTAATTCTTACTCCTACATCATACCATGCTTGCCAAAACTGTAATCTTGAAATTTAGTCTACTTTATTCTTCTGATTGAGGCTCAAGCATTGGCAGCTATTTATTTGTATATATATAGCACGCAGCAAAGCCTGACTCATTATGTATTTGTATGAAGGAGAAACTGAATAAAAAAGTCAGCTCTGATATTATAACAACTTAATCTTTCCTAGGCTCTATTTAACATAGCATGACTATGTCTAGAGTGAGTCAGATTCTGTCTCCCTAAATGTATAACATAGAGAAGTCCTATTGTTGGATACTGTCAGACCTTCAGTCTGGGTCAGCGTGGGGGTTCATCTGTTCTGCTTTCCAAATTCTATGGAAATTTATATGAACAAAAATTTATATAAAAACAATCACAGTGACAGACAAAATGCTTTGATACATTTTTTTTCTTTGTTGGTAACAGACAGAGCACTGAATACTGTGTAGTGTCAGACCAGAAGTACAGTGCTTGGAAAAAATGAACCATTTCACATTTAATCCTGTTACAACCATAAACTAAGATTTTATTTATAGACCAACACAGATTAGTGCATAATTGTCAAGTAGAAGGAAAATGATACATGGTTTTCCTCATTCTTTTTAATAATAAGAATCTGAAAAGTGTGGCATGTATATGTATTTACCCCCATTTACTTCACTGATTTCCAGAATTCTCCTAATTAGTAAAAAAAAAAGTCCATTTGTATGTAATTAATCTCAGTTATACAGCTGTTCTGTGAAATGCCTCAGAGGTCAGAAGAACATTAGAGAACAAAGCACCATGAAGACCAGCGAACACTGCAGACAATATCCCAATCTTTGGAGATCTCACCAAGCCCATTTCAGTCTATCATCTGAAAACAGGAAGGAGAGCATTAAGCAGACAAAGTCAAGAAGCCCAGGGTAACGCATGAGGAGCCGCAAAGTTCCACAGCTCAGGTGGGAGAATTTGTTACCAAGAGGAAAGCTATTCTTGAAAGAAAGCCAAAGGAAGTTCAGTCTGCAGCCACAAGCCATGTAGGGGCCTCAGCAAACATGTGAAAGTAGGTCTCTCCTGGGACTGATGAGACAAAAACTCAAGTTTTTGATGATCCAAGGTGTTGGCAGCATAATGCTGTGGGTATGCTTTTCTTCAGCAGGGGAAGTTGGTCAGAGTTGATGAGAAGATAAATGAAGTTAAATCCTGGGGGGCAATCCTGAAAGAAAACCTGTTAGAGACTTGAAAAGAGTTGAGAATGTGGCTGAGGTTCACTTTCCAAACAACCATAAACATTCAGCCAGGTTTGAGATCAAAGCATTTTCATGTTTCATCCATCCAATCTGAGATTGAGCTATTTTACAGAGAAATAGCAAGATATTTCTCTAGATGTAAACAGGGATAGAAAAATGGCTTGCTGACCAAGCCATTAAGCACCTGTTTAAGGACATAGAATGAGTCTGATTTGGTACCCAGGCAGAGTATTGATGGACATGGAATAGATGGGATTTGCAAGGAGATGGCATATCTAATCAACACAACATAATTCCTCCTGATGCCATCTCTTCTGTTGACCGGTCTTAATGTTCCAGCTCCTTGCAAATCCAATCATTTACAAACCCATAATTTAAGATCAAGTCCGCAACTTGATCCTAACTGTTTTGGTCAGTAAATGAAGAAGACAAAGAAAAGATATGTATTTAAATGAAGATTATTTATTGTTCTTATTTTTGGTAAATCCTTCAGCAGGGTATGCTGACATTTAGCTTTGAAACTCAACTTCATTAAAAGTTGTGCAGCATTCTATCACTGGTGCAATATGTGGCTCTAGTTTCCTGTTGTTTTGGTAGGAGCCTCTTAGTGAGGACACTGGCACATGACAACAACTCATCGATGAACATTCTAGCTCTGGTTTCTGAACGGGTCCAGGTAACTTGAAAAGAACGTAATGAAGATATGTAAATTTTTTTTGTTACAGAGATTTTGTTGAGAGACCTCTTTCTGTGCTGGAATTGATTCCATGCCAGCTAGTCTGTGTTTAGGGGGTGGACTAGATGGGGGAGACAGAGCTGTGCTGAGATGAGATGAGTGTGTATCCTTGTGTGAGTGTGTATGTGTGTATGCTGTGGGTGGGCCTTTGAGGGGCAGCCCTTGAACTCCAAGAGAAAAAGGGGAGTAAAATCTAGTCTTTGTGATGACTCTATCAGTCAGTCGCAGTGCTAGAGTCCCCAACACTGCTGTTTGTAATGAACTGAGCAATGTCTACAGAACAGCAGCATCTTATCAGGGCTTGTAGCTCTCTGTGTTCGCTCCCCAGTACATTCACAAACATTCATGTGATTAGAGAATAATCACCCAAAAAATTGAGAAAACTGCATAGGCACTGTTGATGAGCTTATTCTTTGTACTGTGCTCTACGGTTCAGTGCCCTTGACATCAAAAGGCCAAGAGAGCAGAGGAAGAGAAGGGGAAGAAAGAAGAGGAGAGCCAGGCTATTGTGTCTCCAGTCCTGAGAGCTCATTCTCTAATGAGACTCGGTCAGCACCTCAAGGAAGCTTTGTTGAGGAGCTGTGTGTGTGTGTGTGTGTGTGTGTGTGTGTGTGTGTTCGTTCTTCAGAATCTGTATTTAGAATGAAAAACAACTGATTCCACACAAAAAACAGGCATTCATATTTATGTAAGAATTCATCTTCAGAAGGATTTAAAATGTTTTTAAAGACTTTGGAAATTTATTAAAAAGTTGTTTTTGATTTTCTCTTCAAATAAGTAGAGTAGTGGCACATAATGTTATCTTCACTGAGAAAGGGACCATGAAAGAATCTGTAATTCAAATAAGAACAAAATGTCAGTTTACTGAAGGGCCCTGGGGAAATTCTAGATTTCTATGTTATTACAAATACTGCTATGCGTAAATGTTAAAAGTTGTCTTTGTTAGCTTGTCTTTATTATCGAACCCAGTCAAGAGAGATGAGCAAGACCGCTCCATTTAGTTAAAAAAAGCTTTGTTGTTGATGTGAGCATGTGTGAAGTGGGCCTTTACATCACCAGTTCTGAAAGTCAGACTTCATCGATTCGTACCTCAATTTCCTTCCCATATGGTTCTACCCTTATTAAAGGGTATATTTACCTGAAAACTTTATCGTACATCCTGTTCCTATTGTTTATGATTATGAAATATGGGAAATTTTTACTCCTGATTAAGACAATATAGCTGTTACGTGACCTGTCGGTGATAAATCCTATTTTTTTTTCTACAGTAAATCCATCTATCCATCCATCCATCCATGGGGAGCTGGTGCCTATCTCTTGTGGTCATTGTGTGAAAGACCCCCTGGACAGGTCACCAGTCCCATCACAGGGCATCAAAAAAATAACAAAATTGCAAAATTACCATCTGGTAAAGCTGTACCTCTACAAACATACACCACAAAATAATTTTTCAAAAATCTCCACTTTAAAAGTTTTTTTTTAAGAAACTAAATAACCAGAGAACATTTGAATAAAAGAGGTACAAGCACAGTGTACTTTTTATCCAAGGTATTCTTGCTAGTGTAGATCGAGCCTCAGCAGGGATTGTTCAGGGAAACAAAAATCCTTTTTTGTTTACATTGGAACTTTTGTAAGAAGTTGAGCACTTTGTAGATTTTTTAGATCTCTACAAACACACTGATTAAAAAATATTCTGTAACAACCCAAGACTCAACTGTCATCAACAGTGTACTAACGGTGTCAGGTCTTGTCCAGTAAGCCAACTGCAATGGAAAATAGAGCAAGAACATTTTGGAAGAAAAAGTAAAGAAACACTCATTTCAGATTTTATGTGCTGTATCTGAAAACTTCAATAATATATAAAACTTCATGTACAGTACAGACCAAAAGTTTGGACACACCTTCTCATTCAATTCATGCCAAGAGTGTGCGTAGCAGTAATCAAAGCAAAAGGTGGCTACTTTGAAGAACCTAGAATATAAGACATATTTTCAGTTGTTTCACACTTTTTTGTTCAGTATATAATTCATAGTCTTGATGCCTTCAGTGTGAAGCTACAATATTCATAGTCATGAAAATAAAGAAAACCCTTTGAATGAGAAGGTGTGTCCAAACTTTTGGTCTGTACTGTATACTGTATATTGTCCTTGTTTTAAATAAAATTTATTATTATTATTATAAAATTGTCAGTAAAATTGTAATTGTGCATTTGGTGTTAGCATGTACAGTACTGTGCAAAAGTTTTAGGCAGATGTGAAAAAAATGCTGTAAACAAAGAATGCTTTCAAAAATGGAAATGTTAACCATTTATTTTCATTAATCAACAAAATGCAGTGAATGAACAAAAGAGAAATCTAAATCAAATCAATATTTGGTGTGACCACAAATCAGTTCTTCTAGGTACACTTATTCACAGTTTTTGAAGGAACTCGGCTGGTGGGTTGTTCCAAACATCTTGGAGAACTAACCACAGATCTTCTGTGGATGTAGGCTTTCTCACATCCTTCTGTCTCTTCATGTAATCCCAGATACACTTGATGATGATCAAGGCTCTGTGGGGGCCATACCATCATTTCCAGTAATTGTTGTTCTTTATGCTGAAGATAGCTCTTAATGACTTTGGCTGTATGTTTGGGTTCGCTCATTTAGTATTTTGTAAATTGATAAAAATAAACAATCATTTATATTTCTGAAAGCATTCTCTGTACTCGTGCTCTTCGTCTTCCGCTTTATCCGGGACTGGGTTGCGGGGGCAGCAAACTCAGTAGAGACACCCAGACGTCCCTCTCCCCAGACACCTCCTCCAGCTCCTCCGGGGGGGAGCTCAAGACGTTCCCAGGCCAGCCGAGAGACCTGGTCCTTCCAGCGTGTCCACAAAACACATGTGGACCGGTTGGGCAAACTCCCATGAACTCTCGAGTACCCTGCAGAGGGTGTAGAGCTGGTCCAGTGTTCCATGGTCGGGACGAAAACCACACTGCTCCTCCTAAAGCCAAGGTTCGACTATCGGCCGGACTCTCCTCTCCAATACCCTGGCAGAGGCCTTACCAGGGAGGCTGAGGAGTGTGATCCCCCTATAGTTGGAACACACCCTCCGGTCACCCTTCTTATGAAAGGGGACCACCACCCCGGTCTGCCAGTCCAGAGGCACTGTCCCCGACCGCCACGCAATGTTGAAGAGGCGTGTCAACCATGACAGCCCACCACATCCAGAGACTTGAGGTACTCAGGGCAGATATCATCCACCCCCGAAGCTCTGCCACCATGGACCTTTTTAACCACCTCGGTGACTTCAGCCTGGGTGATGAAAGAGTCCCGCCCCAAATCCCCAGCCTCTGCTTCCACCAGGGAATGCGTGATGGCAGGACTGAGGAGATCCTTGAAGTACTCCTTCCACCGCCTGATAATGTCCACAGTTGAGGTCAGCAGCTCCTCACCCCCACTGTAAACAGTGTTGGCGAAGCACTGCTTCCCCCTCCTGAGCGCCGGATGGTTTACCAGAAGCGCTTCAAGGCCCCACCGAACCTCACCGAACTCCTCCCTGGCCCGAGTTTTTGCCTCTGCCACAGCCTGGGCTGCGGCACGCTTGGCCTCACGGTACCCGTCAGCCGCCTCAGGAGTCCGACAAGCCAACCACAACAGATAGGACTCCTTCTTCAACTTGACAGTATACCTTACTGCTGGAGTCCACCACTGGGTTTGGGGATTGCCGCCGCAACAGGCACAGCAGACCTTACGGCCACAGCTACGGGCAGCAGCATTGACAATGGATGCGGAGAACACCGTCCACTCGGACTTTGTGTCTCCAACCTCCCCCAGAATCTGGTCAAAGCTCTCCCTGGGGTGGGAGTTGAATACATCCCTGGCCAAGGGCTCTGCCAGACGTTCCCAGCAGACCCTCACTATGTGCTTGGGCCTACTAAGTCTGAACGGCTTTCTCCTCTTCCAGCGGATCTAACTCACCACCAGGTGGTGATCAGTGGACAGCTCAGCTCCTCTCTTCACCCGAGTGTCCAAAACATGCAGCCGAAGGTCTGACGACACGACAACAAAGTCGATCATCGACCTCCTGCCTAGGCTGTTTGGTGCCAAGTGCACTGATGGACACCCTTATGCTTGAGCATGGTGTTCATTATGGACAATTTGTGGCTAGCACGGAAGTCCAATAACGAAACACCACTTGGATTCAGATCGGGGAGGCCATTCATCCCGATCACGCCTCTCCAGGTGTCACTGTTGTTTCCCACGCGGGCGTTGAAGTTCCCCAGCAGAATAATGGAGTCCCCGGAAGGGAAACTATGAAGCACGCCCGACAGGGATGCCAAGAAGGCCGGGTACTCCGCACTACCGCTCGTAGCCAAAACGACAGTCAGAGACCTGTCCCCAACCCGAAGGCGCAGGGAAGCAACCCTCTCATCCACTGGGGAAACCCTGACATGAGGCGGCTGAGCTGGGGGGCAACAAGCAAACACACCCCAGCTCGCCGCCTCTCCACGCGGACCACTCCATAGTAGAATCCAGCCCCAATTGAGGAGATAGGTTCCAGAGCCCACGGTGTGCGCCTAGGCAAGCCCGATTATTTCTAGTCGATATCTCTCGACTTCCCGTACAACCTCACGCTACCCCCAGAGAGGTGACATTTAAGCCCCAGACAACAATAGCCTCTAGGATCATTTGAGCACTCAAACCCCTCCACCACATTAAGGTGGCGGTTCAAGGAGGGCATCTTTGTTTACAGCATTTTACACCTGCCTAAAACTTTTGCACAGTACTGTAAGTCTTTTTGGCCCTGTACTCATGATATAGTAACATTATAGTGAAGCGTTAAAGTTGTTAGACATGTTAGATGTTCTCATCTAAAGCAAGGTTATTTGAAATGGACCAGTCATGGACATGTCAGGGATATATGAACAACATCTAGTTTATCCATTTAAAAGCTCACATGGTCTTCAGAACTAAGGACAAGGATAACCTATGGCAAATAGTTTTGTCAGTGCAGTACTATTCCTTCATACCAGCACTGTCAAATTCAGACCTCTAGTGTCCTGCATGTCTGAGATGTTGCCATGATTCAACCTACCTGATTGAAATAATCGGTTCATTAGGAGGCTTCTGCAGACATGCAGTGAAGGTAACTGAGTCCTTTGAATCAGCTGTTTTGGAGCAAGGACACCTCTAAAACCTGCAGGACTGCGGCCCTTGAGGACCAGACTTGGACACGTGCTTTATACCAATTGTCTAGATGATCGTTCAGAATGAGTGCTGTCATTCATCCTGCAACCAAATAATTTGCTGTTGAACTGAACTATAAGCTGCTGAATTCATTTGTTGGTATTGTCACCACATTTTTATTGCACCTTTTCATTTTACAGTAAAGTGCTGTAGTTTGCATTGACTCAACTCCAATGAAAATAAAATTATATCAATGAATACAATTGGGTGGGAAAAGGTTTGTTAATGAGTATAATATGAACCTGGATGACTTCAAAAAGGAGATACAGCTTGCTAAAGGGGGTAGAAGACCCAAACTATTTTGTTTTTTCTTTTCCTTGTTAAAAAAGGTAGGAACAAAAATGTCCTGTTTTTTGGTAAAGTTACCATGAATTACTGTCCTTGCTGAAATACAACAGGTTTTTAATTCCTTTTTTTCTATTGTTACTGTTGCAGAAATAACGCAACTAGCTGCAAATGTATCTCTTGCAGTAATTTCGTTAGTACCCATTTAATAACATAAAAAATTAGTTACAGTAAAGCCTTATTCTTTCTCCTCTTATTATCTACATCACGTTTGTTTTCGTCCCTGAATCTACAATACCTTTCAGATATTATTTTGGCCTGCTCTCCTGGTCTGTGGTCGTGTGTCCAGGAAATCATAACAGAGGATAAAGCCGACTTTGTTAGAAAGTGTCCACCTCTGATGAATGAGTTTATCACATGAAAATCACACCTGTTGGTTGGCTGGCTGATCAGTATCGCATGCTGTCGTGTTGCAGGAAGGGTTACCTGCAACAGCATGCTAATTATGCAAATACAGAGCCTGTGCGGTGGGATTTGAAGAGGCTCTTTGTACTTGAGAGGAGAGGAGAGGCAGGGAGTAGGGGGGGATTGGCGGTGGGGTGGCTGGGTCGGAGGTTACTGAAAGAGTAGAAAAGACAGGCGTTACACGAGAGGGAGAGCCAGACACTATGACTTGTATCAGCAGCACTGTTCCAGGCAGGGAGCAATTTTGGATTCCCACACATCTATTTGGCCCTACCAGGTCAGTACAGAGAGCATGAGGAAGGTGGAGGAATGACAGTAGGGCGTGTAAGTGTTTTTGCACATGCAATCTTCTTCTTTTTAATTAATTTTTTTTTATATATATATGAAACGTTACTGTTCCAAAACTGTGTTTAAATTCCAGTTACGGTTTTTGATTTTTGTCAAAGACAGTCATCCATGCCACACAAAATCAGATTAGTCATTGATGGATTATTTAAAGCCTTTATGGATGAGATGTGGTTTGTTTAAATTATGTTAAACTTTGCTGGAAGCTCTTTGATAAGGCCGAGCCAGGCCCTGTGGGCAGACGGGCTCTAACTGGTGCAGCACGCTGGATTGTTTTATCATCCCTAAGCAAATAATGCCAACTGTGAAACATTTCCCCAAACATTTGTTTATACATTGCTTCACACTTGTCTTGACACGACTGCTCAGTAGGTAGGAAACTTACTGTGGGCGCCCTGTCACGAATAGCTGCTGACAATTGAACAATGTGTGAGAAATGGCGTGCTAATCAGGGATATAGTGTGATGGTGCTGTGGAAATTTGGCACAAGGGAAGAATTTTTCTTTAGGAATGTTTAAATTTTTGGTGTACTGTAATTGGTTTAATTTTTATGAGGCATTCTTGCATAAATCTTTTTTTTGCTGTTGCAGCTGTCAGTCACAGTGTTGATAATGCAATTGTCTTTATTTATATATTGCCAAGTAAACCTTTAGATGTCTGTCTCTTCTTTCATCTGTTCAGAAAGCTTTCTGGCATTGACGCACCCTGATTTTTGTGTACTCTCAGCAATATTGCCCCAGGCAATCGTTGAAAGGCAACAAGAATGACACAAGTTGAAGAAGCTGCTCTTATTAAGAGGGGAAAGGCAAAGAGGAAAACAACAATGACAGAGAAAAGGAAACAAAAGGAAAAGAAAAGAAAGAGAACAACAGAAGGGATTTGCATTGCCAACCCCCTGGGGACCAAATGTTAGGTTTTGCGTGTTACAACTTGTTGGGTAACTGACGTTTTTGTGTGAAGTGCTTCTTGTGTCGTGGGAAGTGTAACATTTCAGTGTTGTCAGCGCGTAAAGGAGAGGAGCTGATTTTTATTTGAGAGCAGAGGTTTCCTCTGTCCACTGTCATTTATGCGATAGGAGGGTTCAGCCAGCAGCATGGAATCCTAAAGACTTGTGGTACCCACTGTTCACTTAAACTCTGCTTGGATACTAAGCCATGGACTTGTTGTAAAAGGTCAGTTTACCTTTAAGGTTTCTCCTTGAAATACAGTTACTATCTAAAAGTGAAACGTCATCTGTAGACAACAAAAGCAGGATACAACGAACAACTTCAAACAGAAAATTGTTTTGCCAACATCTTAATATGCTGACGTTTAAAGGCCCAAAGTAAGTAATTTCTTGACATGCATATCACTAACTTAGTCTAATATAGATTGCAATGTCAAAAATATTCAGCTGTAAGCTCGGAATAAATCTGTTTAAAAATCTTCTTGAATAAATCTTTCAGTTTTTAGACTTTTAAAACTTTCTTAAATTAATAATTTGTCCGCAGCAAACATTTCATTAGCCATATGGCAAAGAAATTGATTGAAATAGCTGGTATAATTGGAAAGTCATTACCAATATTACCTTCCCTAATTCGGAAAACAGCAAGTTACACAGCCTTTAATGTGACGTCAAAGGATGCTTTCCATTAATGTAAAACAGACCCCCCAAAATTGTGACCCATTTCAAAAATGTTTTGGCATTTATTACTTAGTTTTTAAGAAGATTTTAAAAAGCATACTATTTTGGGAAAAAATAATGGACAAAAGTGATGCGTACACATGGATTAACCACCTCTCTGTGGCCATCTGCTAGCACATACTGTATTTTTGGACTGCACACTGACAGCAATAGTAGCACTCCAACTAAAAGTCTAGGCCAGTATGAGATTCTCATGGTATGAAAACCTTGAGTAAAAATGCAATGGTTTTACTTTTTCTCAGTATTTTACACAAATATCTTAAACAAAATTTAATAATATAATTTAATTTATTTCAAATAGCTTGCCAGGTATCTTTTTCACACTGTTTTCCTTGTTTTTGTGGACATTGGAATTATTTCCAAACTAGCAAACTATTTCCAAACTGCTCTGAGTAAAAAAAATCTGATTTAAAATGGTAATGGTTTTGAAGTTTTTTTAAACTAGACAATAGGTTTATGTAAAATATCTGATTCATGTTTCTTACATTTTCCGTTTGGTTCTGATGGCTTTATCATGAACAGCGATGGGTATAAGCATGACTGAAAGGTTTAGCTAACTCCAACACGATACCGCAGGTAATTTATTTCCCTTTCATAGAAAACATCACCTGCTCTGGAGGTTTATTTCGTGTTTAATGTAAGACCTGTACCAAAATGATTACTCGATTTACTAAGAGGTTTTGGTCACTTTGTTCTACTTTGTATAGCTCAACATCTGCTGTGAGGTGGGCTTAATTGTGATTTCTCAGCAGCATGCAGCAGAGAGCGTATAAAAGCTGAACAGCCCTGTAGGTGGTCGGAAGACAGGCCTCAATCAGA
Organism: Crenichthys baileyi; assembly: GCA_036173005.1. NCBI lineage: Eukaryota > Metazoa > Chordata > Actinopteri > Cyprinodontiformes > Goodeidae > Crenichthys > Crenichthys baileyi. Next base: position 172,417 of record JAHHUM010001174.1, read on the forward strand.
GAACCTCACTGGACGACTGTGCTATTCAAATCATGCAAGGCATACACAAGGTCCAGTTCAACATGGGTGCAATCTGCTGCAGATAGAATCAAGAGTGTGTATAACTAGATGAGAGTGATGTGCAGGGAAGCAATAACCTTGACTGTTTTGCATTGTTCTCACTAAGACGGCAGCGGCATTGTCTGAGAGAATAAAACCAAACCTTTTGTTCTTGTTAAAAATACACACCTTAACGTGCATTCCTTGCTGTCACCAGTGGTGTGGGTCATTGACATTCTGTGCATACCTCTGCACTTGGTGACACACATTCAATCTGAGCGTGCTCAGAGGCGTGTGAACACCACCTGTGGCAGCTCTACAATCCAGCTCCCTTCGGAACACAGAGAGGAGACCCAGGAATAACTTGCACCGTGGGACCAAACTCAGTATGTCGCCGCTGTCTGCCCCCCTCCCGTCCTGCCGTCACACAATCAACCCCTTGCCGATGGTGGCTGGCGCAGTGTTGGCTAAACAGTTTCCCACCTCTTCCTCTTCATCCCCCCACTTATATTTGTTTCACAAATATCCACAAACACACACCATACCTGAAAATAGCTTTCGAACAAGATGAGGCTCCTGCAGATTCTTGAAAGCTGTTGATTTATCCCAGTTTAAAGTAGTGGTGTGTTTGAAACACCTTCTTGACTAATGTTGACTTTAAATTTGATCTGAGTTACTGATATGTGTTTGTTCTGCTTCACTAGAGTTTAGCCTCCAACTCTACTAACATGCGGTCTAAACCAAACAATAATTTAGATCACATTTAAAGCCAACAGTAGTGAAGAATGTGGCCTCAAGTAAGGGTTACCACATGCTTACAGCTGTGTTTTATGTGCTCTGGAACATTTTATCTACTATGAGTAAATTAGACAATTAGATCATTTTAATACAGACAGCGGTACAAATACCCATGTTCACTGAGATCAGTGCTGCGTTTGATTTGTCTCAGAAGTCGGAGCTTGGAGCTAGGAATGACATCAAAACTGAGTGGAGTCTATTCTGTTTGCAAGTCAGAAAGAAGTGTTTTGGCGCAAGCTGCCATAAGCAATTCAAGCTGATAATATATTTCTCTCTAATTTATGTGTTCAAACACTAAAAGAACATGTTCACAAACAGAAGCTGTACCGTAGCAAATGTAACACTGGGTTAATGTAATATTAAACCGCAAGTTCAAATGAATAGTTTAAAAGCAGCTGTCCCTACATTTTATTTACTCGGCAGCCATATTGGATATGACACTCAGAGCTGCTCGGGAAGCTTTCTCAGTTGGTTTTCCGACTTCAGGTGGCTTTTTTGTTATGTTTATGGTGGTAACTCGGAAAATCCATCTTGATAGGATAAAGAGATGCACTGTTATACCTTAACCATAAAGGTGGTTTCCTCTTGAAATACACTGAAAAATAATTGCTGTACTGTTTTAACATCAGTTGTCTTAGTGATTTGTTGAATTGCAAAATTACACTGTCGAATTGTTGTTTGATATGGATACTATAGTGTGCCATGCAATAAGTTCTAAGCTGCCAATTTTTAACTTGTGTTAGGATACCTATTCGTTTTAACTGACAGGATCAACCATAACTAACACCGTGGAGCAGCACAATGCCCTTGAACTAAAACACATTAACAAAAGGAGATAAAAATCAAACATGGATGGATGTTGAAAGTGTCTGATGAAGCTATACAGTCACTTCTTTAAATAATAAAATTTTTCTTAGACTCCACACTTGGACAAACTGGCACCAAGGCTTAACACATGGTTCCAGTCAGAAGTTTACATACACTCATTATTTGTACACTCATTAATATTTGGTTTTTAATAATGCAGCTAAACTATTCTTTTCCAGAGCAGAATAATTATACCTAAAACACCTTTAATGATTTTTGAAAACAAGAACAGGTTTTAATTTATTGTGGAATTCTGGACCTTACGTGTCAAATATACACACAGGCTCAAAGAAACATTTGTGTAAAAAAGTTTTGTGCTACAAGTACATAAAGATTGAGATATTTTTTACATGACAAGAAGAATGTAAAAGTGGAACTAAATCCCATGTGAAAGAATAGCATCGCCCCAAAACAAATTTTGAAAAATGCCACCAAAGTGAGCGGTACCAAGTGTGGGGATGAGCGGAAGGGGTCAAGCAGGGGTGTTGTTAGGAGGACGAGGGAAAGTGGCAGCACCCCCCTCATCATCAGAGGTTAAGAGAGACTTACAGAGCCCAGCGAGCCTGAGCCTGCCCGCGGCAGTGGAGGACTTCCTGATTCGCCACAGTGGCGTGTCGGAGTGAGATGGTTTTACCTGAACGTAGGGGCTGTGATGTAAGCATGTACCAAGCTGTACCGTTTGAACAAAAAGGAAATTCAACTGCATTAACCACTGTTCAACCCAAAGAGGACAGCACTAAGACAGTTTTAGGACAAATATTGCAGAATTAAACAGGTTTACATGAAATAAAAAAAATAGCACAGTAACATACAGATAGCACACGTAAGGCCCAGTTTATATGCAAAAAGTTTGTTTTGAGGTTTAGTTCCTCATTAAAGAAACACTAAAACTATTAAGCATGGTGGTTGTGGTATCATGCTAAGGTCTGTTTCTCTAAAAATGTGAAATAATAAAATCAAAGACTACTACCTTCAAATCCTCCAACTTTTCCTCAGATCAGCAGGTAAATGGTGGAAAGCTGGACATAATTAGGTGTCCCATCAGGACAATGATCCCCAACCCACACCAAATGCTGGTTCTGGAATGGATGAAACAAAATAAAATAAGTTTTCACTAAGCCAATCCCAGCCTTAGTGAAAACTTATGGAGTATGCTTTACAGCCATGTCTGTGCTCAGCTGCTGCTAGTTTCCTAAAAGGGTAATATCACTGTGGGAAATCAACTTAGAAAGCAAAACAATGAAATTATATTTTACTTCGTTCAACCATCTTGTTTTTGATTTGTGTCATTGAAACAGTAACACTTCATAAATGGAAGCTTTTTTCATTTAGAGTTGCTCCATGTAAAGTTTTTAGAAACCGCAGTAAAATGGGGCCAGAATTTGATTAGTTGGCTTACGGTTTATAAGGATAAAATAGTTTTAAAAAATTGATTGGTAGGTTAATGACTGCAACCAGATATCACAACACAAAAACAGAAGAGAAAATTGTAGCCAGCAAAGATTAATGAAAACAATGCAGGTTCAAATAATCTTAACAATGAGCTTTGTGTAGGAGGACATTAATACTTTAAAGATACTTTACTGTGAGAAAGCAATAATTATGATTTCCACACTTGAAGACGAGTGCGACATGTTATGTAATTAATAACATTGTCCGACACCGATGTTAATACCAGTATATCATGCATGCCTAATAGTAAGCTCTGTTAGAATACAGTTAATGGCTAACACCGCTTTAGTTAGCATCCGCTTCAATGCTGCTTAATGGGGCTAAACTAAAGAGCTATTTCACTAGGGGGTTTTGTGTGTTTTTGATTTTTTTATTTTATTTTTTAAGGATTCTCGACTTCTTTTCAACAACTCCAGTTTAAAATCTGGCCAAACCTGAACTGGATATTTCTACATTAAAAAAAGATTTTTTTTTATTCAGTTATCAGAACTAATATAATTAGTATATTAAGTATATTTGTATATTAATTATAAAACTATATTATTATTAGTAAAAATATAAAAGGGAAGCTTTTTCATTACTTCTTTGGCTTTAGGACCACTTTAGATAGGGACAAGCATAAAATTAACTATGTAAGGACTAATTGAACTGAATAATTCTATAATGAATACATAGATTCATGCTTTACTCTACTTATAAAACATGATTGATCGTTAGCTTTCACAGAAATATTGTTAAAATCTTGTCGTCTTGCTCTGGTGAACTCAATATGGTGGATTGTTTCATGAGTAGGATATATATTGACACTTCTACTTCTAATCCAGTGTTTTAGTTATTAGTTATTGGATTGATCCAGCTTTTAACAGCCACACTTGCACATTGAAACATATTGGTGAGGGCTAGAGCCTTGGACCCTGGCAGACAGGTGCTTTTGTTCAGAAACAGGGTGTGCAGGCTGGGAGAGCTGGGTGAAGTGGAGGGAGGGGGCTCTGAGTCATTATTATGCTTTCCACAGAATGGTGGCGCTCCGCATTTTTTTTCTTTGCCGTGTTCCTGAGTTGGTCGGCACATTCCGCTGGCATTGTTATCCGGCCTGTTTCCTGCGGCCGGTGGCTTTTGTCAGCCTCTCCCCCATTGTCCTGGCTTCCTTTGTTCCCCAGCTCCAACAATAGCTTTTTTTTGCCTCTTTATATATATATGTGCACTTTCTGTCCTTGTGTGTTCAGTTTGTTTTGTTCTGCTGTCTGCTGTGTTTTTCTTTCCTTCGGTTGTAGAGGTTGGAAATAACACACACACTTACAAACGCCATCCTGAGTTGGTTTTTGTTCAAGTTTGCAGTGTTTCAGACCTCTCACAATCAACCTTTCCCCCCCTGTTTGCCCATCTCCCTCCTATTGCTCACAAACTCAGAGTCAAACAACATTCCTTGCAGTGACTTTACCTTGAACACAACCTGCTCACCTTAAACTGGATTAGGCTTGTGGGGTTAAGCCAATTTTATCTATTTGCCATTGGACACCTTTGTAGTTTTGGTTAGTTTGTACACGACTTTATGAGCATACGATTTAGATGTAGATGTTAAGTTATTTTCTATAATCTGTGCATAATCTATTTTAAGGGAATTGGGTAAATGATATCTATCAGCAGAAGATTACTACAAGCTATTTTGGTTTTGTTAGAGGTCATAATCTGAGAGAGTCCACTGGTCTCCAGGGTTTGGAACAAAAGCAAATGGAGGTTGGTGGGTTTAAGAAGTCTTAAATAAGGATGGAAATAAATTAAACCAATGTTTGAGACTATTATTTTGAAGTAGGAAAGGAAAACGTTCTTGAATTGCCCTGCTAAGCATCTCCTCACAAACTGCTTGTTACCAGCATAGATACAGACATGCATGAAAATGTCAATATATAAGCTTTTCAAACCTGGATGGAAGTATTGCGAACTGATTACATATTCTATAAAACACAGTTTGTGATCTGAGAAACTTTTAATTACATAAACAAATAAAAAGATTTAGATTCTTTAGTTTCCCCGAAATGTTGCTAAAATCTTGTCTTGTTGAATTCCCGCTGGATGTGTCGTCACACCTGTAATATGCAATGGTTTAAGTACAGAGGTACGAATGAATTTGTTGACGAGTTCAAAATGGAAGAAGGCAGAGACAAAATTACAATACATGTGAACAAACTGGCAAAGGGACAAATTTACCTGCGCTTCCTAGTGCCTCAAGCCAACTTAAGATGCTCCGCTATGTGGGTGACAATATTAAGAGATTTTGCATAGAATCTGTTTTCAATTGCAACAACCAGTGTTTTTCACATATTATTCCCATATTTAACTGGGTCTCTGGAGACTTTGTTTTTACAACTGAGGAAGATTTAGAGTTCGACCATTAGGCTCATAATTCCACCATAAAAGATACTTTCTGTGCCTAACCCTCTGAGCTAGCCAATAAAAGCTAAAGCTGGTAACTAACTTAATGAGAATGTATTTCATATCAACCTGAACAACCCATTGGAAGAATTACAGGCTCAAGGTGATCATTTGCAAGCCAAGGCTAGCACCACGCAGGGTGGAACTGGAAAACCTGCTAATCTGTTCATCTTTGTAGCTAAACCTCTAATTAGGACTGTGCCCATATCTTAAGTTTGTCAGTGCATGAAAAGAAACAGTTCTGAAACTTTCCCTGTTCCTTTTCGATTTTCATTTTGAGTCATACTTCGTATCAACTGCCTGTTCAAAACCTGACAAATTAGCATGGCAAAGGCTCATAGCTCGCCACACCCAAAGGACAATTATTATTATGGGATTGTTTGTCTTCCAACAGAATGGTTGAGCCCAGCCCTCCAGCTCTGCGCATCCTCTCCGGTGGGGATGTACACATGGCAAATATTGATATCAAAGTTGAACAGGAGGAATGCAAGGGAGGTGGTGGAGCCAATACAAATTCGGAGCACCCCAGGAGTTTGCAAGACTGGTCAGCAAATCAGCCTCTTGAGGCTCGCCAGTTGACCCCACCACTGTCACGCTCCCCTTCAGTAAGGATTCTTATTAAACCAATGGCTATGCATCCTTCCCCTATTGGGGATCAATGTTGAAACAGTCAGTTTTGCTTATTCTAATTTTGGTTGATGTGATGTTCTCCTGGCTCTGTGTTCTTCTAGGAGGGCTCTCCAGGAAAGGAGCTGGCTCACAAGCAAAGCCCTTCAGGACTGAAGGAAGCTGGGATTCATGAGCGATCAGAGGGGCAATCCAAAATTAAAGAAGGTTTGTAGTCATGTTTGCAGGTCACTTGTTGGTGGAAATGCTTAGCACCAATACCTCCAAGAAGATGTAATAATGTTGCTCTGAGAATCTCTTAGTTGCAACTTTAAATAGTAAGTCAGAGTTTGCAGACTGTGGAAATTTTGTGTGGTCTGACATAACCTACCACAATGCAAAAACATAACATAACTATCACTGAAAAGCACATTTATTGCAGTGAGTTTGTTTTTTTATGCAGAAATAATATGTTATGGTCATGTTATGGCCTACACTGTCATTGAGGTGTTAAGCAGACAGATGGATTATGGTCATTTCAGGTGAAAGTAGATGTTTTAGTTTATTTTGAAATAAAGCTGCCACAGTCTGATGGAAGATTGTTGACTCACATAATCCAAAGTGGTTATGGTCCAGTGTGAAGTTTCCACATTCAGTGATGATTCTGGCAGCCATGTCATCTGTTGCTGTTGGTCCACTGTTTTTATCAAGTCCAAAGTCAGCACATCCATCTTACCAGGACATTTCTGATTTCATTTTCCAGTAGGACTTGGTACCACCCCACACTACCAAAGGTACCAAAAGCTGGTTCAATGACCATGGTGTTACAGTGTTTGATTGGCCAGCAAAGTGGCCGAACCTGAACCCCACAGAAACACTGGGAGACTCCAGAAGCAACCTGGGCTTCCTGAACACCTCAGCAGACTGATTGTCTTCATGCTCTGCTGCAGTAATGCATGTGAAGCTCCCCAACCAACTAATGAATGTATATCCTGTCCAGTAAATAGAGATACCCTCCAGCAGGCCCACATTTCGATATTGAAGATCTATTTTTATTAGTCTGATGTGATATTCAAATTGAGTAACTGAATTTTGGGTTTTAATAAGTTGCAAGCCATATTCAGCAAACTTTAACAGAAATAAATGCTTGAAATATATCAGTCAGTGTCTAAGGAATATATATATTATACAAGTTTCCCTTTTTCAATTAAGAATTAACTTAAAAAAAACTTTAAATAAATTAACTTTTCAATAATATTTGAGACCAATTAAAGATGCACCTGTAAGCACAGCCATGGTGTTGCTGGGCTCTAGAATGATCTCGAGTGGACTGAGGGTGCTTTTTTGTTCTCTGGTGTTGTTCAATGATTCACTCTCTCTTCCCTTTAAGTTTTTCACAGGTCTGAACTCCTCTCTCAAGTTCCCTCTACTCTCTGACCTTGAATTGTTCTCTGTCCAAATATTTATCCACTCAAACACTCCAAAATTCTCCCTGATGCACATATAATCTGTGGCCTTCGACATTCTGAGCGTCTTCTCCAATCAGTGCCATTAGGCTGACCAGGAGGGGAGCCTCGGAAAGCAGTTAGCAGCACTCTTAGATGTGTTTTATTTGACAGAGTAAATTTTTCGTGTTGTGTAGCGCTGCACAGAGCAGTTCAGCTGAGTGCCTATTTGGTTCTGTTTACAGTAATGCCGACCATTGAGAAGCTCTTGAATGCCGACTGGAAGGAGAAACTTCTGGATAAAAGCTCAGTGGGTGCAGGACAACTGAAAGGTCAGCTCTAAGACATGAACAACAACTTTATACCGTTTTCCACATGTGTAGTATTGTTTATATACCATTGCACTGTTAGGTGTTGGTGGTCTTTTTATTAAATGGAACATCTATGTCATTAATACTACATTTAAGCAATCTTACTATACTATTGGTTAAAACTAGAGCTGCATAATATACTAAATTGCAATAGTTATTGTAGGGTCAGTATGTGCAATATGTTTAATAAATATTTTAATCGCAATGTGCTCTTTAGGTGCAATAATTCCAGTGCCATTCAATAAAACTCTGTATAATAACTAATTTCATTAGTTGGATGAGCTTTCAGTGCCTTTTGCGCCCATTTGTGATATAGATATTACTGACCAAGATACTAAAGCAGTGAGGACATGGTGATGATGGTGGGAAGTGCCAAAGTGCATCATTAGAATGATCAACATTTGATTCCTCCAATTACAGAGAGTCCAAAACTCTTTTTAGTACAATTCAGAAAGAAACTGGTTTATAATTTTTGAAAAAGTGAGTTTATTTTTGCTCTCCCCAAGTTTACGGCAACAGCCGCAGCCTTTTTATGGAAGAAGAGAAGTGTACAGATTTGATCTTCCCAGCTTTTATTAACCATGTTTCGATCCTGATAGATCTCTATCTGTTTAAACATTAGACACTCCACAGAGATAATGGTGCAGACATGCGTTGGTGACCTATGAAAAACTAGCACAACAAAACATAGACCTAGAATCTGCATAATACAGGAAATGCACATTTTAAATAGGCAAACCATTTTGGTGATGTGTTTTTCTGTATGGTCTATATTTATGTGTCTTCGGTTTTGCATTTAGGGGAACCACATGTTTAGTCTAGTCAAATATTTTTGCAATCATGTGTTTTTTTGTTCTGTGCAAAGAAGATTAGATAGGTATAAGTATTTTTTTATTTTACATAGTTCTTGTTGCATCTCCCCATCGGAAACTCCTTTTCTCTGTGGAGTGTCTATATATGGGCGTGTTTCAGTGCTGTGTGAAGATCCAAAGAGAATTAAATATTGTTCATAAATGCTCAAAAGATCAAGTGTGCTGGCTTTTCTCCATCAATATGTTGCAAGCCTTCTCAGAAATACATTCTTTCATTCAAGCACCCACAGCTTTCCCAGTTCCTTGCTAATGAAATGATGAACAGATTTCTGGATGATTTATAATCTCTGATATCTAAAGCTTTTACCTGCTGATGCTACTTTTCGCTTCTACAAGAGTTTCACTATTATTTAACTATTATTGTCCAACCAGTCGGTCGAGTTGAACATCAGCCATTTCCATCACCAGGCGACTTGTCAGCGGATGTCTAAATACAACTATTTCCATAGCGATTACTGGTATGCAAGCAGTCCAGATCACCACCAAATCAGGTTCTGCCTTCTGGGTGATTGACTGTTTTTGTCAGTGGGTGTAGTGGTAATGCACCTCGCTTCAAGCAATGGTTTGATAAATCAATGAATAATTTAGTTGTCGAGCTTATTACATTATTAGAAAGAGAAACAAAATTGTTTTTATACCGTTGGGCTTAGTTTAGGGGAACAATTTACCATCTACCTGTGGAATAGGTTTATAGTTGGTGGGGAATCGGTGAGTGATCAGAAATGACTGATTATAGTTTGCTAAATTGCATATTAAAGACTCATCTACAGAGGTCCTGTACTACTAATATCTTACAAACAAAGAAGAGATTTTTCTACTAATAAAGGACATTTTTAAATGAGGATTTAATTTCGCTACAGGAGATCCTTCTTGACTATAGCCATCAGCATCTCAACACCTGCGAAATATGACCTACAACAACATTTAATTTCCCTTTTGGGATTAACAAAGTATTTTTCAGTTGAAATTAATTTAATTGAATTTACTAAAAATGTATTTCAAACATTAGATTGTTGCCTGGAAAAACAAGAAGGCATGTTTATTAAAATTAAAAAAGTTAACAAAAAACGAAGACAAAAAACGAAGTTTCTTTTTATGATAAATAACTTAAAAATAATCACAGAGTTTTTCAAAAAGATATTTTGTTTAGGATGCATTTGATCCTCTGATCCCTTCAGGAACCCCTGAGTCTCTGGCAGAGAAGGAGCTCCAGTTGTTGATGATGATAAACCAGTTGAGCGGCCTCAGAGAGCAGCTGCTGGGCGCCCACTCAGAACAGAGGAACATGGCCGCCCTGCTGCTGGAGAAGCAGCAGCAGCAGATGGAGCTGGCCCGACAACAACAGGAACAGGTACATGAGATTGGACCTTCCTGTGGCCAAGCAGATCAGAAGCCCCTCTGTGCACCACTGTTTTTTCATATGAACACTGAGCAAACTGGACAAAATGTTAAAATAATCTGTGTTTGTGGTCATTTTTGGAAAAGACAGCCCAGCCCCCTTAGCTTGTACTTGCATGTGTCGCTGTGGTTGCTCATAAAGCAGCTAATAAATTGCCTTGTCTCTCAGATCGCCAAGCAGCAGCAGCAGCTGATCCAGCAGCAGCACAAGATCAACCTGCTTCAGCAGCAGATCCAGGTCAGCTCCTCTCAAGAGCTTTCATGTGTCTTCATATATCACAGCAAGCACAGCTAGCAAGGGATGACCGTTACAAATGAGAAGTTCTTGCCGCAGGTCAGCACATTAAAGTGCTGGAGAAAATAACCCCAGAACATTTTGTCTAAGGTTCCTTTTGTCCTGCTTTGTCCCAGCAGGTGAACATGCCCTATGTGATGATTCCAGCTTTCCACCCAAACACCCAGCCCCTCCCTGTGACCTCTGACCCCCCAATGACATTGCCACTGCAGCCGATACCCTGCAAGCCAAGTGAGTAGAAGGCGGTTTCAGTCTTCTTCTTTTTTTTTTTTGTGAGTCAGGGCACCATGGAGAACACCAGGTCTGCTTCTGGAATTGCAAGATTAATCAGTACGAGGTTTACCCATACATCCAGCTCACACGAACAAGACAACGCTACATTTTAGCAATATTTTTGGGAAACTAAGAATCCCCATTTTTATTCTCTTCTACAAAATAAAAGTCTGACAGCTGTGTTTCAAGTCCAAACTGGGTTTTTAAATAATTATTATTCAGTTTAGAATAGTCTAGTCCAGGTTTGACCAGAAAAAAATGTACCTTTGATTTTAAACTAGATCTGGACTGAACAAATACAGCCAAAACTCATTAAAAACAGTTAAATTCCACTTTAGTATAGTGCTAATAGGAAGCTGCGAGCTAGGTGCTAACTTCAGCTTGGCTAGCAGCTAACAGTTAGCCAGTCGGAGTGTTCTTTCAGGGTTTACAAAGTAAGCATTGTCGATCAGCTTGATGAGAAGTCTTCGACTCTTTCTACACAACAGGGCAACTCAAGAACTGCTCCTTTCTTACTTCAAAAAAATAGTCTCTGAAGCTCATATTAACATGTTGAAAGCAACTGGGTAATAATAGCAACTGGACAGATTTCTCTTAGAACAGAATATCATGCATTTCTGCAGGGTCTTAGAGAAGTCCAAGAAAGTCTTAAATTATTTCATAATCCCAATTTTAAGCATGGGAAAAGTCTTAAATGCATCCCGATGTTCAAAAAGTTACATCTTAAATTTGTACTTTGTTTTACATACACACTTTTTTACTACTAGTTCTTATCCCTGTCTTGAAAACAGGGATGTCAGTAGCCGGTGAAAATTTGTTGCAAGTAACCATTACGAAGATTTCTGTAAACGTTAAGAAGAATTGTATGAATTTACATAACCTGGGTGTAACAGGACTGCATGTCAAAACACATCAACACAATCTGACAGTTATGGTTAACTTGCTTAAGTTATCCAGTATGTTAAAAGTCATTTTTAAAGCCAGTAGGTTAACTTTCTCAATGTATTATTCAAGTACTGTTAAATACTGATTCTAAAATATACAGTACAGGTCTAAGCCTCAAGTTTGTGAAGGTTTCTCAGGGACAGATCCAGTGCTTTTAGGTTCATATTACTTACTAGCTAATGTAGGGGCTGGCAGCTTTGGAAAGCAGCGTCACAATAAGCATAAAAAACAGATTAGTGGAATTTAAGAAGAGCCACTAAACGAAGAACTGTATAATTGTTAGGTGTTGTCAGATGTGTGAAAAATGTCTGCTGTCGTTCATTTTGGCAGCGCCTGCTTTTTTTGTTTTGCACATTTGCATCAGCTGTGCCCTGGCCATCAACGGAACATTGTGCTTTTGGGACTTTCCCTGACAGCTCAGATGAATTTAGACTAAACTATTGCAGCACTGTACGAACATGGTCCAATCCAGAATCTTCTGGATTGGACCATCTTCTGACTAAAATGAAGCAATGATTTGGAAGTGAACTCACTTAAGATTGTTCCGGATGTACCTGGAACTTCTCAGCTTTTCTATAACGCAGTTAATCTGCTTTGGTGGAGATATAGAACATCATACCGGCTGCTGTGTTGACTTATTACCATATAATTGCTCGGCTACTCATTTGGCTGACATGTAAAATGTAAAAGCTCTCACCAGACTCTTTTATTACTTTAAGTTTGGTAATGATGTATTTACTTCATCATTACCAAAAAAAAACCATCCAGCAACCTCAGATAGAGACGTTGTTTTGGGAAACTCTGTTTCCATGTGGACAAGACCTAAGAAAGATTCATGAACATGTTAAAGCCTGATCTGCCTCCTTACAGAATGACAGAGTTTGGGTGATTTATCGATATGATGAAAGACAAAAAGAAAACATTTAATTGAACCGTTTGTGCAAAAATCTTAAATCATCCCTTATTTCTTTATATTTATCTAATAACTCTCTTTCTTCTAATCTTGTCGAGGTTTTTCTTTGGATCTTGCAGTCGGTTTTAGAATCCTTTGAAGTTTTATTATCATTCCACTCTGGAAAAAGACATTTACAAATCCATGTTAAAAGCACAATACTAATACAAGAATAAGACTGATGATGAGTATGTGGAAAGTTTAGATAGCGACTGAATCTACTGTTTTGGAGCCTTTTAATGCATCCTACTGGTGCTTGGTACAGGCCAGTTGTTATATTCAGTGTTTTTCTGTAACCGCAGCACCTTCAGTACTGGTATGTCCAAAGACATATTAACCTAGAGCAGGTTACGATAAGCATGCAAACCGATGGTGTCTCTATGAAGTCATTGTTCGTGCCTCTGCTTGTCATTTCTGTGTATTTCAATATATTAAAACTGGAACTAGTTGGGTTTAGAATGAATGGATTTAACTGGAAGGGGTGGTACATAGTTGCTTATGAATTGCTTGTTTTGTCCCGTTAAAATGCCTTGGTATGACTTTTATTGTAAATTGGTCCTACTGATTTTAATGTCTATAGAAGTCATCTCGCAGAAATCTGTAAAGGTAAACAGGTTAATTAAATTCTAATCGTAGTAAAGTCCAATCCTTCATAAGTGGAGTCGAAGTTGATCTATGTATTCCAGCCAATCAGAGTCTAACTCTGCTATAATAAATGCTATTGTACAGAGTTGGATTGAACTAAATGAAGTTGCACTTTGTATGACCGTCTTTGGATACTGGCACCATAGAATTACACTGAAGAAAATTTGTGGAAATTAGCATAAATGTTGAACAAAATGCTGCCCAGTTCAATATAAGTTGAGTCCAAGTTAATGCACATCCTTACATTCATTGTCAAAACATTATGACCACCCACCTTATCTTGAATACATCCCCCTTTACCCTGTGTTTGCAAAGTTCTTTGAAGTTCTGCTATGATATCTGGGATCAGGTCATCTATAACATGAAAATATAACCTGAAAATATGAGGTTCCTTGTGTTCTTCCAACCAATCCTGGACCATGTTTGCAGTGTGGCACGCTGCATTATTTTGCTGAATGATGCCACTGATATCATGGGATTCTGTTTCCATAAATGGGTGAAATTGGTCAGTAATGCTGTTTAGGGAGATGGTGGGTATTGCTAACCCACTTGCTTGTTTATTTTTTTTTCAAACTCCAGACCAGTCCACCTACTTGCCCTTGCTCTGTGGTCTAGTTCGGATACTTCAAAAGTTTCATTGCCCTTGAACTTTTCTCTATTTTTTTATATTACATCCTTCTTCCAGTCTTCATTAGATTTTATTGCAATTTTGTTAGTCCAAGACAAAGTAGTGCATAGTTGTGAAGTGGAAGGATAATGATACATGGTGGTACTGTGTACGTTTGCATTCATGTTTCGCTGCATTTGCCGTTTGCAACAAGCCGTGTCGGGGACACAGCATAATGCTACCTCCACTGTGTATCACTGTGGTAATGGTGTAAACATGAATGAAAATTTTTACTCTCCCATGCCACTCAAACATTTTCATTAATGTTCAAATCTGTCTGCAGCAAATGAAACTGTGCTTTACCTTTCACAGCAGTCGACTATCCTATGCAGCTGCTGCCAAACAGCCGCCCCACATCCATCAAGAGGAGCAGTAACTCCTTCCGGCAGGTACAATATCACTAAATTGTTTATATTGTCATCCGTTTATGTGTGTTATTTTATTCCACCTATTAAGACAGTAGATGCAAACATATTTGCTGTGCAGTGGGTGTAAGTATTAAATATGTTTGTGGTTTAAACCATGTTAAAGAAAGTGATTCCCTCAGGACTGAACAAACAATGGGTTTTTCTAGTATTTAGGAGGCTGAAAAGCTTTAGGAATACACCACACCCTCTTCTCAAAGGTTTAATGTGTGTGGTGTAGGTGTGTGTATCTGTAGCCCAAACTGTTTGCACGGAAGGTTCTCAAGAAGAGATAGACCAACACAGCTTGAATAAACAAAAGGAATGAGAGGATAAGTATAACGCAAAGACTAAAGAAAATGCTACTAAGGTGTGACGGATGTGCTCCAACATGCCAAATGGTGCTGTTCATACCCAGGATTCATGCACACCCTCATCCTTTGTCCTTATGCCTGATTTTGTGTCAAAGGCCCCATCCCCTGATCATTCGCTCTTTTTGCAGGAGGCCAGCCAGCCCTTGAACCTGACCTCCAAGCCAAAGGGGATGGAACTCGGGAAGACATCCAGCCCACCGAGCCTGGAGCTGGGATCGGTGGGGTTGCAGGGGGCCTACAGACCCAGAGATCTTCAGAGAGAGGTGTCCCACAGCCCGCCACGATCTGCCCTCAGTGAGTAACTCAGATACAGTGGTTCTCCAAAGGTGACACCCTGCTGTAGCAACGATGTCGCAACTCCCAGGTTTCTGTGATGAAAAAAAAATTAATCATAAAATAATATTTTAAAAAAGTACATGACGTTTATGGGACTTTGTAAGCACTCGAGACATGAATGATCTCTGTTAGTCTTCTTAAGCTTACGTTAAATCGACTTTTTTTGCTATCTTGACTTTAATTACTGTCCACTAAGTGGATTCGGCACATTTGCACGTTGGGTTTAAAGGCATTCGCTCGCTTACCTTTTTCTCCCCCCAAAACTTGCAATGATCTGCCTGTAAAAGTGCCAGTTTCACATGTTTGTAGTTTGTCACAAATATCTGCCAATTTAAATTCTAAACATTAGCAGTTTAAAGAAGGTTTTAACGATTTGTCTGCACTAAGCTTGCTTAGATTTAGAACCATTTGGTGATGTAACAAACAGTGATGAATTTAACTCAATAAATGATAAAACATGTTTTGTGTATTGAATTTTTTTTTATAGAGGATTGAATTAAAGTTGTTAAATTCAAAAAGGCCACACCTGAAAAGGTATAGCACAGTGTGCACAGTATAAAATAACTAGAGATAACTTATTTGCCAAACTGGCAGATTTCTTTTAAAATGACTCTATTTCACTCAGAGGGATTATGTTGTGTAGTCAGTCCCACCCTGAAAAAATGTTTATAATAGCCAAAATTTAGTGTTTTGACCGATCGTTTTTTTAGCAGACCATCACTTCAACACCGTCCGCCGCCATATTTTAGTAATTTTCTGTGACCACGCGGTGGCGCCAAAGTTATTATTTATATGACAGTTTGAGCCAGAAACCGTCTCTACTCATAGCAACGCAGGGCAAAAATAATAAACACAATGAAATTTTATAGATTTTTACACTGTGTTCACTTTCCATCAGATAGTGGGCTATCTAATAACTACATATTAAGGGTGTAATGATCCATTCTGCTCATAGGACAATACTACACAAGATATTTGGTTCACATAATGAGATCAACTGAGATTTAAGCAGTATTTTGATAAAAAGTTTTCACAAATACAGTAAAGGTCTCCTGAGAGGCAGCTTTAAAGCAGATTTTCTCGTTTTGTGTTGATTTGTAACAAGTGGCTCCAACTCCTTTTTTTGTCATGTTTTCTTTCCTTCAGCGCCGCCATTACCTAATTCCTCATTTTGAAATGTTCCGTCATTCCGCTCTCCATTTGTCGTCAGGTTTCCTGGGAGACGGTGACGTGGTCACCCAGGCCATCCATGATGCCCAGCAGCTCCTGAGGAGTCACAGCGGTGGAAGGAGGGAGAGGGAGAGGGAGAGAGAGAGGGAGAGGGAGAGAGACGGTTCAGGAAAAATGGTGAGTTGTTGTGTCTACAGGCTTGTGGCAGGACCTCTGTTCGCTGCCTCTTTGGGACATGGGTCGTGTTTTTATCTTGCTATGCTGAGTTTGTATTGGGACCCAAGTTATCTAAACCAGATTAAATAACTTTGCACTGTTGTCACTAAATAATTCTTAGAGCTTCCAGCCATGCATGGATCAGGTAGATACATATAATGAAGACTAATATCACTAAATAACTTTTCTGAACATTAGGGTGTGATTACTTCCAGTCTTTCTCTCAGACACAAGCAGCAGAGAGTTCATCCCCTCTAATGCTGTAGCTTACACGCCGTGATTCTGACTTCCTGTCAGTCTCATCTTGGATTTAGAATAATCTACGATCATGAAGGCTTCATCAGTACTACATTATAGAGTGTTACCTTCATGGTTAAATGGATCAGTAGCAGCATGTGGTCATGTGAGAGCGAAGTGGTCACAGGGGGATGGACCTCTTCCTGTAATCTTCTGTTTATTTTATTGTTTACTCATTCACTCGTCTACTGCATAGTGATATTTATAAAGCATTCATTATATTGCAACTATAAATACATCACTGAAATATGTAATAAAGTAATATGTGCAACAAAAGCTAAATGAATTTGTCAAAGCAAAACAGCTGTAAAGTGTTTTCTAGCCATTATGATCAAAATTGCAAAGATGAGCTACAGTATAACATAATCCTTGAAAGTATTAAGCCTATCTGTGGCTTATTACTTTCTTTACTAGGAGAACATGAAAACATGTTCCAGCATCATTCCAGTACTGATGCTGGTATGTTTCAGTGCCAGTTTAGCTAGGCTGTCTCAGTGTTTTTGCTCATGTAGAGATATTTTGTGTTGTGACCATCACAACTTAGAGACACCCTGTGTAGCGCACATACGTGCCACTGTTACGGATTTTATACAAGTGCTACAGAAACATCCCAGCAATGACCCGATAATAACATTATTAAATCTCATGCTACCTTTGCAGAAGCTCTGTCAGCACTGATGAAAATTCAACTCTCCTTGCGGAATAATTTCAGAATAATTGAGCTAATAATGATCTGACCCCGTGGGGTCACTCATAGACCATATATAGAGCATTGAATTTTCCTCCCCAGGGTGTAAAGAACTTATTCATTCCCTACGCAGTAGTAAGATGTGTATTTTACCCCCGTCGTCATCATAGGCTAACTCTATATAGAACAGCTCATCATACTTGACGAGGATACTTCATTGTGGCAGAAACAGGGGTTTAAAAAAAGCGCTCCATTTCTTCATGTTCAGAGTCATGTAAAACCTGTTTTTAAATCAGCCAGCAAGTAGAAAAAGCCTAGCAGCATTTTTAGGCATAATTTCTTTTATCTAGTAAAAGAAATCAACGGTGTTAACATACAGAAACAAATCGGGTAATAAATAGGACTGTGGACTCCAAATAGCCTCTAACTGATTAAACTCCATAAGGGCATGAGAAAGCAGTCCAAGTCGGTCTCCATCTGACATCTGGGTAGTAATTTAGAGGTCAGTCTGGTTTTGGATTACAGGGAGTCATGTCTCTTCACAGCACGGAAGTGATAGACAAATATCCCAGCTGTGGTACAGCCACACACACAGGCACATTATTAGTTCAGCAAACAGTGTTTGAAAAATATTCCATGGTTGACTTTTTACTCTTATCTGCTTTTTAAGTTGAAGTAAATTGTTTTAAAATTGAATTGTATTTTTTGTTAAGGAACCTGTTAGTATTTTAGGTATAACGGCCTCCTATCCTGGCCTTGCTCTGAGCAACAGCTGTTGCAGCCTCACAATACCACAAAGGCCTCAGTGTGGCATTGACTGAGCCACCTGCCCTCCCTCTTTGTCCTCACTAATACTGTACTTAGCTCTCCTCCTCCTCCTCTTCCTCCTCTCCTCTATTATCCTGTTCCATCTCTCCTGTGGTGCTGCGTGAGCACCAGAACTGTTGACCGACCTATTTTGGTATTACCCTCCACTCCACTGTGTTGACAGGTTATAGCAGCAGAATAGGTGGCAGCTAATACGGCAGTTTTGCAAATTCAGAGTTTTTACATGTTCATCTCAGCCTTGTCTCCTTCACATTTCCTTCCTCTAACAATTAACACCAGTCTTCCTCTGTTGATTTTCAATTTCCTATCTTTGCAAATAGAGCACTACAGTTTAAACAGCTTCTGATATGGCGAGCATACCATGTCTCTTACCTTAAATAGCACTTTGTGCCACATTCTTGTCTTGAACTCACACTCACAACATTAGGTCACTGTTTTACCACAGTTCAAATTCAAATACTGATATATCAGCGAGTTTACTGCATGGATGACCTCATCAGCTTCTCTGTTTTTGTCTGCAGGAATATAAAGGTTCTCTCCATACTGAAAAAATAACTCACTGCGAGCGTGGTGAAGAAAGACACGGCCTGCAGGCCACTGAGGACAACCTCAGCAGCGACTCGGAGGGTAGGTGTTCCCAGATGAGCCTGGTTGCTGCTGTTCTTTGCTCAGAAATAACATGCAAAAGAGCAATAGAATTATTATCTCCCAGACATGCTTTAGCATCACTCCACCAGAATGTCACATTGACATTTAAATATTTAAACAACAAACACTGTTTAAATTTAAGTAACAGAGTGCGTCAAAATAGAGTGTCGGCTTTCTAAGATGTCTGAAGGTCAGATTTGAGGATGGAGAAAGAGGGAGGGAAGAGCAAATCATGGCAGCTTGTTAAATCTGAGGGTGGGTCATTTTGCCCCTTTGCCATTTCATGCTTTTGCAGCTTTGTGTGTTTCATAGTGTTTCATACTTTTCGGGTTAACAAAAGAAACCATCTGCATTTTATACCGACCATGTGTGAATTCTTCCCCACTTGGTGAACGTCTCAATGTTGCTTTGAAAGCGGATGATTTAGAAATAATGTTCTACAACCTACTCAGAGCCTACTGTACGGAAATGTAGTTATGTGACTCCAAAAAAACATCTACCGGAAGAAGGTAGCTCCAAATAATTTTGACATCTCTTGTATTTCTACTGAGCGATTTGGCCGTAATGTGGATCAATTAGTGGAAACAGAGTGCATTACATCTTTTTTAACTGACTTGTATGAAATTGATCAAAAATCCTTAACTACCAAGACAAAGAAACCGATACGTAAATGAGGTTGGGATATAATGGCAAAAGGTCGATATGAAGTTACAAAGTTGCAGTTTGACCCGCAGCTGAAATCAGAGGTACAGTGGTCTTAAAAGTGCACACATCCCCACAGAAATGTTAGGTTAGTGAGTCTTCTAAATATGAGACCATGATACGTCAAACCTGTTGATGTCACATATATCCTGTTTAATTTAAAAGTCACAATAACCTGGTTGCATAAGTGTGCACACCTTTTTTGTTTTGTTTTTTTGCTTTTTTTTAAAGAATTTTGTTCGGCACTAGAGGCCTTTATTTTTGATCGTAGGCAGACAGGAAGGGGAGGCAAATGTCACTGGGTCTGGGACTGGAACCCGGGACGCCCACTTCGAGGACTATAGCCTCTATATGTGGTCGCGCGCTAACCCCTACACCACCAGCGCCGCTACCTAGTGGGCACACTTTTAAACTAATACTTTGTTAAACCATCTTTTCAACTTTTAATTTCAACTTTCATAAGAGTCTTACCAGCATGCCACATCTTGACTTGGCAATATTTCCCCAATCTACTTTGCAAAAGTGCTGCAAATCTATCAGGCTGTCAGGACTAAGGACAATCTGGGCTTTTACCAGGGATGTGAATACTTTTGCACACTACTGTATGTGGCGTATGTTTTGTTTTTTAAAGATTCCTAAATTGAAGACTTGTGGAACCTTTAAGTTGTTTTTTTTTAAAGAATCAGTGTCAAACAAAGTTATGCCCCACATTATGACACAAAGCAGGGAACACAGTGACAATTAAAAGAAAACACAAAGCAGTGATCAAAGGGCTGAAATAATGATGACATTTCTAACTTAAGTTTTAAGGAGCATAGACAGAAAAAGGTTACAAAATACTTTCTGTGCATCAGAAATAGAGCCAAATAAAATGTCACAGAAAGCTTGTGTAATTTTAGAAATCCTGACAATTTATTCCAAAACTTTGTATCAACCACACTGTTTTTCCTATGGTTTCCATTAAAAGGTATACCAGAAGGACCGCAAAATCGGGGTTCACTTGGAAATATTTAGAATGATCCTTTGTTCTATGACCAGACAGTGGAGGAATGCTGGATTTTGAAAAAGTACAAAAATAAGACCAACTGTCTTGTTGTTGTTTAGCTGGTTTCTCATTTAGAGTTTCCAAACTGAACATTTGATCCGTGTTGTTTGATGTTGTCTTGGGGCACATGTTTAGAATTGAATGTGGACTGTCCTGGGTGTAGATTTTCAGGGACAGTAACTGTATGCAGAAAGTGAAGTTTAACGGACATGTAGCACAAACCAAAAGCCCCAGAATATATACCTGAGGTACTCCACAAATAAATAAGGTAAAAACACGGAGAGATTGCCCAAACCTAGAGAGAACGATCTGTTAAATAAAAGAAAAACCAATGGAGAACAGTACACTGAATACCAACATGGTCCAGAGATGGTCTAAAGAAGAGTGACTAAAGCATCTTTCAGGGTCAAAAATATTAAAATCACACATTTACCACTGGATAAGGGTAATGCCAGATCCTTTAACCTTTGTTCGGGTCTAAGATTGTGTTGCGGGAGTCCTGGTGCATACATTATTTATGCATGTTATTGTTCAAAGAGTAAAAACCTATGACCTTTAATCTGAAAGACCAGGGAACTCAAAATTGAGGTCAGACAAATAGTTGTGTCAGATTGGTCAAGGTTTCATCATAAAGATTTGGGTTGTAAAGAATCAGTTAGATAAATAGATATACAATTGAAATAAGTATTTTAGAATTCTGAGAAGTAGTTTATACCCAACGGTGAACCATTCCTGAGGAAAAAATGACACTCAAAGCCTTACCTGTAAACTTTTTTCCTGTAGGTACCCTGCCCATCTCAGTACCAGGCAGCTACGCTGAGACCCGGCCCACTTCCTCCACTGGCCACATCAAGAGACCCATGAATGCCTTCATGGTTTGGGCCAAGGACGAGCGCAGGAGAATCCTCCAGGCTTTCCCTGACATGCACAACTCCTCCATCAGCAAGATTCTAGGTGAGTCCTCCCAGGGGGGAGGGACAGGTTCCTGCATGTGTCTCTATTCTAAGATGCTGCCTGGCATTGTGAAGGAATCAAAGACCCATCAGAACATACACGTTTCAGGAAATCCTTAGGTTTTAACATTACATTGTTACATTTTGTACATAATGCTAATGTATTTTTGTCACCAGGCTCCAGGTGGAAGGCCATGTCCAACCAGGAGAAGCAGCCTTACTATGAGGAGCAGGCGAGGCTGAGCAGGCAGCACCTGGAGCGTTACCCCGACTACAAATACAAGCCCCGGCCCAAACGGACCTGCATCGTGGAGGGCCGAAGGCTGAGGGTGGGCGAGTACAAGGCCATGATGAAGAGCCGTAGGCAGGAGCAGAGAGCGACCTACGCGCACAGGTACAAACCCCATGGAGGCCAACCTGGTTCAGACCCAGTTGGACAGTGGGTCCTTGCAAATAAAAATATCAGTTTACTAACTGTAATCTATGGTGGCCCTCCACAAACTGTAAGACCTTCAGCTTTTATAGCCAGCTTTGGACTATCGAAAACCTGTCCCTTTGTAACCTGTCCCCTCTAATGAGTACAACTCTTAAAAGTTCTTCAGATGGACCAAACTGTAATATTGTACTTACTTTTAAAAGTAATCATTGCAACATATGTTATCTTGAACATTTTGAATACCCCTTTAACTGTTAAACTACAGGGTTATGTATCATATCATGTCTGATGACAGGGAGTGATGAAGAATGTCCCATCCTGTCTTCTAGTCAATCAGAGCCACAGCAGATCCATTACTCCCAAAGTGACGGCCAGTATCCAGCCGGCGGTTCCATCTCCGTCCCAGGCTTGCCGTTTCACCCCGCGCTGCTGGAGCACTACCTGCCACAAGTCCCGCCCACTGGCCGCAGATCAGAGGGCCGGGCCACGCCCACCCCTCAGCCCAGAGACAGAGAGAGGGAACAAGAGAGAGAGCGACCCCCGTACAGCGAAGGAGAAGAAAGCGATCTGGGAGAAAGGAGCGAAGGGGAACTGGTGCTCCTCACAGACTGATCAGTGGCTGGGGGCGGTGGAGCGAAGAGGGAGGAAATGGAGGTAAAGATGAGAAGGACTGGTAGGAAGTGGGCTTCAGATGTTGCTCCTGGTTTAAAGGCAATCAGAATCCAAACTCTGGAGGACTGAAATGCCACACATGCTCCCTCGTACATTACTACAAACTCCAAATTAAACCCTGCCTCACACACACATAAGGACATGTTTTTATCAGTTCCCTACCCCGATGAGTCATCACCTACCTTGGGTTAAAATACTGTTGTTCTAAAGTAGAAAGTTATCATTTCATCCCTTCTGCTTCTTACTTTCCTCCCAGGTTGCCTTTTATCAAACAATGGGCCTCCACAGAGATTAGAATCACTGCAGGAAACTCCAAAGGAACTGTTAAAAGTTAGATTAGCTCGTTTTCACCTGTCAGACAGCTGAGGAGCTACAGTATATCACCAGTGGGTTTGCACTGCCACCTTGTGGTAAAAGTTATTTATTACAAACGTCTGGGAAAAGTGCAGGTGTAATTTTCACCTGAAGTACCACAGACTGTTGTCGGGCTGTTCACATCTACTGAATGTAGTAAAAAAAAAAAAATCCAAAACACTGACCAAAGAAAAGCATCATGAAAACAGGTTAATTCAGGGAGCTAACATCAGTTGCTTCAGAACCCCATGTTAGTACATATTTAGTGTCTGTCTCCAGGTACACTTGTATTGGCTCCCCTGGTAAAGATGTGTAAAAAGACTTCCAATGAATTCATCTTTTATTGCAGCAGCTTGATCTCGCACTTCAGAAAAAATCCAACATTTCATTTGGATAATTTTTTTTATTGTTGAGAAGCAAATTCCATGTGAGAAAATAATTGTTTTTAACAAAACCCCCTGTGACACAATTATGGGTGACCCTAATAACCTAATGGTCTCATAATAAATGTAACTGAAGCATTTTTTACAATCTGTACATGACTTTTTTTTATTTTCAGAAATTCTAGTTAAGAACCTCTAGTTACTAATCCATGACAAATATGATGTGGCATGTTGGTCCATTTCTTTTAGCCACTGGCCACTAGACTGAAAGAAGACCCATATTTATTTTGCCACCGTATACAATGAGCCCAGAAGCTCTGTAGCAAAAAGGGGCATCTTGACATCAAGTTTCCATGACAACCATTAGTCGCTATCTACATCCCCAATACTTGTAAGGGAGTGATGCACAAATGTTTCTCTTCCAAATGCTCTGTGAATGTTGGTAGAGTGCCCGGCATCATATAGTCTTACCAATTAGCGAAAAATGAAAGTTTGGAATTTTTTGAAAATTGTCAGAGTAAATTTAGCCGCATCTTTACAGCTGGGATAACCTATGTGTTGTTGTTGAACTGAGGCTTGACTGGCACACTCTCTGTAGGCATGATCAGAATTTAGATTTGAGACTAATATCTGCAAAAGCCTTTGATCAGCTGTCTCAAAGGCTTGGCGGTGATCTAAAGTTGACAGAGAGACTTGTTAGCTGTTAATCAGTTGCTCTGTAATGATTTGTCCTTTTAACAGATGTTTTAGAGAACAGATTTTCTATTGGAGAGATCTCCTGTCATGGTACCCATTAAAATACCAGTCATAGCCCAGGTAATCAGCATATCCTTCTCCTCTTCCTCCCTACATGTTCATGTCCTCTGTGTTGTAACTGTGTTTACTTTAGTTCCCTCTCCACAGCTCAGTGGCTTGACCCCAGCCTGTTGCATATATTTGTTTTTGCTTTTTAA
The DNA here is from genome assembly GCA_036173005.1 of Crenichthys baileyi. Lineage (NCBI taxonomy): Eukaryota > Metazoa > Chordata > Actinopteri > Cyprinodontiformes > Goodeidae > Crenichthys > Crenichthys baileyi. The sequence continues at coordinate 196,934 of JAHHUM010001174.1, forward strand.
GTGTTTTTTGATTGTTGTGTAGAATCTGTGCATTTAAATACATGTTGTTTTTATTTTGAAAAAAATTATGATGAAGTTCCATTTCAACAGCTTATTCATCATTTTTTATGTTCCTGCCTAGATCATCCAGCAGCAAGACAAATAATCCCACAAATTCAAACGTGTCTGAAATCAATCATTCATTGTATCCTATGATCTGGACACTCCATGATTAGCTGTAACTTGGAATTGCAGAGGTGCATTAATCAGAGATGCTATGTAATCGAGAAACTTGTGACAGCTTTGGAGCATTAAAAACGAATCAACTTGATCTCCTTGCAGAGCTAGATGTAGAAAAAATGAGTGATTTGGAACACAACCTTTTCATTGCATTTGACAGGGAGCTGATTGGATGTAAACACAAATTGTAAAACGATAGCACTTTCCAGTTTTTTGGGGACACTGGTCATGGTGAATACATTGACACCCTAGTTAGTCCTCCTTTACTGGGAATTTATCTTGTGTGATATTAAGCAGTAATCACTACTAGTGAATACTGCTGTTTTTTTCCAGATACGTTTGTGGCAGCTTTTGGTATCATGTTGTATAAATATTTTGAAAAGTTACAGCTTCAGAACCACACACATTTTACATCATAATGTTTCCTATGGTTTAGTGCTTTTAATAAGTTCTCAGAGAACAAACAAAAAATATGACCATTTACAAAAGACACAGTCAGGTTGTAGACGCTAATGGAGGGCAAACCTTTACTTTTCTTTTTTTTATGACAACATTATTCTAAAACATTTTTTGGCAAGCTACAACCAGCATATCTGTTCAGTAGCTGACTGCATGCTAGCTAACCAAGCAGAAAGATACTACACAAGCAAACAACAGCAACAAACAAAAACCACAACAATTGTTTTTTTTGGTTTTTTTTTTTGGGAGATAACTATTTTTTTACTATTTTGCTCTAATCCCATCATAAACTACAGTTAAACCCAAAATGATTCATACTTGTGTAATTTCAGATTTAGGTTTAAAGTCATGTTTTCATTTTACCAACATGTTTCTTCTTACTGAAAGTAATATTAATGTTTTTATATTTACCAGATTATCTCTATCAGAGTCAAATAGAGTCCAATAGAGAATCTGTGGAGGGATCTAAAGGTCAGGGTGATGGCAAACGGCCTTTTCTGACTTTACGTGCTGACTTTGTTAAAATAAACTTTAGCATATGTCAAGTTAGGAAACTGTAGGTTACTAAAATGATTCCTACCTTTAGGTGAATTTAAACGATTGACTCAAAATTGGTTATTTCTGGTTCTTGTAAAGAAATTGAAGTTTTAAGTAAATGTTAAGCAAAGAAACCAGCTAGCTACCCCTTTAGCTCTTTCAGTTTCAATAGAAGTTTTTTGACTTTGAAGCTGGACATCCAAAAATTAGAGTTTTAGGGACTTATTTGGTTATGGCTGCAATAAGAAAACCTGGTACTTTCCTAATGTTTAATTTTGTAAAAAATGTTTTAAAATTAAATATTAAAAAAAATTTTGAATAAAACTGTGGTGTCTTTGTTCTCATCAGGTCCATTGTCTAGGCGGAATTTGTTTAAACAAAAATGACGGGAAAATGTTTTAGGCCTATATTGAACACGAAGGTTCGGTAGAAACATGCTGGCTCTTTTGTGTACAGATATCAGAAATACTTTGTTTTTTATTACATACTGGAACCACCTGTCATTACCCTGCTGATGTAAATATAGAAAAACTTTATTTTGTTTATAAGAGCTTGTGTAATTTAAAGGTGTACATTTCTATGTTTTCAGAGTTTTTGAAAGACAATAAACTGGTTGATTGAATCATTTTTGATGTTTTTAAAGGTAAAGTGTTTCTTGTTTATTTTTTTCTCAAATCAACATCTATCTCGTTAATGAACAGACAGTTATAGGAAGAATCTCATGAATTGCTACAATATGTATAATTACTGTAGAACATTTTCTGAAACAAAAATGTAACCCATCGTCTAAAGGTTCCAAGTGGCCGCATTAGTTACAGAGTTGTACTTTACTTGAGTTTTCCAGTCCCTTATTAGACTGATAAATTATTTCTATAACATTTTTTAGTTTTCACCAAAATTTCTCAAACATGGAATACTGAAGAAATTAATCTATAGCTCTGGAATGCAGATTCTCCTGGGGTTTAAAAATATTTAATATCACCTGCTGAATCTTTGTCCTTAAAATCAGAAGGAGAACATACATTTTTTCTGAGAAATCAAAGCTGGTCATAAATGTTCAGATGGTAAAAAAAAAAAAGAAACCGACATCGCTTAGAGAAAAGCAGAAGATTGGCACAATCATATTCAGTTTTTAGAACAGAGGCGAGATCAATCAACCTGGGCAGTGACTCAGATTTTCTTTTTACAAAAGTGTACAGACTGCTCCGAGAAGATGGGCAGCAACTAAAACAAAAGAACAAAAACAACTGAACCTTCTTTATGGAGCTTCCATGTTCTTCCCAATCATGCATGGGTTCTCTCCAGGTATTCCAGCAGTCCAAAAACATATAAACTATATTGCCAAAAGTATTCGCTCACCTGTCTTGACTCACATGTGAACTTAAATGACATACCATTCTTAATCCATAGGTTAATACATTGGTCCACCCTTTGCAGCTATAACAGCTCCAACTCTTCAAGGGTGTCCACAAGGTTTAGAAATTTTGAACATTATTTCAGAAGCAGATTTGTGAGGTCATAGACTGATGCTGGAGAAGTCCTGACTTTCAGTCTCTGCTGTAATTCATCCAAAAAGTGTTCTGTCAGGCTGAGGTTAGGCCTCTGTACAGGCCAGTCCAGCCAGTCTGTTGATGCTGGTCCATTGGGTTTTCTAAAGTCCACAGTCAACGCAGCCATCTACCACATACTTTTAGAGCAGTTAATGCTTCCTTTTGCTTTATGGAGATGCTGATTTCATTTACCAGCAGGACTTGGCACCTGCCAACACTACCAAAGGTACCATAAGCTGGTTCAATAGCCATGGTGTTCCTGTTCTTGATTGGCCAGCAAACTGGCCTGACCTGAACCCCGTAGTAAATCTATGGAGTATTGTCGAGAGAAATATGAGAGATACCAGATCCAACAATGCAGATGACCTGAAGGCCGCTATCAAAACAACCTGGCCTCCATTACACCTCAGCAGAACCACCAGCTGATTGCTTCCTTGTTAAGAAATTAACATACGTTTCAGAAACATTACATTTTTTTGAAAAATATCCTTTTTTTTCTCATGTAATATTCTAATTCTAATCTGAAACATTGAATTTCGTGTTTTTATTATCTGTGGGCCATAGTTATCAAAATTACGAGAAATAAAGACTTAAAAATGTTCCCTCTGTGTAATGAATCTTAAATGTAGGTTTAACTTTCTTAAAAAAAAGATTGAGAAATACATTGAACTTTTAATGATATTTTAATTTTTTTAGATGTGCCAGTATGTTAGGTAAACTGGGTCCCTGTGTGTCTTGCAACCTTTAAAGCTGGAGACGGGGACCACAGCACCACAGTGTTTCATGGTAGTGATGTGTGTTGAGGTGGATGTGTTCCTTTCCCTTTAAATTGATGGCCTACTTTTATGTTGCTCCATTATATAAATTCCCAATAATTCCCATTTAAGTTTAAAGGTGTAATTATGACAAATGTGGAGAAGGTAAAGGGGTAGGAATATTTCTGCAAGGTACTTTACTGGGACAGTTTAATCTTGTAAATGGATTTACCACTACCTTTTGGTTTAGCTAGAAGAGTCCAAATAACCCTCATCTTTTGAAATGAGATCATCTCCAGTGGTGGTTTTCTACTTTTGCTTATAATGTGTCTGTCTGAGTGTGTAGCAGGATGTCCCACAGCAGATGTTCTCCCCTTCCTTCCTCTCATCAGGTCCCAGGGACTGGGTCAGCAGACTGGAAGGTGGCACATGGAAACAGGTCATACAGCGGTAGTTTCACACACAACGAGCAATAAAAGACAGGAACAAGAAGCAAAAACCTTTTAAAATCACTTTAGTCTTTAATTGAAATATTGACACAACCCTTAAATAATTTTTACTTCTACAGGCTGTGAAGGATCACTGTACAGTAAACGTTTCACAGTATTTCTTACAGTATTTACATCCACTGATGAACACATTTACAGAGTCCCATCTGTAAGCCAGACACTGGCTCCTTCAACAGAACCCCGTGGTTCTGGTTAAAGCTTTACAAAAGTAAATAACAGCATACTAAGAAAACCAAAAATCAAAATTGTTTGTTACAATACATGAGTACATTCACACTGCGAAATAATTCAACCTTAAATAAACTGCAAGTCAAAGTATCTGAAGCAAACTATCTCGGAGTAATTAGAGAACACAATAAAGGGTTGGAAATGAAATGATAGATTCACCCAATAAATAAACTGCTTGAAAAGGCCTAAGAGGCCTGACAGAGAGATCTGACAGACCTCTGGGAAACTGATCTTCTGGTCTGAGAAGAGGGAATGGTTGAAATAGTCGTAATGCAAGGTCTGACTGCAGCAAAATAAGCGCATTATTGTTTTTGGAGAACCTCGGTTCTGTGGGGAATTTGCCTTCAGCAGATCTCGACCCAAAGCTGAAGCCACATTTTCTTTGAATAAATCTGTCAGCAGATGAGGTCCCATCAGGGTCAGTCTAAGGTCAACTCAGGGTCAGTCTAATTTAGGGTGTTTCAGTGCTTCTAGAGTGCAAACGCACCTTTTCTCTAAGCTTAACTGTGTTTTGTGCGTTAAAGCAGCCTTTTCACTAATTTGGCTTTATCTATAAAACTCTATTCATGCCGCTCTGTCATTTGGTGATTAGTCTAAAGTGCTTTTCTGCTACCAAATCTGTGCCATTGTGGATGTAAACCCTTTATCTCACTGTGCGTCACACTGACCTAAAATGAGCCTTGATTAGCATTGAGACGACTTCAGTTCTATGGAGTCACCTCCACCATCACCTCATCACACCTCCATCACCTCCACCATCAAAGTACCTACAGGTCAACTACTCTGAATGAAAGGCATTATTATCAGTCAGTATGTCTGCTCTCTTCATCTGGTGAATTATTAAACCCTGTCAGTAATGTGACACCAGCAATGCAGGACGAAGGTCAGTGCTCATTGGCTCCCCCTGTGGATGTCGGAGGGATTAGATATCAGAAGCTGGGGCTGTAATGAACAACAGAGAGAAGTTATTGACAAGCAACTATACAGGGGTTGGACAATGAAACTGAAACACCTGGTTTTAGACCACAATAATTTATTAGTATGGTGTAGGGCCTCCTTTTGCGGCCAATACAGCATCAATTCGTCTTGGAATGACATATACAAGTCCTGCACAGTGGTCAGGGGGGATTTTAAGCCATTCTTCTTGCAGGATAGTGGCCAGGTCACTACGTGATACTGGTGGAGGAAAACGTTTCCTGACTCGCTACCTCCAAAACACCCCAAAGTGGCTCAATAAATTTTAGATCTGGTGACTGTGCAGGCCATGGGAGATGTTCAACTTCACTTTCATGTTCATAAAACCAATCTTTCACCAGTCTTGCTGTGTGTATTGGTGCATTGTCATCCTGATACACGGCACCGCCTTCAGGATACAATGTTTGAACCATTGGATGCACATGGTCCCTCAAGAATGGTTCGGTAGTCCTTGGCAGTGACCCCTCGCCCATCTAGCACAAGTATTGGGCCAAGAGAATGCCATGATATGGCAGCCCAAACCATCACTGATCCACCCCCATGCCTTACTCTGGGCATGCAACAGTCTGGTGGTACGCTTTTTTTGGGGCTTCTCCACCCCGTAACTCTCCCCGGATGTGGGGAAAAAAGTAAAAGGTTGGGCTCATCAGAGAACAATACATTTTCACATTGTCCTCAGCCCAAGATTTGCGCTCCTTGCACCACTGAAACAGACGTTTTGGCATTGGCATGAGTGACCAAAGGTTTGGCTATAGCAGCCCGGCCGTGTTTTTGGACCCTGTGGAGCTCCCGACGGACAGTTCTGGTGGAAACAGGAGAGTTGAGGGGCACATTTTAATTCTGCCGTGATTTGGCAGCCGTGGTTTTAGTTTTTTGGATACAATCCGGGTAGCACCCCAAACATCCCTTTCAGACAGCTTTCCTCTTTCCCCACAGTTAATCCTGTTGGAAAGTGGTTCGTCCTTCTTGGTGGTATGCTGACATTACCCTGGATACCGTGGCTCTTGTACATCCACAAGACTTGCTGTCTTGGTCACAGATGCGCCAGCAAGATGTGCACCAACAATTTGTCCTCTTTTGAACTCTGGTATGTCACCCATAATGTTGTGTGCATTTCAATATTTTGAGCAAAACTGTGCTCTTACCCTGCTAATTGAACCTTCACACTCTGCTCTTACTGGTGCAATGTGCAATTAATGAAGACTGGATACCAGGCTGGTCCAATTTAGCCATGAAACCTCCCACACTAAAATGACAGGTGTTTCAGTTTCATTGTCCAACCCCTGTAGCTTCAGGTTCAGTAAAGTGATCTGATGAGACAAGAGGGTGAAGAAATAAAAACTTAAGCTGCACCAATCAGGTTTAATTGGGCCGATATCATTAGTCGATTTCAGAATCAGAATTAGAGCACTTTATTGTCAGGTACCATAAAAAGGAAACATTTTACAGGCCTAGGAAATTTTTGTGGTGAATGGTGCAACACAAAATAACAAGAATCAAACGTGCAAAACACACACACACATATAAATATATATTATATATTATATATATATATATATATATATATATTTTATTATATAATACACACACACACACATGAAATATACATAAAATACTGGGTTTTTTTAAACTAAATTTTATTAAACTGGCCCACTGTGAATATAAAGTCTACATAGTCGTTTTAAAAGGAATTGTTTTTGTGGTGTAAAATACATTTTCCACCTTTTCTGTGAGCAAAAACTTTGTCAAATCAATTGGTAAATCACACTGAAATATTTTAGGGGGAAATTTAAGAAGTTATGATTGTTACCAGTAACATGGTGTCCGATATCTCAGAGAATATTCTGGCAGTCACAGAAGAGCGTCCAACCCTAGAAAAACTTATCATCCACTTTGGAGCCACGCGTAGCTAAGAAAAAAAATCAGAAGTATTGAAGGTGGATTTCATGCGTCTGCTAAATAAAGTTGGAGGTCTCAATATCAAGTAGTTCTTCAGCAGACCCTTTGCACAGATTTTCTGTGGAGATGAGATATTTTCGAGACTTCTGATGATTAATAAATGGTTGAAAAAATCGAGTTACTTTTTTCCTCCGCACGGCTATTCCCGGAAGAGCTTGAAAGCTGGAAATCTGTCTGATACAAGATGAATAATCAGAAGATTTATTTACCGATCGAAGTCCCCGCCGACACTCTGCGCCGGTGAAAACCCACAGAGGTTTTAGTTCCAAGGAGACACCTTGTTGATTCAGTCAACTACGGTTCCTCATATTTTCCCCGTTTTGAACGGATGAGAAGTTTACTGTTTTCGATTTCACGGACGATTTGATCCCCCCTCACCGAGTGGGTGTCACTTTGCTAGAACGTCGGACTTTTGGAGGTCATACAGACATCCCAGATAGGTGAGGATTTATTATTTCCTTAACATGAATAATTGCGAAAATAAATTATTTCAATGTAAACATTATTTAATTCTTTGGTTATCGACTGTGTTATTTTTATATTACATTGTAATGCATTTCCTTAACTGTTTTATTGTTATTCAATTAATACAGTTATTATCAATTTATACGTTTTACCGTGGCTGACTGCGGTTATACACTCATGTACAGTAGGTGGCGATATCAACCGATGAAGTTGTTTGCTTTCTGCCATAAAGGAAAAAGACGAAGAAGAAGAATTGCATTCAATTCGCGGGCTTTGGAGCTACAGCGTTCTGATTTGGACCAGTAAACGCCACTCTGATTGGCTCAGGCAGCACTTGCTCATGACCCAACCAATCAAGGGCGGCCTTGCTGAGGAGCCCGGCTTCACCACCAGCCAAACAAGGAAGAAAAAGAAGCACGCTTCATTTAAAACCTAACTTCTTCTATTCGATGTTCATATCTGCTGGAGCTGAAGAAACTGGCCGCGCTCAACTCACTGCAATCCACTCAAAAGTTGAAGGTAATTATGATTCTGCTTAGATAACTGTGTTTGAGGTTTTAGCTTTGTTGTCTTAAACTACCAAACCTTGCTGGCTGTATTAGCTTGCACCTCTTCAGTCAACGTTAGCTAAAACGTCTGTTTATGTCGTCTCTGTTTTCTTGCATTTATAGTGGTAGATGAATGTTAATAAGGCAGATAACAGTTTTTTTCTGTACGCGGCAAGGCAAGTTTATTTACATAGCGCATTCCAGCAACAGGACAACCCGAATTGCTTTGCAAAAAACATAAGAAAGTACATTGTAGGAACATGATCAAGTGAAACAAAGGAAAGTAAAGAAAAGTTGTGCTACAAGCTAAAAATAATGAAAGCACTCGATACTTTAAGGGGAGGAGGCGACTCATGGGGTTTTAACCCGTATTTAAAATAACTCTGTGATTCAGCATTTTTGCAGTTTGTTAACGTTTGTTCCAGATTAGTGGAGAATAAGGACCGAATGCTGCTTTTCCATGTTTCGCTCAGATTCTGGGGTTCTGATTCTGGGGGTGCAGAGTAGACTTGAACCAGATGAGTGATCTGGAAGGTTGATACAACGGCAACAAATCTTTAATGTATTTTTCTTGCTAAGCAATTCAGGGACTTATAAACTAACCGAAGTATTTTAGTGAATCATGAAAAAGGTGCTATATTTCCATTGTCTTGTGGAAGACGCATCAGGCCTTGTCCACTCGGATCAGGCCTTTTGGGAGACAAATAAACATGCCTGTTGACCTCCTTTTAACTAGCATGCTTTCAAATTAAGTTCAGCACCAGTCCACATTTTTTATGTTTAGACACACCTAAGGTTTACTTATGTGTTAATAAATCAGTCTTATCTTTTTGTCAGGTGTGTCTTTTCTTCATTCTGGACGTGGAATTGGTGTCCTACCCATAACCACCTCAATAAGGTAAGTGTTGTGACCGCATCCTCCTCCCCTTTGCACATGGCTCAGTCATATAAACAATGTCGAGATTGACTTAGATTCACATCTGCTTACAGATGACTTTGAGAGTGAGAGCATGGCGAAAAAGCAAAAGGGACCTCGGTCTACTTCTTCGTTATTCTGACGGCGAGGATGAACGGTTTGTCATTTTGCACATTAGTATATGACTGTGTCTGTTTAAGCAGTTGTCATAAAGAAACATGTATGTGCTGTCCTTTGCAGATCATGTAAACAAGAGCTGTTTGGAGGGAGGGTGAACAAGAGGAGGAGGGTGTACTTCCTGGCGACTGGATCGACAGAAGCAAGAGAACTGTTAGGTGGCCACACAGTATGAGCATCGCAAAAACCGAAAGACCCCGAAGATGACTGGATGACATTCCCACTGATCAAGATAAAAATTACTTCAGGCAAGTTTTGTTTTAAAAATTAAATTGCTATCCAAGTGAAAACATTGATGGAATGTTGTGTTTAACACTAGGACTCCCAGAATTCTAACACTACTAGAAGTCCCAAGCCCGTCAATTTGACGGCGAGCATTCTGAATGCGAGGGCGGTGATGACGTCAACGCATTAACGCTATAAAATTATGGTTTTCACAATAATTAATAATAGTATTTGATCAAAACCTATTATGTTTTATTGTTATTTATATATACTACTGAAAAATAATAGAGTAGCGGGTACATTTAAAAAGAAAGCTTCACTAATCTGACCAAAAGCTGGACAGCTCCCCTTTCACTTCGCGGACATAAACTAGTGCTAAAAATGCCTTCAGCTCATCCACACTCATGTCCGAGGAGGAATCATCTCCTAAAACTCTGTCGGCCTCAGCCACCCTGCAGCTCTGAACGTAGATGAGCATTTAGACATCCACCAAGCAGAGGAACGCGGTCTGGGCATCTTGGATCTGTCGCTCTGTCAACACGTTCTGGCTCTGACGCCTCCCTCTACTTTCTTCCTCCCCTACCACTGTCCACTCAGTGCCATCCTTTCCCATCTCCTCCTCCTTCCAAGGTGTGCGCTCGTCTTGTGATGAAAACGCTGTAAAGCGCAGAATAGGTTGTTGTTACTGGGCTACTATATCTATGACCTAATTTATTGTTTATTTCTTTGTCCATTATCAGTACCTTGATTTGTAGTTTGTCTCCTGCCATGGAGCTGGATTGCTGGGTTTATAGCTGGGGACTGGGCACCTGGCTCGTCTTCCTGTCTCTGAACCTGCGCTGATTGTGGCACTGTTTCTATAGTTTATATATTATTAGTTTACCAATCTATAAACTATAGCCTAAAATGATAAAATCGTTACATAGGCTAAACTTTTACTACCTTGAAATAATGCGCCACAACCTCCTGCTAATGGGACAACCTGTGTGTTTTTAGCTGGGGGAGGCTCACTCTGTGACCCGCTGTCACTGGAACTGAATGCTGACCAAGAGCCGTCAGAATCCCTCTCGACCCAGAATCACGATCATCTAATTTTTGAAGCATTTCCAATGCCTCTTGAGCAGAAAATATCCTTCTAGAAGCCATTTGTAGGATGCCAACAATCTGATTGCGTTCTAGAGTGGCGGTTGCTAAGCAACGCTCGCGCGTATACTCAGCCGAGGGAAAAAATATCAATGTAAATAATAGGGCCGTCAAAATAGCGGCTGTGGTAGTTAGAGGTAGAAATACTTAGATCTTTTATTTGCTTTATTTTTTAAAAATTGAGACATAGGAATACAAAAGACACAGGTTTAGAAAAAGTCAGGATGCCAGGAAGATAAGAGTTTTAATAAACCAGAATTATATCATGTCAAACTTTCAAAACCGTCAAATTGACGGCCCTGGGAGTTCTAGTGTTAAAACTGAATCATCTAAAATTTTAGCTAAGCATGAATGCGTGAGCTACAACCTGACCAGTCAGGTGGAGGACGGTGAGGAGGACCAGGACAAATCTTAGACATCAATGTTTGTGAACTTTTGTTCTCTCTTTTGCAGAATTAACATCTTCGGATGAAGAAGAGAGCATCAGAGGTAATGGGTTATCAACAATTTCACAATTCCAGTTTGAAAAGTAATCAGATTCTTTATATGATCTCTTTTGACAATACAAATGCTTATTTTTTACTTTAAATTACCTTTGTACAGTCATCCAGCTGCCCAACTACCCCGCAGTACCAAAGAAACTCCAATCCATTCACAACGCCGACATATTAAACAATGCTTGTGAGTACTTATGAGACTTGGCCTGAAATGTGCACAACATGATAGTTGCTGATTCATAATTTTCCATGCAATTTCACTGCACTTTACCCAGGATCTCTATGCATGTGAACATAAAATAACCTTATGATCTTGCTTCAGATTCTGAAGATGAAACCATGTCTGTTGCTGACAGTTCGGGCCAAAGAGACATCCACATTTCATAAGTATTTGCAGTTTTCCTTGCACCACCCATCCCACTTAACAACGTTACTCCATTCAGGCAAGTAGGTACCACAGTAAAATAATTACATGCTGTCTCATGTGTTTTAGGCTCTGTAAATCAAACCTCAATTAACCTTTTGGAAGCCTTCACCAGCTCTAAGGGATCTCAAATGTCGACATCTAGTAAGTATCTGTCACAACTAATGCTCACGTTTTACACACATACACACAATCCTCACAATTCCCTCCGACCGACTAACCATTAGGAAGCATTCTGTCCACTTTAGTCCCATTTCTCCCATCAAAGTAGTAAAACTGTTTTCTGGCATGTATAAAACTATCCTTCATATATTCATACTGATTTATAATTGTAATTTATTGTTCTTCAGGCTCTTCACCAACGCACTGATGGCTAAATTCAATATGAAGGAGAAACAAGGCAAGAGATCTTTGAAGAAGTCAAAGTTTTATATAGCGATAGAAGGTAAGCTGATGTGTTTGCAAAGAAATTTTACAAGTATTTAAAATTATGCCAATGTGCTAATGTTTACCTTTAGAAGGGGTTTATTTTATTTTTCTAAGTGTGTTTTTTGTTATTTAATGTGTCTTCAAATTTTGTAAGCGTCTTCTCAATTGTCTCAACTGTCATCTCAACATTTGCAGAGATGGTTTTGTATTTATCCAGTATTGCTAGGGGAGGCAACATTGTTGTGCATTCTCCAGATTACCTTTTTGCATATTACTAATTAGTATTTCTACAAATGCAGATGGAATCATGAATGGTGATTGAAGCAGCCACAGAAGACTTCATAAGGACACATGCTGCAGGGCATCTCAAACATGCACCACAAAGACGTGGAGGTGGAGGACACAAAGCCATCACTCAGGACTGATTAGGGCTGTCGGGCTGTGGAATTTTATATTTTTATTTGGATGTTTTTAATGTAGTAAAAACGTTAATATGCAACTTGTTCATCTGTGAATCCGATAACACAGTTGCAAAGGGATGTTTTTTTTAATTTTTATATTTGATGTGTGGTACAGACACGTGTGTGTGTAAATATTTTTGTTTTGCAGCCAGTAAGCTACCTGTTATCTCAATTACAAAAATAAAGATTATACCTTTTTTAAATGAGTGATGACTTATTTGTAAACCAAACGGGTATATTTTCCCAGCTTTATTTGGCTCAGCAGCAGGTTTGAACTGGAAACGCCTTACACCTTTAGGAAGTGTTTCCAGTTATCTGCCGATGGGATAATCAAATAAAGCTATGGGTGGAATGTGATTAGGAACAGCATAGAAGCAGCATCGCACCGTCTGAAATAAGTTCAAATTTTACGTAGAAAAGACGAATACAGCGACCACATTTGCACTGCGTTTGCACTACAGTTGGCGGTGCTGAGGACGTCAAAAACTAGACATTCGGTAAACGTGGAAAAAAGACGTCGGGCATCACAGTCTGCACCTTCAGAACGGAGGGGGAGATTGACAGACGGGTCGATGTGGCTGCCGCAGTAATGGGGGCACTGTGCTGGTCCACTGTGCAAGGCTCTCGATTTACCGGTCGGTCTATGTTCCTACCCTCACCTATGGCCATGAACTATGGGTCGTGACCGGAAGAACGAGATCCTGGATACAAGCGGCTGAAATGAGCTTCCTCCGTAGGGTGACCGAGCACTCCCTTAGAGATAGGGTGAGGAGCTCGGCCATCCGGGAGGAGCTCAGAGTAGAGCCACTGCTCCTCCACATCGAGAGGAGCCAGTTGAGGTGGCTCGGACATCTATACTGGATACCTCCTGGACGCCTTCCTTGGGAGGTGTTCCAGGCACGTCCCACCAGGAGGAGGGATGTGCCTTGGGCTCCTGCTGGAGGAGGTGTCTGGGGAGAGGGACGTCTGAGTGTCTCTGCTGAGTCTGCTGCCCCCGCGACCCGGTCCCAGATAAGCAGAAGACGAGTACGAGCTTTAATAATAATGGAGAGAATGATAAATAAAAGATTGTTATATGGAAAATAAAGGTCTTATATCAATGTATCAGAGTGGGTTCAGAAGTGGGAGAAACACAATGGATCCAATAGTATGTTTAGAGAATGAGATTAGAAAGGCTCAAGTGAATAAAGAGAGTGTTGTGGCGGTATTTTTTGATATTGAAAGAGCATATGATATGATGTGGAGTGAAGGGTTATTAATAAAGATTAGAAGAATGGGAATAAATGGTCGTATGTTTAGATGGATTGGGACTTTTTGAGAAGGAAGACAAATACAAGTGAAGATAGGGACGGAGTATTCTGAGAGATTGAATATAGAAAATTGGACACCACAGGGAAGCATAGTAAGCCCATTATTTTCTGTTATAATTAATCATGTGTTTAAGGAAGTAGGGGGTGGAATGGGATTTTCACTTTGCTAATGATGGAGCAATGTGGAAAAGGGGAAGGAATTTAAAATGTATTGTAAAGAAGCTGCAGGGGGCAATTTCAGTTGTAGAACAATGATTATATAAATGGAGTTTTAAGTTTTCTGTGGAAAAAAACTAAAATCATGTTTTTTACACGGAAAAGAGTTGATGAAAAAATCAAGTTGAAATTATATGATCAGCAGTTGTAAAGAGTTAAACAATTTAAATTTCTTGGGTTGTGGTTTGATGAAAGAATGACATGGGGTGTACACATTAAGAAAATATTAGATAAATGTAGGAAGGTGTTAAATATAATGAGGTGTTTAGTTGGAACCGAGTGGGGAGCTGATAGAAATGCATTGAAAGCCATTTATACTGGATTAATTAGGTCAGTCTTGAATTATGGGTGCATAGTTTATAATTCAGCAGCAGATACAAATCTCCAAAAGCTAAATTATATTCAATATCAAGCTTTAAGAATATGTACAGGTGCTTTTAAAACATCTTCAATAGCAGCATTACAAGTTGAAATGGGAGAAATGCCTCTTAAATTTAGAAGGGACCAGTTATCTTTAAATTATTGGGCAAATTTACAAGGACAAAGAAATGACCATCCAACATTAAAAGTGCTTACAACAGGTTGGAAAAAATAAAAAGATGGATTGATAATAAATTCTAAAGCTAATGAAATTCAGTTACATAAATTAGATATAGGCCAGACAGTTCCATTACCTACAATACCACCTTGGATACTTCCTGATGCAAAAATAGATTTTTCAATATTAGAAAAGAAGAACAAAAATAAGTTTTTTATTATGAATAAATATATTGTACAAGAATACATAAACCAGTATTATAACTATGTACATATATACACTGATGCATCAAAAAATACTGCAAATAGGATAAGAATAGCTTTTATTGTACCAAAATGTAATATTAAAGTAGGAAAAAGGGTAAGTGATGGAGTATCGGTTTATACAGGAGAAATGCTTGCTTTACTTCTAGCAGCTCAGTGGGTGGAAGAGGTTAGACCATTAAAATCAATCATTTGTTCAGACTCTAGTGCATCATTGGCCAGTTTGAAACATCAGATAAAATACAACAAACACTTTATAGAATCATTATGATGGGGCTTACAGTTAATTTTATATGGGCTCCAGCACACCACGGGGTTAAGGGGAATGAAATGGCGGATAATATGGCTAAGGAGAGCACCAATAGGATAATGGTTGGCAGTAATGTTAGGTTTAGTGTAAAAGAAGTAAAGGGTATAATAAAACAAAAAATGGAAGAGAGGTGGCAGATGTTATGGGAAGAAGAAAGGAAAGGACGCTGGTTTTACAAAATACAAAGGAAAATTGGAGAAATGAGAGGAACAGAAAGAAACAGGAGAGAAGAGACAATTATATCACGTCTTAGAATTGGACATACTGGATTGAACGGAACCTTATTTATAATAGGGAAACATCAGACAGGGAAATGTGATTGCGGGGAAGATGAGACAATAGAACATATTATTTTGCATTGTAGGAAATATCAGGTCCAGGGGGATAAGTTGGTTAGGAATCTTACTAATATGAAAATGAAATTAGACATTGTTTAAAACAGTGTAAGTTGTATAACAGGATTTAGTGTATGTATAAGTATGTATAGATGTCATGTGGTCCACACTCCTTACCAGTTGGTGGCGGTAATGCCTCCTTCAAATTGTGTCATCCCTCCTCCGGGGGCGCTGTTTCACTTTACGAATCATCCACACAGGCGAAGAACGCGGAAGCAAACGCGCCATTGTAGCAGACCCGCAACGTGAGTGGAACGTTAAGGGGCACTAAAGTAACAAGGTGCTAGTTTCATCGCTTTTCTCTCGTCGGTGTTTTGTTGGAGAAATGGCGTACAGAGGACAAGGACAGAAGGTCCAGAAGGTTATGGTGCAGCCCATTGTATCCTTTTGAACCGATCAATGGTACACTTTTGAACGAGCTGCTAACATTAGATAGCAGCTTGGCTAACCTTAAGCTAATTCGTTGCTATCTAATCATGTTTTGTTTCGGTGCCTTTTAAAAAAAAAATCGGAGTGATGGTTGTAGGGGGCATGACGCTTCTATGTCTGTTTATAGTCAGTTTAGAAGCAGCGAAGGACAAGTTTACAGACCTTATCAATTAGAAACGTATTGCCGCCGTAAAGTTAGCATCAATCAATTTCGGTACCTCATCAAAATCACTGATTAACAGGAAGCGAGATTGTATTACAGTCTCTGAGTATCTATCAGAAAGTCCTCTTCTTTCAATTTTGGAAAAAGTCGCTGTATTTAAAATCTAAAGCTAATGGAAAGGACATATCAAAACGCGATTATTTCAAGCAAATCAACAAATCTGAGTGAATTTTGGACTGTGTAAAACATTAAGGCCACTTTAAGTCCGCTCTAAATTATTCCACGCTGATGACGTAGATTTTAAATTTTTTTGTTGTGTTTGAGATCATTTTCAATGGAATTAACTTCAGTGGAATCTGCTGGAACACCAGTATTAATGTCAACAGTTAAGTACGTTTATAACTGTTGTAATGAGACAATGGAAACCAAAGGAGATGTTCACATGGTCAAACTGTATGTTTTCAAGATGGTCAAACGAGACAAAAATGTAGCTGCTTGGCCACAATGTCGAGAGAGGTTAGAAGAGTCAAATTGAGGCTTTCAAACCAAAGAACATTGCACCAGGTGTCGAGCACAGTGGTGGTACAATCATACTGTGGGGCTGTTTCGCTGCCAGAGCTACAGGCGCATTGCACAAAGTGGATGGAGTAATGGAAAAAGACGAGCTACCTCCAATTTCTCCAGCTTCCTCTGAATTATATGGGTTGTTAAAACCTTTAAACAGCTAGGCATCCCACGAGATCTTTGCAAGGGAACCAACTTGGTTAAATGAGCTTTGATAATGGAAGTATTCAAATATCCAGCTAGTTTTCCTCAAAGCTTGTTGATAGCCGCAAAAAGTGCGTGGTGGGATGCAATTACAATGGGACTTTGTTTCAAAAATATTAATGGGATGTATGATTATATTTGACTCTGTATATATTTCTGTCCCTGGTTGGATGAAGGCAAGTAAATAATAAATGTGAACTTGTGCAATTCTTGTTTTTGGACAAGAATAAGGAAGTGGTAGCTTAGTGGTTAGAGAAGAACGCTTGCGCTCTGAGAAGGGTGACAAGTACCCCATATTAATCCCGCAGACTGCTACTCTGGGTCCCTGAGTATGACCCTTAACCCCAGAATGCTCCCCAGGTGCTGCATAGCAGCCCACGGTCCCTAAGGCATGGGATAAGTGCAGAGGACACATTTCTTTGGAATGTACAAGTTGCAATGACAAAGCTGATTTTTTATTTTAAAGCTCATTGAGATGTTTATGTTGAAAAATTAAATTTTAAAATAACTGAGCCCATAATTAATGAGATTTATGGCCAACTGTACGTGAACTTTTACTGGATGGTTTACATGGGGTTTTAGGCAACAGCATCACAGGCCAGACTTGGGCAAAACTAAGATAACTGCACTCAGTAGTTTGTTCAGCAGAGTCACACTTCTAAGCAGAGAGGGCGACACAATGAACTGTACTAACTGGCAAAAGAAAGTTTTAAACTTTTAATATTCTCGGGGAAACAACCTTTGGCCAAAAACAGAAGAGAGTTTTTAATTCAGGTCTTAAAACAAATAGATTAGGGCCCAGAGGTGGCCAAAAATTTCATCCATCCATCATCTATGCTCGCTTGGCCTTGCATCTTCCTTTTGTCATCAGACTTTGCGACTTGTAAGTTGTCCAACTGTGTTCCAGAGGAACCTGCTGTCTCGTGTTGAGTAGGTGGGCTCATCTGGAAAGTACAGCAGCCTTGTGATGTTTTTATTTACTCTAACCAACAAAACTATAATGGCTTAGTCAATTATCTAGACCGTGAAAAAAAATATACTATTCAGGAATATTACCAGATCCATCCTCCACGAGACTGATATAAAGATACAATTATATGACTATTTGTTTACCTTGACTTGATGTTTCAGAACCTCATTTTCAGATACCTTCAGAATGTAAGTAGTTACCGCTTTCTTTTGTTAATCAGAGGTGCAGTAATGTCTGGACTGGATGAGTCTCACTCAGTTTTCCCCTCTCCTTCCCAGCGCTCTAGAATCCAGGTGTGGCTGTATGAGCAGGTCAACATGCGGCTAGAGGGCTGCATTATTGTAAGTTACCGTGCGTTTCTCTAACAATATTCAGCTTATAAAATGTTTATTTTAACCAGTAAAAGTCAAATCAAATATGACATTATTAATTTATAAGCATTACCCCATTAAAAGCACAGCATTCGTAATTATTGGTCAGAATAGACTTCTATTACCGGTATGGCAGGCTATGATTTAAAGGAAAAAAATGCTGCAAATCATGCAGTTCATCAGTCCAACATGTGTAAGATTAAAGATTTATGATGCAGTACCAAATTGTTCTGCCTTGAATCCCTGTGAAACATTGCTTGTTTTGGAACCCTCTCCTCTTGGACTATTTCAGGGCTTTGATGAGTACATGAACCTGGTTCTAGATGATGCTGAGGAAATCCACATGAAGACCAAGAACCGGAAGCCGCTGGGTAAGAAGGCCTAATTAGTCTACACTTTTTATGCTGGGGTCTCTGCCTCGCTTTAAGTTGAGATGCAGCAACATCAGTTACAGTTTACATTTCACACCTTTTTATTATCATATTCATTCGTCCTGGCAGTAGCCTATAAATGCTGAAATGGTTTCATATCCAGTAGGAAACATGTGAACCTGATCTTATCTACCTCTGCAAAGGTCTGAGAATCAGCCACATCTTCACGTGTGCAGTTTATAGTCACTCCACTGTTGCCGACTCATTGACTCTATTGGTGTATTTAGTGCCTTTTCAGACCCCTCTGGCGACTTTTTAGATTTTCTTCAAAGAAGCGACTAGCGACAAATCTAGAGGGTATTGTTTAATGTTTTTCAATAAAGTAAGGTTGGAACACTGATGGTGTATTGTGACCTTATAACACCTGGCACTGTAAAAATAAATAAATCGGGATCTGCAGGTCAGGCTTTTCAAAGATTGGTGATGGACTAGAAACCTGCAATCGGTTCTCCTCTAACATCTGACCATCAACTCCCCTGTTGAAGAAAAGACTCCCCACAGCAAAATACTGCTACTACCATGCTTCAGTATAGAGGCAGTGTGTTCAGAGTGATGTGCAGTGCTTGTTTTTCACCACACACAGCATTTTGCACATAGGCACAAAAGTATACATTTACTCACATCTGACCAGAGCACCTCCTTCTATATGGAGGACCTTAATTTAGAAACGCCACATGAAGTATAAATAAAACATAGTGACATTTATAGAAACTGAACTCATCCTTGAAAGACAGTTTACTTTAAAAGGGTTAATATGTTGAATAGTATTGGCCATATTTTTTTACTATAATTTATTTTTGAAAAATGTATATCTTAATATTATTCAGAAAGTATCATTGTACATGTTTAAAGATGCTAATTTAATGTTGAACTTCTGGTATGTTTCCCCTAGTTTGTAAAAAGTCCGTCATTGAGTGATCCTCTTATTTTGAAAGCACGTCCGAAAACGTAAATTTCTCTTACTACTTCGGCAAACTGAAGTATTCTCTCAGAGTCAACATGATACAGTAAACTATCCCGACTAACAGCGCTATCTGCCACCAAATCCACAACGCTCCTGACTTTGTTAGCAACATGACAGAAGTTTAGTTAGCCGTTTCTGCTAGCTCCTTTTCAGAACCAGGCAGAGGCTCAGCAACTACTTCCTAGAGGCTGGACCTCAGCCAATAGGAGAGAAGCTGAGGCGGTGACGCTGGACCAAAGACCGCCCCCTCTGACTCAGTCCCGCCCCGTTCCTATTTACATTTCTTCCTCATGTTGAGGAGGAAAAGACAAAACAGCGACCAAGTAATGTAAAAAAGAAAGATGGAAATAAATGGGCTCAGGGAAATCGGTTGGGTAAAAAAATACAACAAGACTATATTAGAGGGGAAAATATATCAGTGCTTAAGAGATAAAAGGACATTAAAATAATTTGAAAAATAATATTTTTAAGGGAAAAAAAACTTGTTTTAAATATATGAGTGGTAATAAATTTCAAAGAAATAAAAGGGGTAGGAAAAATAAAACTGCAAGAAATCCACTATTAAATAAACAAAGGAGAAATATACAGTTCAAGTAAGAAAATATGATTTGAAAATTAGTGGTTTAAATAAAAATAGTGGACAAGAAAATATATATATATATCTATATAGATATATAGATATATCTATATAGATATATAGATATCTATATAGATATAGATAGATATAGATAGATAGATATAGATATAGATAGATATAGATATATAGATATAGATATATATATAGATATATAGATATAGATATATATGAGATATATATATAGATATATAGATATATATGAGATAGATATATATAGATATACATATATATGAGATAGATATCTATATAGATATATATATATATATGAGATATATATCTATATAGATATATATGAGATAGATATATATATATAGATATATATATAGATATATTATTATCATATATATGATATATATATATATAGATATATATCTATATAGATATATATAGATATATATGAGATATAGATATATATCTATATAGATATATATAGATATATATGAGATAGAGATATATATATATAGATAGATATATAGATAGATATAGATATATATAGATAGATATATATAGATATAGATATATATGAGATATATATATATTTGATTAATTGATCAATAATTTAATAAATCTCATCTTTTTATTTTGTTGCCTTTAATGGCATATATAGATATAGAGATCTATATATAGACTCATCAGACCAGGCAACATTTTTCCAATCTTCTATTGTCCAAGTTTCGTGAGCCTGTGTGAATTGTAGCCTCAGTTTCCTGTTCTTAGCTGACAGGAGTGGCACCCGGTGTGGTCTTCTGCTGCTGTAGCCCATCCGCCTCAAGGTTCAACGTGTTGTGTGTCAGAGGTGCTCTTCTGCATGCCCTGGTTGTAACGAGTGGTTATTTGAGGTACTGTTGCCTTTCTATCAGCTCAAACCAGTCTGGCCATTCTCCTCTGACCTCTGGCATCAACAAGGCATTTGCGCCCACATAACTGCCGCTCACTGGATATTTTCTCTTTTTCAGACCATTCTCTGTAAACCCTAGAGATGGTAGTGCATGAAAATCCCAGTAGATCAGCAGTTTCTGAAATACTCAAACCAGCCCGTCTGGCACCAACAACCATGAAACGTTCAAAGTCACTTAAATCACCTTTCTTCCCCATTCTGTGGCTCGGTTTGAACTGCAGCAGATCGTCTTGACCATGTCTACATGCCTAAATGCATTGAGTTGCTGCCATGTGATTGGCTGATTAGAAATTAGAAATTTGCGTTGGACAGGTTTACCTAATAAAGTGGCTGGTGAGTGTATATGCGTTTTTATTTTCTTATTAACGCACTTATACTAACCATAATCAGAGATTTTGAAATTTAAATATCATGAAACTTTAAAATTTACTTTATTTTAAAAAAACCACACTGCCGGCTCTTTCCTGCCTGCGAAGCTGTTACAGTTGTTAGAGGGAGGCCTCCGTTCCTGCTCTGTTCCGTTCCGACCGACAGAGCAACTCCGTTTTATGTTAATTAATGAGAACGGTTCCCCAATCTCCATGACTACTCCGAACGTCACCGTCGACGGACCCGCTCTCCGTCGTTCTCCGTCAAAGTACGGAACATCTCCGATTTTCTGTTCCATTCCGGTCAGTCTTGCTCCAGCCAGGTCAACCAGTGTCTCTCGCGCATGCTTTCTTCGGGCTCTAAGAAAATTTAACAAAATTTAAAATAGTTCAAGGGGTTTTAATACTTTTGTAAGGCACAGTATGTCTTGGATGATCAATTATTCTTTTTTGATCAGTGTATATATATATTTTTTAAAAACTTTTTAATCATCAGTCCTTGATTATTTTGTCTACATGTGATTGTGGATTGTGTGCCATTTATAAATCCTTTTGCCAGTGACTTTATGCTTATAGATAATCTTTGTGTAAAAAGTAAACTGATACCATTTATCTGTCACCATCTTTTGCATCATCTGATCTTCCTCCACGTGGCTTTCCTGAACCCATGCTTGTTGCCTCATCTCCCAGGGAGGATCATGTTGAAAGGAGACAACATTACGCTGCTGCAGAGTGTGTCCAACTAGCGATGGAGGAGATGCCTACAATTCTAGACTTTCCTAGAAATATTTTTTTTCTTGTTTTATGGTCTGTGTTTTGTTTATATGGCATGACTTGTAATTGTTTATCTCTACCACATGGTTCCATTTTGAAATTAAAGTTTTGTTTTTCCTAAGAGTTGTACTTGTGTGATTCCAGAGATATAGGTCATTGGGCTGCACTTCCATCTAGAGGCAGACGGCATTATTACAACGATCTCATTTAGGTCAAATTCCTTTCTCCAAATACAGAGCAGTAATATTTTGTTGAAAGCCAAAATGTAGCCAAGTTGGACACGGAGTGAAAGAATTAAGGCATTTATTTAAATGGTGAGATAAAATAGACCTCATTGATCTCACAATGGAGAAATTAACTTGTTACAGCAACTATTAGTATCACAGTAGCGTGCAGATAGGAAAATGTGCAACCGGAAGAACAAGGTAAAAAAGCAAAAACAAGTAGTAATAGAATAAAATAACGTATGTGCATTATTTATTAACTATAAAACAAATAATAGAAGTTAATGAATTTGATAGATATTAATATCTAGCAAGTGAATATCATTTTCACAAATTCACAGCTTCAAGCACGTTTCAGCTCTTGAGAAAACCCTCCATATTGTCTGTATTAGTCAAATCAATGGACGGAATTACGTAGCAGCTCAGTACGTACACAACGTGTCCCTGCTCAACTGCCTGGGAAGCCCTTAGTGTGGAGCTGCCAACGCCCGGTGTTGAAACTCAGAAAATACGGTACGGAAAATTAGTATTACCCACATTTTGTGTTTAAGGTATGTTCTTAATATTTTAGTAAGCTTTGTAATGTATCAACATTATGTTGAACGTGTTCTGGTTCTAGCTGCTAAATTATCTCATACAAAAACAGCATCCGCTAGGGTTAGCTGAACCCGTTAGCCCGCAAGCTAACAGGAGGACGGTTTCAGCTAGCAAAGCAAGAAGGCAGACTGCCTGATTATTAGACTGAAAAGTAAATGCATATTTTTCGATCTTCAGTGTCCGTTTATACTGAATGTATCGTGTCATTCAAAATATAAACGTGTGTGTATCATGGCTTAAAATATTGCAATACTCGCCTGGTTACTAGCTAGCGGTTTGACGGTTACGGAGGTAAAATAAACGCCAGCTTTATTTTTATCTTGATGCAATATATCCGATTTTAATGGTGGACTGTAATATTTACAAACCGAAAAAAATAACCTACGATGCCTAGTTACACATGGGAAAATAAATGGCGAGATGGCGATTTAAAGAACCGGCAGGAAATAGGCCATAGAGGCCGGGATGTGGTAGAAGTGCAACAGCTGAGGCTGGTACCTGCCAGTGCTTTTATCTGTCCCTATAACTTAGCCCAGATGTAAAAATGTTGATGATTTTTAACGAAATCAGTACATTGAAGTTGTTTTACAGTTGGTCCATTAACCGAGGATGAGAGAAGAAGCACAGTTTTTAATGTTGAAATCGGTTTAAACAGCGTATATTGGCACGATTTGTTTGTGTTGCTTTATCAGTGTCAACTTCGAAAGTATACATTTCAAGTTAGGTTATAATCTCAAGTATTTTATTTTTTTAATGTTATGTCAGTTATTTTTTATCGAATGTATCTATTGGGAAAAAAAGTTGCTATATTAGACTGAATTCGCTGTTTAGCAGGCCTGCCCTAAAATGCTTGCTGGCCTACTAACACCAATGCATGGATTAAGTCTGAAAGCTTTCCAACTGCAGCCGCCCTGTCTCAACCCCTGTCATCCACTTTGCATGGTTTACAACAGAGTTTGACATATTTAGAGTAGGTTTTTGGACTTATTCTCTGCTTCATACACATTAAGTAATAGTGCTGTTAAATCATTTTGAAACTTGAGAATAGATGATTGTTTGGTTGTCTGACTTATGGTTTAGTTGGTGCCAAAGGCACATTTTATCCTTTGGAGCTGTGGGCCTGGTTCTTAGAGATCAGATTACTGCGAATCAAATTTGTTGAGCGAGGACATGTGATTTTGTTACTTTATTTACCACTATTTGGGCTAAATCCCATTTCACCCACTTTCTTTTGAAGTACTCAAAAATAAAATCCAGCTTATTCTCGTTGCAAAATTAATGAGGGGTACACAATCCTAAAGATGGAGGGGGCATGAGCTGCGCTCGAAACGACACTCACAAATGTGTTTTTAAAATGTACATCATATAATATTAGAGATGCACCCCTAAGAGTTTTGTGGCTGAATTTTGATGTTCGGTTTTGCAAAGCATTGAACTGCAGATACTGATTTTAGTCAGTTACAGTTTCCCATTAAGCACTTTAATATAAAGAAGATATAAATAGAATTGAAAATATATATATTCTAGCTTTTTTTGTGATTAGTTATCAAGTGTATCAGTAGCAGAGGCATCATCACTGTACTGTAAAACAGGCTTTTATTTATATTTTAAAACAAAGACAGCATAATTAAGATTTCACATTCTTAACTGGTTTTATATTAGTGATTAGAGTGGTTAGCCATACCACAACAGCAGTTTCTTTGTTTTCCGTGGGGAATGCAGATCCTTACCTTAATGCTGAGATTTCCAAAGCACTGCCGACACTTAAGAATCCAGAATGTTCCATGAGAACAAAACAGAAACTTTGCTGTACTTTGTTTAGCAATGTGACCGTCTTAATAAATGGTCTAAAGTCCCCTTAGAAAATATAGCTTCTTTTCAATTAGCTTCTTACATCTCTTTGCTGTTTCTAACTTCATTTGAAATACCTCACTGATACTAACACTAGCAAACTGGGTCTCCTTCACTCTGTAAGAGCACCCACACTGAAGAGTATTGTTGTGAAAGTGACATGTTTGTGCTTGTTATGGCATGTTCACTATTTTTTTTTTTTCTTTGATCAGTCGGTCACTGATCGGGTCCAACTAGGGATTAAAATTGGTTGTTTCGGCTCACCAATCGATTTCTTGATTCATCTTTTAGAAATATTTAACTTAGAAATAAGTTATTTTTAGACTCTAGTGGCCTTCATTAATTTTCAAAGTATTTTATAGACAGTAGTCGGAGAGGAAAGGGGTAAGGGAGTGCAGAAAGCCTCAACGGACTGGGATTCAATCCTGCGACAGTCTGCGTCGAGAACTAAGACTTCGTACATGGTGGTCACACTCGTAGCCCCCTACCCCCTGGGCCCTTTTAAGAAGTATTTTTAAATGTCTTGTTTGAATTACAACATTTGTTACATTCAGTTTGCTCTGAATGATGATAAACAACAATAAACATATTCTGAATTTAAAATGTTGCTTGAAAACATTGGTTATTGTCTTCATTACCATAAAATAGTTGGTTTTAATTGTCATTGCTTCAGAACAAGAATAGAGGGGAAAATGCAACCTATCCTTTAGTGAGAATATTATATCATAACAGCAAGCATTAAAAGTAATCTCTTCTAGGCCAGTGTCTTTAGCAGGCTTGCCTAATTAAACATTGGATATGAATTTGTTGGGTTTTTCTAGCTGTATTGTAAAAAACGACATTTAATTTGGAGGTCAAAATAAAAGACTCTTTACTTGGGGTGCCCCCATCAGGTTTTATGCTGCTGATCACTGATACCGATTGGCAGTAAATTTTAAAATTTAGTTAACAGTAATACTGGCTATGTGTTCAGGAAACTAAGAACCATAAATCACCTTAATTTAGACAAAAACATGTTTTACATACCTTTTTTAAAAGAAAAACTACAAAAACTTGCAGGCACATTGCAGCAGCTATTCATTTAAAAGGACAACTGACAAACGTGCTATCAGTAAAATAATCTTTAAAAGATTGAAACCGTTCATGCTCTCAACAAGCTAAATAACGCAGGGCTACGTCTGAGAAATATTTACGTCCCAGTTCTCACGACTGAGAAAGGCTGCTCATCTAGCCCAATGAATTCAATTATTTGTCAGGTTATTTGCTGAGCCTTCTGACTGTCATGCTCATATGGGCAAGCAGGCTGCGTTTTCTGACGCCTGACTGCTTCAGGTGTCTCCCTTTCATTCTCTGCAGTGAGCCTTGAAAACTCACCATAGTCTGCCAAGTGTTTGCTCTTGAAATGTCATATTAAATTCCTTGTGTTTAAGCAATTTGACGTGCTTCCCCCACAAGATATTTTTCCATTGTATGTCGCAGGGCGCAAACTTTACATCACTCTCACAGACAGGGTAGAAGTTGAACACGGCAGACATGTTTGTTTAGGATTTGCTGTCGCGTGCTTGTGCAGTTTAAAGGATAGTGGGAGATGCACTACACTGCACACAGGGCCTCTGCAGGCTGCAAAGTATAATGTACAGGTAATCAGACACTGATCACATACTTTTTCACGGAAATCAGCAGATAATGATTGGCGGCCGATCGATGGGAACACACCACTACATTTTACGAATTCAATTTCATAAAAACCAATAGCATTGTTTCTCTTTCCTTATATTTGGTGAAAACATTCATCCATTGTCTATAGCAGCTTATCAGTGCAGGATTGCAGGAGGTCCACTGATTATCTCCGTCAGTCATGGGGCGAGACGTGGGGTACCTGAGGCCACACAGTACAAACTATTATGCACACACACTCATATCTGAGAACACTTTAGAGCAGGGGTGTCCAAAGTGTCACCTTTGGACACCCCTGTCATTTGTGGCCCCTGGATTGAAATGATGACCTCCTGACCACCATTCAGGAATGATCCATATTTAGCCCACCAGCACAGGGAGTACTGATGGACTTTATTTTTTTAATTGGGGAAAACTTTTTACTGACACATTTTAATCTTCTTTTATGACTGAAAATGGTAGTATTATGGAAGTATTTGTCCTATAATCATGTTTTTTGCTTTCTTTTGATTTCATAGTAAATATGACCTCAAATGTCCAACATTTATTCAAATCACACCTGGTTGCACCCAAATCTGCATTCAATTTATTTACTACATTTCAATAAATATAGCAAATGTTTCCGAGGAAAGAGTGACCCAAATCCTGTTCTTTTGCGGAAAACAGATCAGAACATTTTAAAAAGAAATAAATCATGAAAAAACTTTTGACTTTGGCACGTGTGACAAAAGGTGTGGACACCTCTGCTTTAGAGTGCTGGAGTATCTGGAGAGAACCCATACATGCACTAGTACAACAGGCAAACTTCATTCAGAAAGGGCCCGGCAGGGATTTAAACCCAGGGCCTTCTTCCTGCCAGGCAGTAGTGCTAACACCCGCCCAACGATGCAGCTTTTACTTAAAAAAAACAACTCAGCCAAAAGTAATGGAAATCTATCAATCACCTGCTAATATTCCATCTTGAAATCACAGAAGAAAACACAAAGCAAATGCCTTATTGCTCTGAAATGGACTAGACGATTCTGAAGGTTTAATAATCAAGAATATTATTGTATCACAGATTAACATACAAAAAATGTATAACACGATCTAATTGTTTCCCCTTTAAACTGAACAGTGTGGAAGCAGTCATTCTATACTGCTTCCACAACACTGTAACATTGATTATTACATGTATGTTATTTCTTCTATAACATTCATTTATGGTTCTTTTGATGCGATTCTTCAATCAGAATTCTGATGCAAGAGTAATTTCCCCTTTCATGTTTTTGCAACTAGAAATAGTACCTAACAGCTGAATGTGTCTTTAGTGTATGCTAGGAAGAAGTCTAGCAGCTTTTTTCCAGCCGCTGAGCCTTACGCCAGGCTCACACTGAACGCGGTGCAGATGTGGTGTGCGGTCGTGGTGCAGA
Organism: Crenichthys baileyi; assembly: GCA_036173005.1. Lineage (NCBI taxonomy): Eukaryota > Metazoa > Chordata > Actinopteri > Cyprinodontiformes > Goodeidae > Crenichthys > Crenichthys baileyi. The sequence goes on from JAHHUM010001174.1 coordinate 224,976, forward strand.
AAGCCGTTCACAATGCGCTGCGGCCAGCCCGTCCAGCTCAGGCTCCAGCTGCAGAAACTGCGCTCATGAGACCAGGCGTTTACGTGGGTTCACGTGCTTTCTGGGAGTTCACACGAGAACTACCCCAAACCTTTAGCTAGTCTCTCATAAACAAAGCCTGTATTTGGCCGTATTGCATGGAGAGCCGTTTCATTTAAAATTAAATACATAAATACTGCTATTGATAAATTATTAATAAATATTCAATGAAATAAAACAAAATAATTGTTAAAAGAAATTTTCATCCTATTTTATTTAAATCATTTAAAGATTTATTTATTTATTTCATAATGCAGTTTTATTTTGTGACACTTTTATTTAGTAAAGCCACTTTATGTATTCCTCCCAGAATCCCCTGGCTCCCTCCAGCATGCTGTCTTCTGCCGGCCTCAGCCACTGTCCCAGCGCCGCCCAGCAGATAAACCCCCCCCCCCCTCATTTGAATATAAGAACATGAAATAAAAAGAGCTTAAAATGAAAAACGGGGTTAAAAAGTAAAAGTCACTGAAATACGTAAAGTAGCTTTACAAAATGAAACTGCATTATGAAATAAATAAATCTTTAAGTAAATTAAATAAATCTTGAAATTAATTACATTTCTTTTAACATAATTATATTGTTTTATTTCATGGGATATTTATTAATAATTTATCAATAGCTGTATTTCTTTAATTTTGAATGAAACGGCTCTCCATAGCATTGTGACCCCATGTCAACAGTTATGAAGTAATGTTCACATTTCGTAGCATGCAGGCAAAACAAGAGAGGAAAATCCCTGTCTTCTTCTTTCTGTTGCTATCCCTCTAAATTAGTAAAACCAGCTCTGGATTTTGTTTTCTACGGCAAAACTTGTTATCTGTGTGCATAACTATCCTTTTTCATCCTCATATAATGCCTACATTTCCCTGTTTTACAGTTTTTTGTCGTTTTGTTTACACTAGTCAAGTTAGCGTATGTTGATGGGTTGATTTTATTATGAAATTCACCAGAACTCTCTCCTGTTTGGCTGGTAAAATTCATGAGCTTGATGCAGAAGCCGCTGGCATCTTGCCAAACTTCCTTCTTGCAGAAACATTTCGTTGAGCTGCACACAACCGCACTGCACCGTGGCTGATGTGAGTGTACACATTGATTTGAATGATTTGGGTTCCTTGTGGTAGCTGCGCCGCGTTCAGTGTGAGCCTGGCGTTAATGCACAGCAACAGGTGGGGCACTGTTCACCTGTGCTCCATAAAGCCATAAAAAATTCCAGTCACTTTGTCTGCTCTCGTATTAAAAAAAGATTAAAATCACAAGAATAGTATAATGGAACATTTGTTGTGGTTTTGAAACAGTGTTTTTCTTTAAAACCCTGATATAACAGCTCCATGTCTAGAACGCATAGAAATTGGATTCATCTCTAACATCTAAGACCATGGTAATAATGTGCCTGTAGTAAAGGAATATAATGTGTACAGATTTCCGCTTTTCACTCAAGTATATTTTAAGAACGGTACTATCCTTCAACTTTTAGATGCATCCCGACTTCAACACACCTTAATCAAATGAATGGTTTGTTACCAGCCCTCTGCAGAGCAGTGACGTGCTAATAAAGCTGCCACGGGGGGGTGGTGGTTTCAAACGTTCCAACGCTGTGAGCAGATGTAGTTGGTTTCGCAGCTGCTTCGTTTGGACAGGGCCCCTATCCAACCAAAAAGCTTTGCGAATTCTCCTAAACCCGGCTTCGTGTGGACAAAGCAGTCTGTTAGAGTTGAATTTATTGCTTTGACCATTTTTGACAAGATCTCAATCAGCATCACTCTCTGGTTAGTTATTGTCTATCACCTGTCAAATGATCAATTCTGCTAAAGTTCTTTTACAGTATAGTTTGTCAAGTTCCTAATATCTATGTGTTTTTGTTGTCTTATTCCTTGAGAAATAACCTGCGGTTTTGTCTGTCAACTTCCTGCCCCACATAATTCTGCAGTGGCTGACTGCTGACATACTAGAATTTGTGGAGCAGAAACTGAGATTCTGGGGCTCACTACATAACGATCCCCAAAACTAAGTGATTATTTGAGGTTTAGTTCGTTTCCACTTTGCTGTTTCACTGTCAGCCCATTGAGAAATTGAAGCATGGTTGGATTTCAGTACTGCAATCAGAGCCTTTTCTGGAAAAAGTCAAACAATGAACAAAATGAGCTGTGTTGTTTCTGTTACTACAAATAGAGTGACGGTTCCTCTTCACCTCAGGTCAGGGAGGTGCAGGTTTTTTATCTTTCTGCCTCAAGTCAGCCTGTAGATTTAGGTCAGGCCCCTGTTTTACTCTTCCATTGAAACGACTTCCATTATCTGATATTCAATGACTGAAAGTTACAAAGTAAAGGCTGGTCTCTGTAGTGTTTTGCAGCATCTTGCACTTATATAGTCATCCATTAAGCTTTAGTGTTATGAGAGGGTGTGCCATTTAAAAAGACTTAGTTTGAAGCATTTTTTCTTTTATATCCTGGAACTGTGTGCATTTGGTTTTAATCTGTATATTAAAACGTTAAATGGAAAGCTAAATGCCATAGAAGACTGTCTGGTATTCATTTGAATAATGCCTATTAATGTAAAAACAATAGAAATATCCCTTTTTAATTGTAAGCTTATATTGCTGAACTTAAATGCAGACACAAAATGATCAGTAAGATAAGCCAAAGTTTTGTATCTTTCAGAATGTTGTTATCCATATTTCTGAGTAACACAAACACATGTTGTACACAAAGTAATCCAAAGATTCATGTTTTCTCTCTCTCGTTGGTTTTCCCTCTAGGTCTTGAATGAATAGGGTAGACTGTAAAACACAGCTATGCAGACCATCAAGTGTGTTGTAGTCGGGGACGGTGCTGTGGGTAAAACCTGCTTGCTCATCTCTTACACTACAAACAAGTTTCCCTCAGAATATGTACCTACGGTATGTATGTGAACACCCATATTAGCCTGATAAGTACAGGTCAATTAGTTCCTGTTTTAGGTTTTAACCTAGAAGTAGGTTTTGGACCTTTTTGGTGCCATAGATGAATGAATTTTATTGGTGTTGTTGAATTTTAGAAAGCTCTGACATTCACATTCATTGTTTTTCTGCTGCACTGAAAGTAAAATCATGATATATTAATATAACTTTTTGGTTGAAATGATTAGTAATTTAAACAATTAGTTGTTTTATTATATGTATGTTAATATATGTGATTAAGACAATTTTCTCCAAATTTGTACCTGGTTTCAGAGCTTTTTCTATTCTCTTTGAATCTGCAATAGTAGTTCTCAAGGTTATGGAGCAGTTTTTGTGTAAATTAAAACTCATCTGATGTCATTATCTCCCAATATAAAGAATATTCTAGCTTCTCAAATAAATACATTATATATTTATATGCATTGAAATTTAGCATTTTTTTCATTTGTCAGCAAAAAATATATTAGTTATAACTTAATGTCTTATTGAGCCTAGCAAGGATTTGGTTTTTGTGTTCCAGGTGTTCGACAACTATGCTGTAACTGTAATGATTGGAGGTGAACCCTATACCTTGGGCTTGTTCGACACAGCAGGTATTTGAATAATATGTTGAGATAGGAGTTGTTGAATGTTTCTGAGTGCGTGGTATAATTAAATCTACTGCTTAATATTGGAAATGGCTTCTTCCAAGTTCATCGCCAGGCAAACTTGTGTGACTGTCCAGTTTGATCCGCTTTGAAAACCAAACAGTGTGAGTGAAAGTTGGTTTTCTGGAATCCTGCAGGTCAAGAAGACTACGACAGATTACGTCCTTTGAGTTATCCCCAGACAGATGTCTTCCTCGTCTGTTTTTCAGTCGTGTCACCATCTTCCTTTGAAAATGTCAAAGAAAAGGTAACTGACCATCTAGTTTTTTTACTTTTTTATTAAACTCTGCATTGTTTTATGTTATTTCATAAAAGTATACACATTATATTTGGAATGCATCGATAGCCTTAATCCCTGTATATGTCCCACATTTTATATGTTTGTTTTAATTTGGAATTAGAGATGGTTGTTGAAAGTAAAAACTATAATGGTAATGATTGTGGATCAGCCTGTACTAGAGGACACGTTCTGACCCGAAGTCAGTTCTTTATTCTCTAAAGGTTTCTTCAAGCTAATTTCTAAACCTCAACTCATAACAGTGTAAACAAACAGGAACAAATAAATGAACACAACTAACATCTTGATTAGTTTGAGAAAGGAAAGTATATCAAAACAGATTTAATGATTGGATTTTGATTGGGAAAACCCTCATCCCTGCCATATATGAAAAATGATGTTGAAGGACTAAAACGCCTACTTTCCTTGCACAGTGAGATGTATGGAAGGGTGGTGATTTTTTTTTTTCATTAGCATCCACAGAAAAGTGTTTTGCTTGTTTGTTTTGTTGGAAAAGCACCAAAACATGTTGCTGTCTGTTTTTTTGTGGACATTAAAGAATACAGTGAATATACAGCAACCAATCTGTATCTGTCACATCAACTAATGCTGAAACGGCACCCCTCTGCTTCCAGTGTGAATTCTGGTTTTAGCTCAGAGATGCAGAACAAATCCATGGTAAGATAAAAATGCTGCAATCATACTCACTTGCATTCTGTTATACTAGGAAGGAGCTTTAAATAGGAAGGGATGAGTTCATACGAATCCACATTTGCAGGAAGAAGGCGATCAATGACTTTTGACCTGTAGGCTGCAGTGAACATCAGTTAGGAGATATTGGAATGTTGTTCAGTAAAAAAGCATCAGCAACATAATTTGTGTGTTACTGATAACTTACGTATATTTAAAGGTAGCCGTGTTACAGGCGCTGTTCGAAAAAAAGCATTTTCAATATGCATTTGTTTATATTACGGAAACGAATTAAATTAAAAGTTAAAAAATCCTGACGTGTAATATCTTTCTGTGTAAATATCACATAAAGTTGGACACCTGCGCCTTAAAATCTGGTGCTGCCTGTAGTCCAGAATTTACGGTACTTATGCTCAGCTTGTTTCTGTTCCATTTGTAGTCATACATGACAAGAGTTTAGGAGCAAGATTTAAGTATCCCCACTGCTCCGGCGGACCAGATGTTGTGACATCGGAAAGATTATTGGGCAAATGATAACAAAGCCCCAAAAATAAAGACACCATAGAAAAAAAATGTCTCTGCTAAACACCCTCATAAATGCTCCTCTCACCTCACAGAATAACTTTAATTACTACAAATAATATAAATCCCACTAATACCCATCCATACCTATGGGATCTCTGTAGCATTAGACAGGGACATCCTCAGAACAGTAATGTTGTTGTTTAGCAGAGAAATAACTTTTATCTTGTAAAAACTGGTGGTGGTCATTTTGCCGCATCGTTTTTTAGTCTCTTGAGGTTTTAGGTTGATTCCAAAAAAGCTGATTTCTAAAGGGATCCATCTACTGTGGGACGTATGAATACAATGAAGACAATTCGTAAACCTTTTGGAAATGTTTCGTAACGTGTTTGACAATTAATAATTTAATTGTCGGTCAGTCAGTCAGTCATTTTCTATAGGAGCGTCTCCAGCAGTCTAGGGGCGGGAGGCGGGATACACCCTGGACAGGTCGCCAGTCCATCGCAGGCCAACACACAAACAACCACACACACTCAGATAGATCTGTTTACATGTCTATCTGCAAGAGGTTGCTCAAAATAAATTATGTTTGATCATGGGTTTTAATCTGTCAATGTCTTCAGAGTCAACTGGACCAAACACGGATCAGAACCACAAGCAATGGCAATGATGTGTAATATAACACCTAAAATAAAAACAATTAAATTGAATGATTGGTGAGATTTGAGCGTGTTTAGAATTACTTGTCTCCCTTTTTCCATCACAAAGACCTTATTGGCAAGAAAAATAAATTGCCATGTGATGTTAATGTGTATGAAATGGCACATGAAGGGATGGAATGGAGGTCTACTTTGCTAAATTGTTGTGGACACCTTTATAGCAAGGAATAGGTTATTGCCGGTTTCTGCCAACATCTCTTTATAAAACCTAACATTTTGTTCCGTTTCTTTTTAAGCATGTTAATGTTGGGTCTGTTTACATACACAGTGGGTTCCTGAGATCACCCACCACTGTCCAAAGACGCCCTTCCTTCTAGTTGGGACTCAGATTGACTTGCGGGATGATCCATCAACTATAGAGAAACTGGCCAAGAACAAGCAAAAGCCCATCACTCCAGAGACAGCAGAGAAGCTGGCAAGAGACCTCAAGGCAGTTAAATATGTCGAATGCTCTGCCCTTACACAGGTAACCTTTACATACAAAACACAACACAAAACATATTGTCAAACATACACACTTGTAAACTGGCTTCACTGAAACCTCAGAGGCAAGAAGTAAGAAATTGGAGGAAAGAGGAACATGTCTACATTCCCCTTGGCTGCCTGAGGCTGTAGTGGCTGGGTGTGGTACTGCATGCCAGGTTGGCGTTGTACTTTATTAGGCACATCCAGTCAGATTCAAAAGGTTAAATGCTGATGTCACTATGGCTGCAGAGGGTCAACATGTGGTTTGCTAGTTTCAGTTACATTTGGTTCTCTGATATTAGAAAAGCAAAGAACCCTCTGAATGTGTAACACAGTTTGCTCCTAGTTTCCCCTGTGATCTACCTGCCTTACAATTCCAAGCAAAGCAGAGACACTGACTAGTTTGGTACATAGTCCATCCCTACAGCAAGAAAGACGGACTTTACAAGCCTCCACCTTCTGTTTAAAGTCCTCTTTGATCCTTGAATACATAGCAGGTAGAGAAAACAGTCTACATCCCAGCCTAGCTGTAAGATTCAAGGTATCCCCACTGCTGAGAAGGAAATAAATATACATGATCTCACATGGACAGAGAACAATAGTGTTGATGAAGCCAAGGCGTAGCCTCCTGCTCTGTTCTCAGCTCCTTCCTTCCTCCTCTTTTTGGCATATTGCTTACATAGCTGCTAATGTCACTTCCTGTTTCCTGTTGCTAATCTCAGCAGTTACCCAGCTGTGCTCTCCTCACAGTGGCATGAGATTCTCCATCTTGCACCATCTTACCCTGTAACTCGTATCTCCTCTCTGTATTTATACACATCCTCCTGACTCTGCCATGTTCCTCTCATTCTCCCCCGTTTATCCTGTCACTCTGTTTGCTAATCATTCTGTTCTCTGTCCTCTTCATTGTAGCGAGGACTGAAGAATGTTTTTGATGAAGCTATTCTAGCTGCCCTAGAACCACCTGAGACACAAAGAAAGAGGAAATGCTGTGTATTTTAACCTTTCTGTGCCGCAACTCTTACCTCTTCCTCTCCTGGTTGCCATTATTTCGTCCCATCTTCTTTCTTCTGCTTTTTCCATATTGTATAAATCTGATAGAGAGGTGTCATCATTCAGGGTGCTGTTTTACTAATGTTTTTATTTTTTGCTGCTATTTTCGCGTGACTTTAGCCTCCTGTGTTTGTCTGATTGGGCTTTGCTTCATCTAGTTCTAATTATGTGCGTTCCATTAACCTCGGAAGTCGGAACAAGGATGTTTGGGTTTACGCCATCTCTGAGTTGTAGCGTTCCAGTTTCCTGCTTGTTTTTGTTCGTATTGCTAGCAACTGTAACAGCCGTCTTACAACAATACCAATGACAAACACTGTTCTACGCCGCATATATATATATATATATATATATATATATATATATATATATACATATTATATATATATATATATATATATACAGCGTTGAAACATCTCGTCTTATAAACACTAAAAAGTAGTACGTGCACGACTGACTAAATGTTGCATAAGTAATAAAGATCTACTAAAAACAGTCACACTAAGAATGTTTTAATACTACTAATGCGAGTTGCAACCATCTTGAATCCAGAAGTTGGGTATGGTTGTATTGCCCCGACTTTCCGACTTGTAATTCCGACTTTCGTGGGCGTTCCAGTTAAAATGTTCTACTCTGAGGGCGGAAATTCCGACTTCTGAGTACAAATGGAACGAAGCACCAATGCCAGTAGAAGAAAGACTTTTTGGCCTAAAATGGAACAGGAAACAGAGTTTCTATTTCTAATAGAGGCGCACTGAGAAATCCGCTGCTGTCTTGATTCTGACGATTTTTAGTTTGTTTGGCCCAAACTCTTGATCACGAAGTTGGGAACCCAAATCTGATCTTTTTCAGATTAGTGAACTGGGGCTACTAATATACCGTTAATATATCACCATCACAATTTCTGTGTGTGCAATATTCATGTTGCAAAAACTGGAGTGCACTACCTGTTGGCTAATTTATTCCAAGTGTTATGAACTTGTATTTTGCACGCTAATGTAATTTACTGCTCAAAACAATTAAAGGAACACTTTTTATTTAGTTTAAAATCAAGTCTTGTATATTAATCTGGTCAGTTCAGTAGTAGAGGGGTTGTTAAGCAGCGTCGGCTGATAATTTCATTAACACACGAAACAACTGACACTGATTTTCAGTAGTTTTCCATTTGACCAGGGTCAGTGTCACTACTGGTAGTGTGAGGCGAAGCCTGGACCCTACAGAGGTTGCACAGTCAGTCCAAGTCCACCAGGATGGCACATCAATACAAGCCATTGCCAGAAGGTTTGCTGTGTTTTCCAACATAGACTCAAGAGCATGATTGAGATTCCAGGAGACAGGCAGTTACTCTAGGAGAGCTGGAGAGGGACGTTGAAGATCACAGGACCGGTATCTGTTCCTTTGTTCAAGGAGGAGCAGGATGAATACTGCCAGAGCCCTGCAAAGTGACGTCCAGTGGGCCACTGGCATGAATGACCAAACCATTAAAAACAGACTTTATAAGGGCAGCCTGAGGACCTGACGTCCTCTAGTATGCTCTTGTGTGCTCATTGTCCGACACCGTGGAGCTGGTCTGGCATTTGCCACTGGAATTGGCAGGTTCAACACTGTCACCCTGTTCTTTTTTTTTTTAAGATATTTTTTTCGGCACTAGAGGCCTTTATTTTGATAGTAGGTAGACAGGAAGGAGGGGTAAAGAGAGGGGGAGACATTCAGCAAAGGTCGCCGGGTCCGGGACTCGAAACCGGGACGGCCGCTTGGAGGACTGTAGCCTCTATAGCCTATATGTGGTTGCGGGCTAACCCCTACACCACCAGCGCCGCGCCACCCTGTTCTATTCAAAGATGAGAGTTGGTTCACTCTGAGCTCATGTGACAGATCTGAAAGGGTCTGGAGAAGCTGCAGTAAAAGTATGCTGCCTGCAACATTGATTAGCGTGATCAGTTCGGTGGTGGGTCAGTGTTGGTCTAGGGAGACACATCCATTCAGGGACACACAGACCTGTTCAGGATAAACGATGCCACCTTTACCTTTGTAAAATCAAAACGTACCATGATTCAGTACCTAAACACATCATTGCGACACTAAAGGAGTGGAAGAGTGTGCGATTTTCCATGCAGGACATGAACGCAGCATTGCACGCACAAGAGCGTAATGACATCAGTAACCGCTGGTACCGTCAACAAAGCATGGCATAGAGAGCGCTTGAAAGTATCGCTTTTCAAAATGCGATGCAGATTACGCTCACTGCAATATTTGTGATGCGAAGTGCAAGGCTAGCGATGGGAATACTTCTAATCTGAGGAAGCACCTGGTTGAGCTTACGATTTTTTTTTAAGGCTCTGATATACGGCTACAACTGCATTCAGCACCGTCAGCACGCCTGCAGCCAGCAACATGTGAGAAGAAATGTTTGAAACAAACAGCTGGATGTTGTTTTGATATAATCATTAAAGTTTCTGTATTGAGAGATAAATATGTGAAATTGAGAAATCTAGAGATTTTATTAATAAATGAATTAACATTTATTACCACATAAACACACACAAAAGTACGGAACCTGGTACCGTTGTGTAGCTATATCGATTCCCAGGTACCGGGTATTGGTACCGTATCTGTTTGAATGTGAAGGGTACCCATTACACATCACACATTCCATATCAGTACAGATATCCAGCAGGATACTAATTTTCTTTCGAGATCTGACATGTTTCCAAAGTGTTCCTTTGATTTCTTTGAGCAGTGTATTCAGCCAGTTGGACAGGGTCTCACAACGGACACCAATGACATCAGCCAAGATGCTAAAGGTCACGTTGTGATGGAACCACATATGAGAAAGCAAAGATGAAAACAGGAATATATCCCAGCTAATACCGGCCCGATAGTGAACCCACGAAGCTTAAATCCTTGCAGAATTCTTCTGCTCCTAATATAACTATTGACTGCTCACAGGGAAGGTTGGAAAAATGTGTTATGAATGCTGTTCTTAAATCTTTTTCTAGTTGTTAAAGAGGAACTAGTGTGGGCTGAAATATGTATCATCAGGTCCAAGCTTTACAATTAGAGATCAGACATTTGGCCATAAGATTCTGATTGGTGCATCTCTAATTGTAGTACCAACATAAAGTGTGTAGCAGAACCTGAAGTCTATGTTTGCAGAACGAGACCTTTAACCACTCATCTCCTAGATCAGGGATGTTTAGTCTTAACAGCAGAATCATTTAACACGTTTACTGTTAATGATTCTTGTTCTGTTTTATTGCTGACTGGAGGTTTTTATTTGGTCAGACCCTGTCAGTATGACTTCTCTGACCATCGCATGTGGTCATTTCTGTGCTGTACAAGAACTATAAATATAATGATTATATAAACTTTCATAGTGTTAAATGCTGTTTGAAAAGAATAAAGGACAAATGAACTTGTTCTCGTCTGCAGCTTCTTTCTTCTGTTTCTGTGTGAGAGCTCAGATCATCGTAGTTCATAGGTTGGGTTCAGCAACACAGAGGGCATCTGTGGTTACTTCACATGACCGACCTTCTGATGTAAGGACTGTGTGTTCTGGGCTAACAGCAGCCGTGAGCTTCACCTCGTCAGCTTAGCACAGTGCTACTGTCGTTGCGTGAAACTGTTTCTTGTTTTTTATTTAAATGTCTTCATTTGTTGAGCATGGTTTTTAAAGCTGAGAGGGGAAAAACCAGGAAAAAAGCTGACCTGAAAAAAGCTCAACCTTGTGTGTTACAGTTCCAGAGGTCATGTTCTGTTTTTCCTCCACTTGCTTCACTTGCCTTTGATTTTAGCCCCACTCTAATATGCATGCATTTTATGTTTTTGACACTTTTTGTCTCAGTATGGCTCCCATGGCTGACTGAAACACACTATACACTCTTGGTTTGTTTGAGTTGTTAAAAATGATTTCATGTTTTTGTCCTAAACTCCTCTCCCTTTGCTCAGCTTTGCAGTTGCATCAATACCTCTGAAACCTTTTTACATTTTCTCACATTACAACCACACACTTCATTGTGTTTATTGGGACTTTATGTGATAGACCACCAGACAGCAGAGCATAATTGTGAGCTGGAAGGAAGTTGATGGATTATTTCAGTTTTTAGCAAAACTATTCAGCCATGCGTTGTCAGTAGTGTAAAACCACTCTACTGCAACCCGTTTTTGTCCATGTTTCTGCCAACTTAGCACATATGGAGAAGGAAATTTATGCCTATTCTTGTTTTTCTGCAAAAATAGGTCAAGCTCAGATTGGCTGGAGAGCGCCTGTGAACATCAATTTTCCAGTGTTGCCTCAGGTTTTCGGTGGGATTTAGGTGTGGACTTTGACTGGGCCATTCTAATGAATAAATATTCTTTGATCATTGTGTAATCTGGCTGTATGTTTAGGATCATCCTACTTGAAGGTGAACCTCTGCCCACGTCTCCAGTCTTCCAGTGAAGCTTTTATCAGCTCGTCTTCCCAGAATGCCTCCTTGTTTACCTAGATCCATCTCATACGGGCAGCTCTGACCAGCTTCCCCACGGCAGCAGCATTTTATATTCCCACCACACACTGTTTCATATAATCCAATCATCTAAACTAAAATAGGGTCAATACAAACATATGCCACACCTTAGGGTTTTTCATTGTAAACACATTTTCCTTGCAGCTCACAAGCATATGCTTTGTGTGGGTCTATTACATACAATCCCAATATGTTTGTTGTAATGTGGCAGGTATGAAAACGTTTTAGCTATATGAAGATACTGTATGACAAAAAGTTTGATGCTGCTTTTTTATTTAAGAGTATTTTCCAGTAAAGCTGCTGTTTTGTTTCTGCTCACCTTTTCTTTTGCCTGTCTGTGCTGTTCCCTTATTCTGTTTGTCTGCTTGTGTTCACAGAAAGGCCTAAAGAATGTGTTTGATGAGGCGATTTTGGCTGCATTGGAGCCCCCAGAGCCTAAGAAGAAACGCAAATGTGTGCTGTTATGAAAGGTTCCTACCCTTTTCAAAGCCCGTGCACACACACACACACACACACACACACACACACACACAAACAAGCAGACATGCATCTCACATCATCCCCTCTCCCATCTCTCCCCCCTCCCACACCTGTTTTCCTTGCTCTGCTGAGGCTGATTGGCAGCATTGTCCTCCAAATGAAGGACTGAACACAACCAGCTGACCAGGTTTCAAATAATTCTCTGCAATAATTCGAAGATTCTCCATGCGTCTAAATTCCAGACACTAGATGAAGCTGTCCTGGCCAGCAGCCTGCTGTGGGATCCAGCAGGGAGGCTGCAGCCTCCATCTAGATGCCAGTCTTACACACACATAGAGAAGATCCTGCCAGGTGTCAGATGGCTCGACTTGACTCGCGTCAGTGATGTGGCCTAACTGAGCTGGAGATGCCCAGCCATCTGCTCAGTCAGTGGCAGGCCTGCCGCAGCCCCTCCCAGCTGCCTGATAGGTGGCCACTCTGCTGCTGTTTTTGTCGCCTCTGTCGATGAACACACTCTTCGCCCAACCACTTCTGTTCTTTCTCCGCACTACCACCAGATACGTGTAGTGTTGTTTTGTTTTTATTTGCCAATCTCCCTGTTTTCCTTTCAGTAACAAGACGAGATATTTAACTCACATTCCAAATCGACACACTGGTAACCATTAAGGATATGTTTAACTGTGACTGTTCAGTCAGTCAGAGCCACACAGAGGATCCATCACAGAAGAGCTCCGATCTCTCTGCATCATTTACCAGTATGCAGTCCTGGTGTGGGCTCTTCAGTGCTGAGGTGCTGTCCATCTGGAATGTGGCTTTCACTTAAAGAGCTGAAGGCATCCAGTACTAATGGCTCTGCAGGTCCACCACAGGAATTGGCCTTTTAGATGCAGAGAACTTTAAACAGTGTTAGCAGAACAAGTGGTGTGTTCTTCATGCGTTATCGGGGACCAAGGTGGAGTAAAGCTGTTGTAATACTTTGGCCACCACACACTTTGAAGCCATACAGCAGACTTCCTCATGAATCGAACTGTTGTGCTCCAGCTTCATTTTTAGACAGCTGATCAGGGAAACTAAACATCCACCAGATTTCTGTGCCAGGTCAGAGTTTGGTGCCTTCTTGTAGTGTTCAGGTACCCGGACGGGACTTCTGAGGTGGATGTTGTACCAGTTCAAACTGTGTGGTGGTGTGTGTAGCTGAGCCTTGGTCTCTGTTTTAAATGATAGGTTTAACAGATGTAATTATAATGTAAGTTGGCACACAATGTTGATGTAGGCTCCAGGTGTTTTTACCAAAATCTTTTTTCTTCATTTTTTTTTTTCTGTTTGTGCTGTTTTTTTATTATTATATATAAAAATATATAAATATATAAAAAGGTTACTTTCACTTCTTTCACATTTAGGGGTTGGAACTCATCTGAACTCTTACCTGCCAGTTTTACCGAGAAAACGTCTGATCGGCTTAGTTTGGCCAGAGAGACTTTGTTTGGCAAAGATCCTAAATGACCGACTGTTTTTTCTTGTTTTGTTTGTTGTTTTTTACTGGTGGATTAGAGTTGGGTTGATCTCAAGCCCAAGTCAGTATGATTATTATAACCCGTTGTTTTTGGTGGAAAACCAAATGCTTTGTCTAAAGTCTGTTCTTTGTATATGCATTCTTTTCAGAAATATTAAACTTATACCTTAATTGCCTTTACCCTGTTTCCTGTGTCATTCTTTAAAACGGAAAATCCAAAAACAATTTCGTTTTTCAGAACGTTTTGTTTTCATGAGTTACTAATTCTCTGTGTTCTTCTACGTCAAAGTGGGTCAACCATATTTGGTTCTACAAATATTTAACTTTACTGAAGGCTTAATAAATACAATCTTTGTGTTTGTCTGATGATGTAAGCCTCTCATTCTTAGTGGCCCTTCCAGCTTGGTGAGCCTGTCATGCTGTTATCATCCAGGAGGTGGCAATGCCCACTTGTTGCCCACAGTGGAAGATCATTCCTGAAGCCTTAAATGTTTGATTGTTAAACTTCAGTTGAAGAAAACATATGGACAGAAATGATCTGAAATTATCAAAACTGACGAGGCATAACAGATAATGTGAAGCCTATACCTCCTCATGTGCATTTGTATGGTCTAAAGTGTGATGTCTCGGCATTGATATTTAATATTAAAATCACACAAAGTAAACCAGTTTCTATAGTAAATTACAATGGCTTTTCAGTAACTTGTGAAACTGTTCACACCCCTTTCTGACATTTTGTCATATTGCCACACACACAATAGCCTATTCAGCAATATCAGCAATATCACAGAAATGTTGCAGTTGGTTATGCAGACATTTTAAGTTGCAACTAAAGCAACACCGTTCACCACCTAGTTTACAGTGGCTCAAGGGCAAACAAAACACCTAAGGTGCCTCTTACTGAACAGGGCCCGTATTCACAAAGATTCTCAGTTCCTAACTTAGAATAAAAATGTCTGCCAAGACTCGCAGCTGAGAGCGACTCTGCGTTATGAGACGAGAGAGATTCCTATCTTAGTGAACTTCGGTAAAGTTAGAAAGATTTTCACAGATTCGGCTCCTCCGGATCAATAACTCATCAGCGGAACATTGCTTCTAAAACGCCGACACCTCTCTGCAACCTCTGTTTATTTGCCTTAAAACGAGCCCGCTGGGAGACTTGCATTGGCCTCTATGCAGCGCTGCTTCTCAATTGCGCAGGGACCGTCTGCAAATTGCAACACCAGAAAAATATGATGGAGAAATATTCAATAGCGTCACCAAGGTAGGGTGTGTTGTCATCAAAATCTTTTTATGTGTATGTGATCTCACGTTTTTCATACTACATTTGTTGGATTAGAAAATAATTTAAAGAATTTCCCAAAGCCTATAGACTATATCGCCACGTATTCAGTCAAATCCCTTTTGCTAGGTGTAGGATAGAAAAAACATTACGAATAACAGTCAAATAGCCCTGGATCAATGGCTTTCATTTTAATGATGTTTTATCATTAAAGTAATAACTTCACTATAGCATGTTGTAGTGCCATCAGACTCACAGCACACACATAGCACCTCATCTTGATCTGACCACAACTGTTACTTTGAGAGAATGTGCTTAATTTGAATTTTATGTTTGTTTGCTTTCATACTTAGTGAGGAGGTGTGGTTGACCCCGTTGCTAGGTGTAACGCTGTGATCCAAGAGCTATGATTGGTTGTTGCAAAAAGCAAAAAACAAATACGTTGCTAGTAATCAAAGGAGAGAAATTAATCCATGATAGAATTTAGACTGCATTCAGAAATGTGTAAATCATTATGATAAAACTTAGCAAGATTAAATTAATTGTCACACACCATCGAAATGTGTTGCTCATTTTTTATGCTCCTTATTTTGATTTCCTTATTATGTTTACTTGCCATGCAGGTCATTTTCGTATTGCATCTATTTCGTATTAATTTCATATTAATTCATCATTTTACTTTGATCTCCTTCTTGTATAATGAGGTTTGGTTTGGTAAAATGACCAAAACAAAACGGAGAAAAAAGGTGGGAGAAAACGAACTGAACAGAGGAGCAGAGCCTGCTGGTGGAGGAGAAGAGAGGAGTGTTGAAACACACCAGAGAACTTCTCCACAGACGGGGAGAGTTGTAGATGACCATTTAGGCTTAGGCTGCTGACATCATCATGTACAATACAGCAAATACTCATTATTATTATCAATACTTATCTTCCTTCTATGTATATAGTGCTTAGATTATTATACTGTCTCTTGTCTAGAGTTTGGATTTAAGTTTTATATATATATATATATATATATATAATATATATATATATATATATATTATACTATATATAATTTATTTTTTTTATTTTCCAATGTTTTCTAAATTTTTATTTGTTGAAAGCATTTTACAGTTTGTAAATATTTGAATAATTTTATACTACATTTGTAATTTTGTTAACTTTTTTTTTCATGGTTGTTCATTATTGTTTCTATTATTTATTTATCCTTCCTAATATTACCTTACTAGAGGTTGACCTTTAATCTGTCCTGCTGATGAAACTATTTAATTTCGCCCCTAGGGAGATGATAAAGTTAATTTATCTCTATATTAAAAATTGTATGATTGCTACATGAGGTTTATGTGCTCGTTTATTTGACTGTTTAGGGGGTGAATCCAATAATGAAATTCATTTCTGTCAGGTGTTTGGGACATAGTTTTTCGCCAATTATGTCGCCATGGTAACTTGCAACCCCAATAAAAGTAATATCACACATCTCGAGACCAAGCCGGACGTTTTGATATATATTTGTGGGGGCGTGCGCTACAGTTCGGGCCGCATTTATATATATATAAATAAAGAGTCCAGTTTGGAGGTGGATAGTAATAGGTTCCTCCTTGCATTGCTATGGCAGGCCTCAATTAACTAATATAAAATAGATGCAGGATGAAAACGACCAGCATGGCGAGTAAACATAATAAGCCAATCAGAATACCGATGAACATAGAAATAAGCCACGTTCAAACATTTTGATGCTGTGTGACAATTAATTTAATCTTGTTTTATGATCATGATTTAGACATTTCTGAATCCAGTCTAAATTCTGCCATTGGTTAATTTCTCTCCATTGATTACTAGGAGCACATTTGTTTTTGTTTTTTCTCCATTCATTTATCTTCAATACTTCTTATTCCATAGTGGGTCACGGTTAGCTGGTGCCTATTTCCAGCAGTCTACGGGTGAGAGGCAGGTTGCCAGTCCATCGCAGGGCAACACAGAGATATACAGGACAAACAACTATACACACACTCATTCACACCTAAGGGCAATTTAGAAAGACCAATTAACCTAACAGTCACGTTTTTGGAGTGCCCGGAGAGAACCCACGCATGCACGGGGATGCACGTCCATGCAGAAAGACCCCAGCCCGGGAGTCGAACCCAGAACCTTCTTGCTGCAAGGCAACGGTGCTACCAGTGATACACTTTCTCTTTTTTTTGTTTTTTTTTGCTTTTGTTTTTTTTGCAACAACCAATCATAGCTTTTAAAACACAGCGTTACACCTAGCGACGGGCTCAACCACACCTCCTCTAGGTAGAATCTCTGTTGTCTCCTAGCTCAGAGGCCCTGTCCTTATACCTATACTACTCCCTATGCCCCCTTAATGAAGTGTGTACTTTGTAAAAGTGCACGTAGGGGTTGAAGTGGGCAGGTTAAAAGCGTGCAAGATTGGAGAATTGGGACAGTAGGGGTTACGTCATCGACTTGCACCTCTGCGCCGTAACAACGACGTCAAAAAAACCGGGACCGTCGCTGTTTTTGCGGTCTTTCTGCCAAAAAATATTTTAAAACTGCAAAAAGCAATTGTTTTGAGGAGAGGAAAGAGCAGGAATCGAAGGAGGCTCGTACACTAGACCCTCACGAAGTTCCTAAGGTAATTTAAATGTAATGGCCTACTGGCTGCCCAGAATCACCCTGAAGCCAGCGGCGTCTTACAATGTTGAGCCTAGAAAACCAGTAATATAAAATATCGTCGGCTTGCTGTCTAAGGTTTATACAGTTCTTATTATTCTGATATGATAGTTGATTAAATTAATGGTTGTGATTTATGGCTGCCACTTACACTTTCAATGTTACCTCATTATTTCAATGAGGTAACTGGTCACAAAGCTTGGACAGTAGTACGGTTTCTCAGCATCATTCAGAATCCCCTGAAGATAAAAAAAAATAGATTTAAGGTGTTGAGTAAAGGATTCTGGTCATATCAACAGACAAATTTAAATAAGTGACAAAGATGACCATAAATTAACTGTGATTAATCCTACTGGTCTCACTAACCCTGATTACTCCCTGGCCTGTAGAATCAAGAAATTAACAGATCCTCTCTGACAACATGAAGTAGGTTGAAATGAATGTGAACATTCCCAGGGGTGGCCGGCCTACAAAAATAACTCTAATCGAATCTGCTTTAGGCCTCACTTGCTTCAGTTAAGGTTAGGGTTCATGATCCAACAATTACAAAGAGACGGAGCAAGAATAGGATCCGCGGGGGGAGTTCCGAGGCTAAAGCACTGCTGACCAAAAAGAACTAAAAACTTGTCTCACATTTGCCAAAAAAACATTTTGGTGAAGGCTGCAGGGTGATGCAGTTGGTAGCACTGTGGTGGTGGTTTGTTGTCTTGGGCTGCTTTGTTTTTTCAGGAATCCCATGACTGATGGAACCACAAATTCAGCTCTATTCCAAGAAACTCTAAAAGAGATCATCCAAGCCATCAGTTCGTTATATTAAGCTCAAGCACACTTGGGTTCTGTAGGAGCATAATGATCCACAATACACAAGCAAGTCCACTTCTGAATGTCTTAAAAATCTAATGGAAGGTTTTGGAATGGCTTATTGAAAATATGTCTTAAATTCAATTGAGGTGCTGTGGCATGACCTAAAACAGGATGAGCATTCTTGAAAACCTCACAGTGTGGCTTAAATAAAACAATTCAGCAAAAAAGAGATGACGAAAACCTCTCCACAGTGTTGTAAAATACTATTTGCCAATTATTGCAAATGCTTGATGAAAATGGAGAGTGGCACAACCAGCTAGTAGGTTTAGGAAACAGTAACGTTTCAGATTGGGCTAGTTCGGTTTAAATAGCTTTTTTTCCATTCATAAATCAACAAAAAAACTAGATTCTGTAATTACTTTTTGTCTGTCTGATGTTTGAAACATGTAAGTGTGGCAAAAAGAATAAAAATAAATCTTTAAGGCAGCAAATACTTATTCACAGCACCATATAGTAAAAACAAAACTGGTACCATCACAGAACCCTGTGGGATGGTATCACTTACCCTGAAGCAGGAGGATGGCACATTCTGAAATTGAATAGATAGATTGACTTATTCAATTCAACTTAGTTTATTTTTATTTAGCCAATTCACAACAAATATTGTCTCAAGGCTGTTTGGAACAAAAAGTCATAAGCAGTTCTGTATGCAAAAATGATCAATTCAATCCTATTGACAGATTAATACTGTATCTTCTATAGAGAGTGAATATTAAATTATTAGTAGCAAATAGCTCAGCCGATGGCTCCCTCTTAACACAGCTAAAACACTGGACTAGGTGTAACGTCTGTAAACAGAAAGAACAGCCAGAGAACATAGAGTTAATGGCAGCAGTAATTGCAGGTAATTCTTAAATGAGTTGTAGGAGAAAGTCACAGATTGAGGAAAAGGGGTCAGTGTGCACTCTGGCAGCATAACAGAGTAGCAGCATGACTATAGAGATAGCTCAGGATAACTGTAGTCCATAACCAACCCAGTGCCTAGTCTTAACGAGGCACTGGGTTGACATGGCCTCAGGGACCAAAACTGGTAGCTGGTTCCACAGGTGAAGAGACGGATACCTAAAATATTGACCTCCTATTTTTATTGTAGAAATTTCAGGAACCACCAGTAAACCAGCAGTATGAGAGTGAAGTGCTCTGTTGGGAACATACTGAACTATCAGGTCTCTAATATATGAAATACTTTTAATTTTCATCAGAACTCTCGCAGCAGCATTTTAAATAAACTAACAGCATTTCACTTAATCTTCATGATAGTGAAGAATTACTTAAATAGTTGAGCCTTAAAGTAACAAATCTATGGGCTAGTTTTTCTGCTTCATTTTGGGACAGGATACCTCTAATTTTGGCAATATTGAGCAAGTGAAAGAAGGAAGTCATATAAACTTGTATGGGATTTAAAGAACATGTCCTTGTCAAAGATGACCTTAAAATTGATCACATGCTGTCTTAAAACTGGGACAGGTTCAGTAGTGTGATTTTTCTCCCTATGAAACCTTCCAGGCTGTGAGATTATGAGCAATGGGGCATACAAAATAAAGTAGTTCATAGTTGTGAAATAAAAGGATGATATATGTTTTTCAGAGCTCGCAGACCAGGCAAGAAGAGCATTAACCAGAGATGCAGTCAAGAGGCTTGTGATAACTGTGTAGGGGCTGCGGAGATCCACAACTCGTGTCATGTGGGAGAATGTGTCAATAAGACTATTAATGACGCATTGGAAGTATGCTGTAAGAAGTAGAAGAGGAAGGTGCTCTGATCAGATGAGATTAAAACGGAACTTTTGCAAATCGCATGTGTTAAGGAAAACTAACACTGCACATCACCCAGAACACAGCATTCCCACAGTGAAGCATGAGGTGGCTGCATCATGCTGCGGGGATGCTTTTCTTCAGCAGGGAGAGGGAAGCTGATCAGAGATGGATGCAGCTAAATACAGAACAATCCCGGAAGAACACTGAGCTTTTAGAATCAGCAAAAGATGAACTCTAAATAAAATTCAGAATCTGCAGTAAAACCTGAAAGTTGAAGTTTATAGTCCGTCTTCTTTCTAGTTTGACTGAGTTTGACCTATTGGTCAAAGAAGAGTGGGCAACACTGGTGAATACATACTCCAAAAGAACTGCAGAACTAACGTGGTTCTAAAAAGTATCGACACTGTGGTGGAGGGTTTAAATACAAGTACATGCCACACTTTTCAGATTTTTATTTGCAAACACATTTTTTGTAAACAGTATATTATTTTGCCTCCGCTTCACTACTCTCTTCTATTTTGTGTTGGTCTATCACATTAAATCTCATTAGAATGCAATGATTTTGTGTTGTAAGTTCTGCTGCAGGAAGATTACTCTTTAGCCAACAGCTCCCAGTTGTTGTGTTCATGGCTTGTTTGAGCAGAAGCAGTCACCACCAGTCTGTGGATGTGATGTTAAAGCTGAGAGAAAAGGATTAACCTCTTACATTTTGTACAGATGTCCTCTAGTGGCAGTGAATGAGGGTTATATGCCAGTTTCAGTGACCTGTTTCAACCAGCTGGGAGGCGCCCTCAGCACCCTCCTCCACCCTCATCCACCCCTGTGAGGCGTTCACGCATTCCCTGCGTTTCTGGAGTGCTGTCTGTCAGCGCCTTCTTCCACTAAAGAGCCGCTGACAGCCATTAATTATGGCACGGCGTGAACGAAGGGCATTCCTCTTTGTGGAAATATTAGTGCACACACACAGATGCTCCTTGGCCTTCTGCGTTCAAGCCCGGGTGCAGAGAGACACCACCTGGCCTCTGTCGGTCTTCATCGAGTTTGACAAATGACTTTTTAAATTTTTAGTTTTTTTTTTTTCTGTCCTCTGGAGTCGTTGGATCAAGGTTTGAACACACAATGCTGGCTGGTAGCTGTAGGTTGGTGTGCTATGCCCTCTTTTAAGAAACAGTTTGATTAAGATCAGCACAGATGCTGAGTGGTGATGAAAGGCCTGCTGAGGGTTTCAACTTTTTGTCTGAGCTTGGCAGTAAATCAGCTCAGCTGTATACAATGTGAGGGCAGGTCTGTTTCCATAGATAAGCTGCTTAGCTATGATGCCCCCCCAGTATGCAAGGACCCTGGCAACACGATGAACACAATGTGGTGTTCAAGTAGATGTTAACTCAGTGGATTGCTGGTTTCGTTCTAACTGTACTCTAGCAAGACTATTGTTTCCTTAAATCTCAGCTTTCTTAAACCATTAAGAAATTAAGTGGCAATATTATGTGAAGTGTTGTCCTCTCCGAAGTTTATCTGGTTTCACTTCATACAGTGCAGTCCACAAATCTGTCCTTAATGAATGGAAAAGTGGCCTGAAGAAACTATATAGCGAGACGTCCCATTTGCCAAAAAACTTGTGGAAGAAGGTGCTCTGGTCAGATGAGACCAATATTCCCGAAGTTTGCAAATGACACCACTGTCATTGGACTGATCCAGGACGGCGATGAGTCTGCATACAGACAGGAGGTGGATCGGCTGGTACACTGGTGTAGTCAGAACTGCCTGGAACTAAACCCACTCAAGACTGTGGAGATGGTAGTGGACTTTCGGAAAACACCACCTCCATACACCCCCCTCACCATCCTCAACAACACCGTGTCGGCTGTGGATCACTTCAGGTTCTTAGGAACCACCATCTCTGAGGACCTGAGATGGTCTTCACACATAGACACTGTTCGGAAGAAGGCCCAGCAGAGACTGTACTTCCTGAGGCAACTCAAGAAGTACAACCTTCCACAGGAGCTGCTGGTCATCTTCTACACTGCCATCATTCAGTCTGTCCTTTCTTCATCCATCTCCGTGTGGTTCGGTTCATCCACAAAACAGGACAGGTCCAGACTGCAACGAATAATCAGGACTGCAGAGAGAATCATCAGGGCTGACCTTCCCTCCATCCAAGACTTATACAGGTCTAGGGTCAGGAAAAGAGCTGCTAAAATCTCTGCAGACCCCACACACCCTGCACATAAACTGTTTAGAGTTCTGCCTTCAGGCCGACGCTACAGAGCGCTGTTCACTAAAACCAGCCGCCACAGAGACAGTTTCTTCCCTCAGGCTGTTTCTCTGTTGAACATTTAATAGAATACCAAAAACAGCATACAGATGTTTCAAATGTACCTTTTTATTTATATATGTGTATATTGTACATTGTAAATATGTATATTCTGTAGTGCAAAAACAAAAACCAAAGAGCAAAGTGTACCGGAGTCAAATTCCTTGTTTGTATGTACAAACTTGGCAATAAAGCTGATTCTGATTCTGATTCTGATATTACACTGTCTGGTCTACAGGCACAAGTCCAAAAACTAACACTGCATGTCTCTCTTAACACACCATCCCTACAATTAAGCATGGTGGTGGCAGTGTCATACTGTGGTGATCCTTTTGATCAGCAGGAACAGAGAAGCTGATCAGAGTTGAGTGGATAATAGATGGAGCTAAATACAGGGCAACCCTGGAAGACAACCTCGTTAGAGACTGCAGAAGACTTGAGGCTGGTGCAGCGATTCACTTTCAGCAGGACCGGGACCCTAAACAACAAGCTACAAGGTGAGAACAGCCTTGTCAAAGTCTAGACCTAAAACCAAATGAGAGTCTTGTTCACAGATTACCTCCATCCACTCTGACTGACTGGAGCAATTTAGCAATGAAGAATTGGCTAAATTTTCAGGAACTAGATCTGCAAACCTGGTAGAGACATACCCCAAGAGGAACAGCTAAGTATAAATGCACACCACAATTATTATACTTTTTATTTTATCAAATCTTTTTCTTCCATCTCACATTTATGAGCTACTTTGTTTTGGTTAATATACCAAGTTACTTTTTTTAGTTGTAGCTTGCTAATATGGGTCCTCAATAATTCTGATGAATAAAATGGTAACTATTAATAAGGCAGTTTTGGGATAGTTCAGCTTACCCTCAATAAGATCCATGTCCACGAAAAGCTTCCCAACATATTCAGGTCAGTAATTACGCTCTGTGATTGGAGAACGCTCCTGACAGGCAGGTGGCCATGACATTAGCTTAAAACCGCTCACTGGAACAATTGTTTTGACACGGCAGGTTGCTGTTGGCTGCCTGATACATGTAACACACACATATGGTCTCACCTCAGCTTTGTCCAGATGCTAAGGGAAAGTTTCTGGCAGCTCACTGCTGACAGACATGCTTGAGCAGAAAGTGTGTGCATCTGGAGAGGTAAGCTCACAGTCATCCTCCATACCAGCATGCAGAAATGGAGTGATGCCCCCATCAACAGCCTGATCTACCATCTGGGATTGAATGTGTGGGTAAGAGGAGTTGTCACTTTCTCTTTACTTAAACCTCCCTCCATCCCTCTCCCTGATCTGTCCTTATCTGATCTGTCTATGCTTGTATAAACTGTTGTCTGAAAGACTTCAAATGAGTGTTTGGAATTCAGCTCAAAAATCTTCTAAAGCTGAACATTCACAGCAGGCTTTGTACCATTTACTGGTAATGT
This sequence comes from Crenichthys baileyi, assembly GCA_036173005.1. Taxonomy (NCBI): domain Eukaryota; kingdom Metazoa; phylum Chordata; class Actinopteri; order Cyprinodontiformes; family Goodeidae; genus Crenichthys; species Crenichthys baileyi. Next base: position 249,184 of record JAHHUM010001174.1, read on the forward strand.
AATAGTTGTGGGATGCACTGGAGTTGGCAGGATGAAAAAATGCAGTTGATTTTACTGTGTATTTTAAGACTGTGTTGTTTTTATTACCATAACAAAAAGCTTTTAAAGTTTAACAAGGTAACAGGTGAGGGAGTAACAGTGGACAAGAACACCAGCATCATGGTCGGTAAGTTCTATGCTTTGGAGTTGGGTGCATTTCTCTGTACTCCTTTACAACCTCCTTAGGCACTCTTTAAGATGTAGAAGCAAACACTATAGAATCACAACAGTTTTCCTATTAATGGAGCAAATGGGACAAAAGGCAACAATTTTTAACAGAGTTCAAAACCTGACAATTAGGGCTTTAACACACTTTAGGTCTGGGCATATTCTCAGTGTCATGCAAAAATATTCATAAACATTTTCACATTTTATCACAAACTTTATTGGATTGTGATGGGATTTTATCTTATAGAGCAACACAAAGCAGTGCATAATTGTGTAGTTAAAGGAAAATGGTCCAAGGTTTTTCGTTTTTTTTAAATAATAAATTTAAGGTGTGGGGTGTATTTGTATTCATCCCCCTTTACTTTGGTGCCACTAAATAAAATCCAGTAAAGCAAAAGCCTTCAGAAATCACATAACTACTTATCTCAGTATATTGCAGCTGTTCTATGAAGACCTCAGAGTTTTGTTGGAGAACATGAGTGAACAAACAGCATCACGGAGACCAAGGAACCAAACAGACGGGTCGGGGATAAAGTAGTAGGGAGGTTTACAGCAGGGTTGGGTTATAAAACAATATACCAAGCTTGAATCCATCATCCATAAATGAAAAGAGTATGGTATCACTGCAATGGGCCAAAGAGGGGGAACTGGTCCTGAGCCTCCACTGTGCTTAAATCAGATCTTAACTTCGTTCCTCAGTGGTGATTTGAGGCAGAAGATGGGACAATGCGTATCCAAGCAATAGAAAATATTGGACACTGCTGTCATAAAACAATCAGTGTCCATTCTCCCAATTCTGTTATCTGTTTGATCACTGTAGTCATTGCAATACAGTAAGTATGGTCACATAACCTATTAATTCCACCACTCTGTTCTTTTTTTTTCACATGTCCTGTCAGGGCATTTCAAACATACTGTATGAAGAAGTTTGTTATCTACATGTGCCAGGGCAGCTTTGCTCTACAAAAATGACATAAGGGGATGATGTCCTAACTGCTTGAATGACGTTATAAAATCAAAGCGTCATTTTTCACTAGATTAGACAGAGGTGGCAAGGCACCTAGCAGAACTACCCAGCATTGAGGAAGAGGAACCCCTTCAGATGCCCAAACCTGCCAGGGCGAAAATCGTGATGGGGGTCGGGGGCTGACAGCCCTGGTGAGGTCTAGGGAGCAAGGCCCCCATCATGGCCTAGTTCAGTCCCATAAACAACCCATTTCCAGCCCTGGAGAGCCATAGGCCACCAGCCAGGACCCCATCATGCTGCAACATGGCTTGAGGCTACACACAAACACCACCACACCCCTGGTACTCCCCCACACCAGAGCTCCCAATGTTGTCCTCTACTGACTGTGCCTGTTTTGCTAATATTGATGACTGAGAACATACTGCATTTGGCCCAGCAATTGCTCCAGAATATGACGTCTCAGCAGAGTCTGTAACAATGGTAGAAAGTACTCGTACTCGTACTCGTACTCGTACTCGTACTCGTACTCGTCGTCTTCTGCTTATCCGGAACCGGGTCGCAGGGGCAGCAGACTCAGCAGAGACACCCAGACGTCCCTCTCCCCAGACACCTCCTCCAGCTCCTCCGGGGGGAGCCCAAGGCGTTCCCAGGCCAGCCGAGAGACATAGTCCCTCCAGCGTGTCCTGGGCCGTCCCCTCCCTGGGCTTCCTCCCGGTGGGACGTGCCTGGAACACCTCCCGAGGAAGGCGTCCAGGAGGCATCCGGTATAGATGCCCGAGCCACCTCAACTGGCTCCTCTCGATGTGGAGGAGCAGCGGCTCTACTCCGAGCCCCTCCCGAATGGCCGAGCTCCTCACCCTATCTCTAAGGGAGTGCCTGGCCACCCTACAGAGGAAGCTTATTTCAGCCGCTTGTATCCGGGATCTCGTTCTTTCGGTCATGACCCAAAGTTCATGGCCATAGGTGAGGGTAGGAACGTAGACCGACCGGTAAATCGAGAGCTTCGCTTTTCGGCTCAGCTCTCTCTTCAACACAACGGACCGGCACAGCGCCCCCATTACTGCGGCAGCTGCACCGATCCGTCTGTCGATCTCCCGCTCTATTCTTCCCTCACTCGTGAACAAGACCCCGAGATACTTGAACTCCTCCACTTGAGGCAGGAACTCCCCTCCAACCTGAAGAGGACAAGCCACCCTTTTCTGGTCGAGTACCATGGCCTCTGACTTGGTGGAGCTGATCTTCATCCCAGCCGCTTCACACTCGGCTGCGAACCGCCCCAGCGCATGCTGTAGGTCTTGGCTAGAGGGGGCCAGCAGGACCACGTCATCTGCAAAAAGAAGAGACGAAATCCACTGGTCCCCAAACCAGACCCCCTCCGGCCCTTGGCTGCGTCTAGAAATCCTGTCCATAAAAGTTATGAACAGGACCGGTGACAAAGGGCAGCCCTGCCGGAGTCCAACATGCACCGGGAACAGGTCCAACTTAGTGCCGGCAATGCGGACCAAGCTCCTGCTCCGCTCGTACATGGACCGGATGGCCCCTAATAAAGGGCCCCCGATTCCATACTCCTGGAGCACCCTCCACAAGGCATCACAAGGGACACAGTCAAATGCCTTCTCCAGGTCCACAAAACACATGTGAACCGGTTGGGCAAACTCCCATGAGCCCTCGAGTACCCTGTAGAGGGTATAGAGCTGGTCCAGTGTTCCACGGCCGGGACGAAAACCACACTGCTCCTCCTGAAGCCGAGGTTCGACTCTTCGGACTCTCCTCTCCAATACCCTGGCGTAGGCCTTACTAGGGAGGCTGAGGAGTTTGATCCCCCTGTAGTTGGAACACACCCTCCGGTCCTCCTTCTTATGAAGGAGGACCACCACCCGGTCACCCGGTCTGCCAGTCCAGAGGTACTGTCCCCGACCGCCATGCAATGTTGAAGAGGCGTGTCAACCATGACAGCCCCACAACATCCAGAGATTTGAGGTACTCAGAGCGGATCTCATCCACCCCCGGAGCCTTGCCACCGCGGAGCTTTTTAACCACCTTGGTGACTTCAGCCTGGGTGATGAAAGAGTCCAACCCTGAGTCCCCAGCCTCTGTTTCCACCAGGGAATGCGTGATGGCAGGATTGAGGAGATCCTCGAAGTACTCCTTCCACCGCCCGATAATGTCCCCAGTCGAGGTCAGCAGCCTCCCACCCCCACTATAAACAGTGTTGGCAAAGCACTGCTTCCCCCTCCTGAGGCGCCGGACGGTTTGCCAGAATCGCTTCGAGGCCGACCGGTAGTCCTTCTCCATGGCCTCACCGAACTCCTCCCAGGCCAGAGTTTTTGCCTCTGCCACAGCTCGGGCCACAGCACGCTTGGCCTCACGGTACCCGTCAGCCGCCTCAGGAGTCCCACAACCCAACCACAGCTGATAGGACTCCTTCTTCAGCTTGACAGCATCCCTTACTGCCGGTGTCCACCACCGGGTTCTGGGATTGCCGCCGCAACAGGCACCGCAGACCTTACGGCTGCAGCTACGGGCAGCAGCATCGACAATAGATGCGGAGAACATGGTCCACTCGGACTCTATGTCTCCAACATCCCCCGGAATCTGGTCAAAGCTCTCCCGGAGGTGGGAGTTGAATACATCCCTGGCCGAGGGCTCCGCCAGGCGTTCCCAGCAGACCCTCACTATGCGCTTGGGCCTGCCAAATCTGTCCGGCTTTCTCCTCCTCCAGCAGATCCAACTCACCACCAGGTGGTGATCAGTGGACCGCTCAGCCCCTCTCTTCACCCGAGTGTCCAAAACATGCGGCCGAAGGTCTGATGATACGACAACAAAGTCGATCATTGACCTTCTGCCTAGGGTGTCTTGGTGCCAAGTGCACTGATGAACACCCTTATGCTTGAACATGGTGTTCATTATGGACAATCCGTGACTAGCACAGAAGTCCAATAACAAAACACCACTCGGATTCAGATCGGGGAGGCCATTCCTCCCGATCACGCCTCTCCAGGTGTCACTGTCGTTTCCCACGTGGGTGTTGAAGTCTCCCAGCAGAATAATGGAGTCCCCGGGAGGGGCACTATCCAGCACCCCTGACAGGGACACCAAGAAGGCCGGGTACTCCGCACTACCGCTCGGCCTGTAGGCCGAAACGACAGTCAGAGACCTATCCCCGACCCGAAGGCGCAGGGATGCGACCCTCTCATCCACCGGGGTAAACCCCAACACTAGACGGCTGAGCTGGGGGGCAACAAGCAAACCCACCCCAGCCCGCCGCCTCTCCCCGTGGGCCACTCCAGAGTAGAAGAGAGTCCAGCCCCTCTCAAGGAGATGGGTTCCAGAGCCCACGCTGTGCATGGAGGCGAGCCCGACTATTTCTAGTCGATATCTCTCGACCTCCCGCACAAGCTCAGGCTCCTTCCCCCCCAGTGAGGTAACATTCCACGTCCCTAGAGCCAGCCTAAGCATCCGGGGATCGGGCCGCTGAGGTCTCCACCTTCGTCCGCCACCCAATCCTCTTTGCACCGGTCCCTCACGGTTCCCCCTGCAGGTGGTGGGCCCACTGGGGGATGGCCTCACGTCTCTCGTTCGGGCTTGACCCGGCCGGGTCCCGCAAGGAGCAACCCGGCCACCAGGCGCTCTCCGACGAGTCCCGACCCCAGGCCTGGCTCCAGGGTGGGACCCCGGCTCCGCCGTACCGGGCGACGTCACGTGCCTCGATTTAGTGGTCCTCATGAAGGATTCTTGGTAGAAAGTATAACATTATAGTTATTTTATTGTGAAGCATTTAAATGATGGAAAATGAATAATAAGCATTTATTGATGAAATGTATGATTCAGATTTAAATAGCTATCCCAATAAGTAAAAAGAAAGTGAGAAAAACAGTGGAGCACTTTTTAAAAAACCAACACAGAAGGGTTTATTATATAGTGATTTGGCCAGACCATTTATACACAATATAGAAAACATAACTAAACATTAATACTAAGGACCAAATGAGCTAACTAAACCCAAACCACCTCCCTCACTAAGAAGTGAATGGTTGGAACTGCTGAGCTGTCCTCAGTCCTTGGCCACACCACCTGCCCAGACAGGGAGCAGCCAACTCTACAAACCCAGGTAACTCAAAAAAGAGAAAAATCATTAATAACAAAACAACCACACAGTGCTACTGTGAGCCATCCCTAAACAAAATCACAAAATCAAGACAATGTGATTGTTTAAAATGTCTTGTACGCTAAGGTATTAAGAGTTGTTTCAGTGGAACTAAGGAGCAAAGCCTAACTCCTTAAAGAAGCCCCACACCACGATCCCCTCTGCACTAAACCTTACACTTGACACAGAGTGCAGTCAGTTACAGTGGGGAGAACAAGTATTTGATACACAGCCGATTTTGCAAAGCATGTTGAGGTATTTAATTTATCATAGCTATTCTTCAACTGTGAGTGATGGAATCTAAAAAATCCAGAAAATCCAGAAAACCACATTGTGTGATTTTTGTGTAATTAATATGCATTTTATTGCATGATATAAGTACTTGATCACCTAACAACCAGTAAAAATCCCGGCTCTCACAGGTCTGTTAGTTCTTCTTTAAGAAGCCCTCCTGTTCTCCACTCATTACCTGTATTAACTGCACCTGTTTGAACTTATCTGTATAAAAGACACCTGTCCACACATTCAATCAGACAAACTCCAGCCTCTCCACAATGGCCAAGACCAGAGAGCTGTGTAAGAACATCAGGAATAAAATAGTAGATCTGCACAAGGCTGGGATGGGCTACAGGAAAATAGCCAACAGCTTGGTGAGAAGGCGACAACTGTTGGTGCAAATATAAGAAAATGGAAGAAGTTCATGATGACGGTCAATCTCCCTCGGTCTGGGGCTCTATGCAAGATCTCACCTCGTGGGACATCAATGATCATGTGGAAGGTGAGGGATCAATCTCCACTCACTGTGTTTGGAGGAAGAAGGATGAGTACAACCCCAAGAACACCATCCCTACCGTGAAGCATGGAGGTAGAAGCATCATTCTTTGGGGATGCTTTTCTGCAAAGGGGACAGGACGACTGCACCGTATTGAGGGGAGGATGGATGGGGCCATGTATCGGGAGATATTAGCCAACAACCTGGGTATTCCAGCACGACAACGACCCAAAGCACACAGCCAGGGCAACTAAGGAGTGGCTCCGTAAGAAGCATCTCAAGGTCCTGGAGTGGCCTAGCCAGTCTCCAGACCTGAACCCAATCAAAAATCTTTGGAGGGAGCTGAAAGTCTGTGTTGCCCAGTGACAGCCCTGAAACCTGAAGGATCTGCTGGGCAGATCTGGAGAAGACCTGTATGGAGGAGTGGTCCAAAATCCCTGCTGCAGTGTGTCCAAACCTCGTCAAGAACTACAGGAAATGTCTGATATCTGTAATTGTAGTTTCTGTACCAAATATAAAGTTTTGTCTTTCTGATGTATCAAATACTGATGTCGTGCAATAAAATGCTAATTAATGACTTTAAAATGACACAATGAGATTTTCTGAATTTTTGTTTTAGATTCAGTCACTCACAGTTGAAGAGTACCTATGATAAAAATGAAAGACTGCAAATGCTTTGCAAGTGGGAAAACCTGAAAAATCTGCAGTGTATCAAATACCTCTGATCCTCACTCTAAGTGCCGGTTTCTCTGCAACTGGCAAACCCAGACTAATTGATTTTATTTCCAGACAAACAACAATGATTCGTCACTCTGGTAAACAAGTCTCTGCTGCTCTATATTCCAGTGGCTATGTCCTTTACTCCACTGTATCCAGTGTGTTTCTTTAATTTGGTTGGTCATGTAACTCTATGATCCAGATTCTCGCTCATCCAACCGCTCTACATACTGCTCTTCATCTAATAGGAGAGCCAAATGAAGTTCTGAGGTCTTTAGCTATTGAGCACACAGAAAGTTGGTGACCTCTGGGCCTCAGCATCCACTGACCCCAATCTGTGATGAAGTGGCTTATCACTTTACCACTTCATAACTGAGTTGTTGTTGTTGCTAATTGCTTTTACATTGGTATAATACCATTAACAGTTTGCTGCGGAGTATTTAGTAGTGTGGAAATTTCCTGACTGGACGTATTTCACAGGTAGCATCCTATCACACACCCCTGCTGGAATTCACTGAGCTCCTAATGGCTATTCTTCAACAGTGTCTTTATTCTTGCCATTATTCTTTAAGGACCCAAATTGACCCATGTGCACAAATGGAGTGATGCCCATGAGTTAATTCAGGGAGTCAACCCAAGGTGGGATCTGTTAAACACACCACAGAACATATCAAACAAATCTCGCCAGTTTAGGAGTTGGATTTAATTTGTCTCCTTCCTACATCACTCTGGATGTCATGCCATGCTGCTGATGCTGCCTGCCTGCTCTTCTGCAGCTTTTCTGGCACTACACCCATGCCAGCATCCATCCATGAGTTCAGAGGTCAGGCACTGCCTCCTTATTCCCTGACATGCTAGGAGACATGAAGTGAAGAGGTTGGTGTTTAGAAGGCAAACTTTAACTTACTCTTTACTTTTTTATAAAAATGTATATTTGCAATTACATGACTTTTCTGATGGAACTAATAGTTGGCCTGTCAACAGATTCTCCACCTGAGCTGTGGATCTCTGCAGCTACTCTAGAGTTACTATTCACTTGTCTGCTGCATTTCTTGGTGTTGATGTTGTTTTTTCACCTTTGTTTTTTCTAACAAACCTCTGAGGCCTTCATAAACAGCTGGATTTAAACTGACATTAAATGACACAGAGGTGGACACTCTGTACTAATAAAGAGGATTCTGTAGAAAATCTTTAGCACTGTATTTTGTTTAAGTGTGTCAGAGCAGAATTACCTGCCAAACGTTTCAGATTTTTATTTGTGCTGAGTTTTGAAAGCCATGTATCCTTTTCTTTGTACTTCACAAGTATGTGTAGAACACAGTCATACTGAATGAATTAGAATATGGGTTCCAATGAGGCTTGTTTGTCAGAGTTTTTTCTTTAAGCAGGTATAAAACATACCTATAAAAAAGCCCACATTTCCATAATAAAAAAGTAGTTTTTTATTGGTCTGATATAATATTCTAATCTTAAATGTTGTGTTTTCATTAGCTGTAAGCAGACAATACTCATAATTAACAGAAATAAAGACTTAAAAACGTCAGTTGGTTTACAGTTAATCTATATAATGTTTCACTTAATGTTACTTAAAGTTACTGAAATAAATGAAATTTTCAACAATATTCTCATTTACTGAATGGGCCTGTACATGAAACTTTGTGTCTGTAAAGTATTACAATTCAAGGAGTATGAATACATTTGTAGGCCAATTTATTACACGAAAAAAGTTTCAGTGTGGAAGGATAAGAGTTTCAGTTGAGCCACTGTTTAACTGAGTCGTCAGAAAACGCAATTCAATTCAGTTTATTTATATAGCGCCAATTCACAACACATGCTGTCTCAAGGCACTTCACAAAAGTCAGGTACATACATTCCAATTAATCTTAATCATTGAACAGTGCAGTCAGATTCTGTTATTTATTCAAATTGGATAAAAAGTTTTTCTGTCTAAGGAATCCCAGCAGATTGCATCCAGTCAGTGACTTGCAGCATTCACTCCTCCTGGATGAGCATGTAGAGACAGTGGACAGTCACTGGCGTTGACTTTGCAGCAATCCCTCATACTGAGCATGCATGTAGCGACAGTGGAGAGAAAAACTCCCTTTTAACAGGAAGAAACCTCCAGCAGAACCAGGCTCAGTGTGAGCGGCCATCTGCCACGACCGACTGGGGTTAGAGAGAACAGAGCAGAGACACAAAGAGAACAAAGAAGCACTGATCCAGGAGTACTTTCTATGGGAAGGAAAAGTAAATGTTAATGGATGTAGCTCCTTTAGTCGTTTCACCTAGAAAGAAGGAACAGATAAACTCTGAGCCAGTTTTCAAGTTTAGAGTTTGAAGAGAGCACATAGAGTTAGTTACAGTAAAAGCTCAGTCAGTAGCTATGTCTAGGAGAGAGAAAGGGTTAAACACTGAAAGACAGGGCCATGTGGATCATCGGTAGAGGGTGAGCATTAAGTTGTTGCCAGCAGAAGCTTGGAGGATTCCCCTCTCCAGAAAGGTGTTACAGGTAGACACAGAGTCAGGCCAGGTGTAGCTTCTAGGAAGAGAAAAGAGAGAGAACAAAGTTAAAACCTGAAATAACAGCAAATAATACAAAATTGAAGAGTAGTGTGAGAATGTAGCGAAGATGGTGAAAGTGGTCATTATGTCCTCCAGCAGCCTAAGCCTATAGCAGCATAACTACAGAGATAGCTCAGGATAACCTAAGCCACTCTAGCTATAAGCTTTATCAAAAAGGAAAGTTTTAAGCCTAGCCTTAAAAGTAGACAGGGTGTCCGCCTCACGGACTAAAACTGGGAGCTGGTTCCACAGGAGAGGAGCCTGATAACTAAAGGATCTGCTCCCATTCTACTTCTAGAGACTCTAGGAACCACCAGTAAACCTGCAGTCTGAGAACGAAGTGCTCTGTTAGGAACGTATGGAACGATCAGATCTCTGATGTATGATGGAGCTAAATCATTAAGGGCTTTATATGTGAGGAGGAGAATTTTAAATTATATTCTGGATTTAACAGGGAGCCAATGAAGGGAAGCTAAAGTAGGGGAAATATGATCTCTCTTTTTAATTTTCATCAGAACTCTTGGTGCAGCATTTTTCATTTTGCAGCAACGCGAGACATAAACTTAAAAAAAACAAAGCTGAGATCCAACAAACTGTTATGCATCCATGTGACGTTCTGCGTGTTACACAACAGAGCTAAAAACAGTGGAGACACAAGAGATGAGGGGAGCTAAGGCGAGGGGGTCGGGGTGTTGGGGGTGGGGGGGGGGCTAAAAGAGAAAGAATTGCAACTGTCATCACAAACAAGAACCATCTGTCTCATTTGTGTAACTTGTTTTCTTTTAATATGAGAAGTATGCTGAAGAGATCTGGGAGTTTGGGAGAGCGCTGGGAGGGCCAGGCTCTGGGCTAAAGGCAGCCTTCTCCTGGGTTTTCTGGGTGAGTGGCAATAATATCGAGGCAACCCATACAGTTAACCCTTCAGACTCACAACACACACCAGCACAGACAGAGAGACAGCATCAGGGAAACTTCAAACCAAAGCAACATGCAGCTTTGTGTGTTGTACTGAGCGTAAAGATGAACATTGAGATAGATTTATGTATTCAAGCACATTTTGGTCCTATTTACATTTTATAACTTTATTCACTGCAGAAGAAGGGCAGCAAATTAGCAATGTTGTTTTCAATGAATAAAGAAAACTTACTTGGTCATGAAACTGTTTCATGATAGGCATTTTAAATAAAATAAAAATCTGAAAATCATTTGAAAATATTGTTATATCTTTTAAGGTAGCTGGGCTCAGCCTTAGAAATAGGGCGAGGAGCTCCGTCATCAAGAGGAAGCTCGGAGTAGGGCCACTGTTCCTCTTTATCGAGGACACATCCTGCTGGGCGTAGTCCCTGGGGCAGACCCAGAACACAATGGAGGGACTATGTACAATTAAGCCCACAATGATTTATTCCCCTGACAGGTTTTTTGTTTAAAATTGTTTTAATTCACCTAAAAGATTTGTTTCTCATTTTGTAAGATGGCCATCAATCAATCCATTTTCAGTTTTGAAAAATATTGGTCTTGTTACGACCCCTTAAATGGAAAGAACAGTAACATGACAACCACAGTAACTTAACAGATTCCTTGCAGAAGTGATAGACAGGTTTATTTTTGTCACCACAAATTCTCAAAAAGGTTTGCACAAAATGTGGGGGAGAAAGAGACTGTTAAATTGTGCCAAATCAAAGAAACAAGCAAGACAAAACGGGGCTTTACTGACACCTACTCAAAGTGAAATAAAAAAAAAACCCTGATCTCCTTATCTAACAGAAAAGCTCTCTAAAAACATTACATGGGTGGCACCAACATACTTTCCTAGTGTATCTAACAGAAAGGAACTTATGCTTGAAAAATGTACAGTGTACACCAAGCTTACATAGTCCTCTAAACTCCAACCACAAACTTTTTCACAAACATGATCCTGAGAACCCACACAGGTGTACCTAACAGTCATCAGGAGGAGAAGAAGGCAGAGCCAGTCCCACAGGTGAGCTTCCTTTATAAGGCACTCCTGAGTCCTGGTTGGTCCTTTTCAGTTTCTCATCCAGTCAGAGCTTAAAATTTCAACTTGGCACCAGTGGGAATCCTGAACCTGAGGGGGAAAACACCACCACAGTCTGCCAGACATGTAACAGTCTGGTTTTATTTGTGTTTTATTTAAAAATGGCACATCAAAAATTATTTATAACCACCCCAATAATTAATTGAAAAATCTTTCTTAGCATTTCTTGGAAGGCCTCACTGCCATCACCCTAATCTTTGGCTGGGCCACTGCAAAATCTAATCTTACTTTCAATCATATTTATGACTTCTAAATCATGTCAGGTTTTAGTATTTGTATTATCAATATTTTTTTATAGATATTGTTTATAGACTGAATTCCCCAGGACAAACCCTTTCAGCAACAGGTGGGGGAGGGGCTGTGCTGCCGTACAATTACGTCACAGCAAACCAATGGTATGATGAAAAATCGTTGCAGTTTTTTTTTATTTAAAAACCTTGTCATACCTTAATACCGTTAACTCTCCCATGCTTACTATTGGCTTCAGGCCAACATATTTGTGTCAGCTCTCACAAATATATATGTTTTTGCATCCTAATTTGTTGACCCAAAACACTCACACATAGACACAAAGTGGTAAAACCTGACTGCCGGCCTCTTGTCTCAGCAGCAAACCACAAGCAGCATGAGGATTCTCTGACTGGCTGTATGACTGGATGTCTCACAGAGCAAGCATACGGACACATTAGCCAGCAGACATTCCCAATCAGTGTGGCTCCCCACCACCCGCTTCACCCAGGCCATGGCAGTGGTTTAATGAAGGACAGATCCCAGCCATCCCAAACCACAAGTGGTTAGAGTTGCACTCTCTGCAGAGGGGGAATCCAACTGGAACCACCATAAGTCAACGATATTGAAAGAGAAAGAACAAGAAGGCCAGAGTGGGAAGAGCTGGGGGGCAGTATGATATTAATAGGACACGAGGAGGAACAAACTTTGTGCCATGTGGTCCACATTTCGCTGTAATCCCTGATCTAGCCTGGTGTTCTGCGTCCCCCCCTTCCCCCAGCCTCAGTCAAGTGCTCTCTGAAACCCAAGAGGCCAGTTTGGTTCTTCCTAAACCTGGACAGCCAGATTCCCAGTGCCGCAGAAAGCACATCCATCTCCCGTTGATATACTGTCTGTGCCGATATGTGGCACATAAATAATGTTTATAGGTGTCAGGGGGTGCAGGAAAAGGCCTCAGGGTGTAATGTAGCACGCACACGCACACACACACACACACACAGACAAACACACAATGCTGCTTAGTGCAAACTGTGGTCACATAATAACACAGCTGAAGACACGGGAAATGGGCGATTTTATTGAAATATGTGAATGTCTGTCAGCAGTGTGTGTGTGTGTGTGTGTGTTGTGGTAAAATGAGATCTCTCATGTTTCTCATTCCATCATTTTCTCTCTTCTTGCGTTTTTTTTCTGTTGAATATTTAATATTCTTTCTCATTCAAACAGACACAAATACCATATAGTCTTTGTTTTATTTAAAAAAAAATGACAACACTGAACTTTAAAACATCATAGTTCATTATCAGCATACATTCATAGGCAGTATGGTCTTCTTCAGTGTCTTTACAGATTGAGAGTTTGTCTTTATAATCAGAATACGTTATAGGGAAGCTTGGCTTTATGGTGGTCGCACAGGAAGTCCTGACAGTGGCATTGATAACATTGTGTGTTTGTGTGTGTGTGTGTGTGGTGTATCAGTGTGAGCGCGATAGATGAATCTGCGGTCGGATGCTTGTTGCTGTGTGCCGAGGGTTCTATGTGCGCTTGGAGAGAAAGTGCTTCAGTCATCATGCATGACGAACATGCTCGGCAGCCCTCTGGAAGACCCCATTGTGTGTGACTACATATGTGTTTGTCTTTGGCGAGTTGGCTGGTACATGCATGTTACTCATGTTTGTATGAAGCACACCTAACATCTGACTGATGGCGACTAACATCAACATCACTCTGAAAGAGCGCAATAGGATATTCTGAAATAATAATAAATCATTATAAATGTATTCTAGTAACTTTAGGGCATAGTTTGCTGTGTATAGGGGTGTAATGATACAGCCAGGTCAGGAGACAAGACGATGCACAATATTCGGTTTGCAAGAATGAAACAACATTTTTACTCATTTTTAAGAAAACTATTTTTCCCCATTTTTTGTGGCAGTCAGACTATTCAACACTGACTGAACAGCAAGATAGGGATTTTTATCTTCTTATTAGTCTGGCTCCGAAAAGAAGAAGAGCAAAAGGAGACGGCTGCTGTAGCTCTCATGGTTGTGCAAAAGAGGACAAGAATCAGATGTTGGATGGAGCCGCAGTCAATTTTCGTAGAAGCACAATTTTCCTTGAAAATTTCTGACACTACTTAATATTTGTCACCGGTTGTCTTTGGTAGGGAAAGTGCTAAATCTGCACAACCAGAGACCACTTTTTCAAGCTCACAGCCAGAGATTTTCTTCTGACATTGAAAAGTTTGAACCCAGCTTTAGTTTCACGCTTATAGGAATCTTGGAAGCAGATGCCAACTGTGGTGACGTTAATGTTAGCCCGTCACAATGTTCTCACTGCTGATAAATCATTCGCATCTTGTCTGCTTCTCTGTCTCTTTCAAACACCTGAAAAGAGGCCAGTGAAAAGATTTAAAACAGGCTTTCTTTTGTAACGGTGTTGTGGGCCACCAAACTCACAAGTCTCTTCAACCCTGTCGACAAGACAATGCTCAAGAGGCTTTTCCTGTCTTACTTCAAAATAAGATTCTGAAACATTGGTACAGGTGCTTCATCAGGTGGTACATCGACATTACTCAGATAAGAAATATTGTTGTGTTATCCCAAGATCTCGTGGCATGCTGTGTCATTACACCCTGCCTGTGTATATATACTAGATTTGTGGGATCCCATCACCTGCCAGTACTAAGTAACAGACCAGAAGGAGACGAAAGTGGCTTTTTCCTCTCCATCATCATCATCATCATATTCATCATCATCATCATCCTTATAATTATCATTGTCCTTGTAGGAGGAAGCACCCAGCAGGCATGTCTATGTTAGGGCAATTCAGAGGGCAAAATTTATGATCATAGCAAGCTGAAGTTAACCACCGCACACTGAGGAAACCACAGAAGATCCATGTCTATGTTCCTCTGTGTTGTCTGAGTGCGTCTTCTGACAGACTCGCCGACTCCCTTTTATGACATCCAGCTCACCAGAGGAGTCCCGGAAGCAGCAGCAGCATCAAGCACAGCGGGCAGGTGACCCTTCTTCTGACTCCACCCAACTCCACCTTCAACTGCCCAGTTGAATATGAGGATATTTGTCACTTATGGTCCCAACTTGTCTCCTTCTGTGTCTGCCCTCTGTCAATCAATCAGTCTCAGCAAATAAGTTAAACAATATAAAAATAAAAAGGTATCAAGGACAAACCAAAAGTGAGCATGAGGGAGACAGGAAGTGAAAATAAATTCTTTTGAAAAACAGACTTTGTTGCTTTCCTGGAAGTAGCCATTACTACATCAGAACATGTTTGTATAATGATGGTTGACCTGACAGTCTCATTCTCCGTTGTAGGAGGGTGGGATGGTTTTAAAGGAGGCGAAGAGGGAGTTTCTTACTCCCTCTGGCCCGTCACTGTGGAGGAGTATGGGGCATTTGTTCTGTGTCTTCAACAGTGCCCTCTGCCCGTCTTGCATCACCGGCAAGTATGAATCTCCATCATTTTGCGACACTGTTTGCATTTCACATAACAGCACCAGTGGAACTTACAACTACACCTGTCCACCACCTCCACTTCCTGTGTCTGGAAGCCGCGGCCGCAGCACATCAGCTCACAGCCGTCAATGGCCTTCGACGTTCTGTTACACTGGCGTCCCACCGTGCCCAGCATGCCTGGCGTACGTGGATCATAGTCACAGAAATCTGGACTGGGTTCCAGGTATACCAGATCTTCGTCCGTGTGAGGTTTGAACTGGGAATTGCGCGGCACCAGGACTTTAGTAGAGCCCACCTTGCGTTGCTCCACCTCTGTGGCGCCGTCAAACTTTTCCTTGATGATGTTGCCCACCTTGCGGAATGGTGGCATTGCTTTCCAGCAGGTCTTCACCTCACAGGAACCTGACACACCGTGGCATTTGCATTCCACTCGCATGTTGGACAGGATGGCCTGCAGGAAAAATCAAGTTATTTCACAGACCTTTAAAGACAGTGTTTCTTTGAACACTGACACTTACAGTCCACATCAAACAGGTGTAACATTACCATCACTTCCAGGTAAAGTAGCTGATCATCTTGTTAAAGCGTAATGTTCTGTTTCCTGGCATTCAGACAGCTAATGGTGGTCAGGGGGCCCGGTGGCGCTGATTGTATGGCAGCCCCACTTCTGTCAGTCTGTCCCAGGGCAGCTGTGGTTACAATGTAGGCTACCACTGTCAGTGTGTGAATGGATGGATGATTATGGGAATGACTGATTGTAGTGTAAAGCGCTTTGGGGTCATCGGACTTGATAACGCGCTATAAAAGTGCAGGCCATTTACCATTTGTTGGCAAAAAGTGGGCCTAATCAATATTCTGTAGTTAGTCACAATGTTATGTGAATGAAACTAAGTAATGCATAAGAAAATTAAATTGGGCCCTGTTTTATTTTAAGTACTGTTAAATTAAACTGAACTATATTGAAGACAAATCTGACTTTGTAAATGGAGACAGTAAAGCCTTAAGAGTGCCAATTTTCATTTACTTAAACTATACCATAAATCTTGCTGAAGAAAAGCTTTCCAACATGTACACCACCATTAGAAAAGTGTCCATACTCCTTGAGCTTTTTTATGTTTTGTCAAGGCACAAAATGTGAACAACCAACACAGAATCAATGCATAATAATAAAGTGGAAGATAAGTTATAAATGGTTTACTGCCTCTTTGCCTTTTCTTCATTGGAAAATGGGTCAAACTCTCTCAGATTGATTGGAGAACATATGTGAACATGAATTTTCATGACTTGTCACAAGTTCACATTTGTCTTTGGATCTGTTTTTTTACTGGTTCTGTTGAACACATCAATATCATTTGGTCTATACCACTGCATCTTATCTCTGGCTGTATGTTAAAAGTCGCCCTAATGAACATCTGCACCAGTTTAAAGCCTTCTGCAGCCTGCAACAGGGTTTATTTCTCCCGTATTTACCTCCACCTATGTTCCTATCAACTCCCCTGTCCCTCCTGAAGAAAAGCATTTACACAGCATGATGCTGCCACCACCATGTTTCACTGTCAGGATGGTGTTTTAAGGGTGATGTTCAGTGTTAGTTTTGTACCACAGACAGCGTTTTGTGTGTAAGCCATAAGTTCAGTGTTGCTCTCATCTGCACAGAGCACCTTCTTCCAGAGGTTTGCCGTGTCCCGTACATGGCTGCTCCAACCTTTAAATGGGACTTTTTCTGGTTCTTTTTCAACAATGGGATCCCTGTAGCTCCTCCAGATTTACCTTGGACCTCTTGGCTGCTTATTTGGTTAAAGCTCTGCTTAGCTGGCCCTCCATTTTAGATGGACGGCCATGTCTGAGATGAAATTCAAACAACTGGACTCTGTTAACTAATTAGGCTGTTGCCCGTTCTGGATGTTATTCAGAGAAATCAAAGTACAGGGAGCTGAATACAAAATTTTTGTCACTTTTAACATTTTTCTTTGTAAACAGTTTTGAAAACCATTTACCATGTTTAAGGGGTATGGAAATGTAAAGACAATGAATTAAACTACTTTGATTTGGACATCAGTGGCAGCTTAACTGATGTTTCATTTAAAAAAAAACATGGACCTGAATCAAAGTTCTTGGCATTTGGATTTCTCAACTTAAGAAAGACTTGAGTGGACTAAAAATGTCCTGAAAACCTGAATTAGAATTTACTTCATGTTTGAGATCATATTTAAATTAATGTTTAACTTGACCAACCTAATTTATAGGAGAATCTTGTTTTTAAACTGTGTTTTTTGTCACCAGAAAAGTAAGTGTGTACTTACTGGCAATCAAAATGAAATTTAAGGAGAGAGCAGTGAGGTACCTTTCTCCCAGCTTCATTGTTGTGTAGGTTCATAAGAGCGCGGCTGGAGGACTGGCCTTTACCCCTCTCTCTCACATCCACAAAAGACTGAGAGAAGGCCACTCCATATGCAATGTTGTCACTGCAGCCTGACCACTGGAAACCTTTAAAAACACATAAAGATGCACAAGAAGTGGTTATCTGAAATGGTATTTCATACCAGTTATTACTAGTATGATGTACTTGGGTCTATAAGGTTAAAATGAGTTGTTATTTAAAATGTCAAATTTTTTTGTCGTCTTTTCAAGAGAAAATGGGTCTGGCCCTTCTGTTCCCTTTCAGTGTGTGAAAGCACAGCAGAGACCTACCCTCTGGACTGACTCCATGTACATTGTGGTCACAGCCACATTTTTCCAGCTCTCCGCTGCTGCAGGCCCTTGTGACCGCAAATGCCACACTGGCTGCTGAGATGGCATACACAAAGGCCGCCTCACGGGTGCCTAACACATGTAGGAAAACACAGGCACATTTCATATAAATGAGAAAGGCTTCTCGCTCTGAATGGTACAGCCTAAACAAGGAAATGTAAGCCAAATGCAAAGCAGTTCATCCTTTTGGCAAAAACCTATAAAAAATTAAAATAGCAGGTAAAAATGCTGACGATGCAGTGTTTTACACCTTTTTGCTATTAGTGATGTCACTTCTGCAGTTGCAGCTTTGTATAACCCTACCTTGGGTCACCACTTTGCCGAACACGGGCATGGTTTCCAGAGTGGAGCAGTTCCATCGACGACTGCGAAACTGGAACTGACACTCATCTATAGCCAACTGCGCTCCACGACGAACTGCATCCATCACCTCCACACTGCGTTTACAGATCTGTACCTGAAACACAACCACAGTTGACGTGTTGTCTTCAAAAATCTTACATTTAAACTAATGCCTTACCACTGTCATTTGAGGTGTGGAGAAAAGAAAGGGGGAACAACATTTAGTTGCTGTTCCTATGTTGCCATTTATGCTGGCGCATTTAAAAAACATTTGTTATGTGTAAATGTGAAGAACTAAAGGTGAACATCAAGTCACGTCTTTAGGTATAGTTGTTGCTTTTGCTGTGCTCCTGTTCTGAATAGTGCTTGTATGTTGGGATCATCCAGCCATCAACCGTCTTTACCCGCTTATCTTTGCAGGGTTGTGGGGTGGGGAGGCTATTTCCAGTGGTCATTAAACTGAAACAGCTCAATGACCGTTCAGCTCAACGGTTCATTCAGAGTGCACCCTGAACACGCCGCCAGACCATCACAGGGCAACACATATAAACACACATGACCATGCACAAACACTCATACATAAGGCGAATTTAGAGTAACCAATCAACCTAACGGTCATATTTTTGGAAGGAAAGAACACAGATTGAACTCTATGTACAGGGAGAACACGCAGGCAGAAAGATCCCAGAACCAGGTGCTACCAGCTGCTTCACCATGCAGCCATATAGGGATCAGTGTGGTTTAATTTAGAAAGTTTTGAATTAGTCAGGAAGTCAGTCAGATGCGGTCAGTTCAAGCCTCCTGCATGCCCCTATAAGTAAAGCATTTCCATAGTGTTTCATGTGATGAAGCAATATTAATATGGGTTCATTGCTGTGATGTTTGCTTCACAATTTCATTGACCTTGCAACAGTGTTGCATGTGTGGTATACTGTGCATGGCTTGTAAGAGCAGCAGCACTCGTGCTGTAGAATTTTCCAACCTATACAAGGATCTGCAGCCGACTGGCTTTTCTGGCAATCATACTGTGTATCCCACAGTGTCAGATACACAGTAAGGCGATGTTAGAGCTTAATTTTCCTATGTCATAATGTCTTCCATCACCACTGGGATGAAAGGCAGATACACGACAGGGTGACAGGTGTTGCCTTACAGCAGGAGGGTCTTAGGTTTAGGTCTTTCTGTGTGCATGTGTTGAGTTGACTTTGGTTTAGTCACCAGTTCCCCAGCAACTGATTATAGCATTAAACAGGTAAAGAACCATGTGGATGAATTGATCATTGCAAAAGTTTATTTATTTTGTAAACTTAAAGCCTTAGCAGCTGCTTTACCTTTAGTTAAAGAATAGTTTCAAGTAAATAGAAGCGGTAACATATCTTTAGTGTGGCTGTACCCAGTCAGCGCAGTTGATGCTGGAGTCATAAGTGAACTCACCTTGCATGACTTTTAGTTGCTGTACTGTCAAAGCTGCATTTTAAGATGTGCACATAATTTGCAATGATTAAGCAGTTATAGATAATGGATAACATGGCACTCCAAATCATCACCGACTGTGGAAACTTCACACTGGATTTCAAGCAATGTGGATTTTGTGCCTCTCCACTCTTCCTCCAGACTCTGGGCCTTTGATTTTCAAATTAAATGTGAACTTTCATCTGAAAAGAGGACTTTGAACCACTGAGCAGCAGTCCAGTTCTTTCCCTTAATCAAGGTAGGATGCTTCTGATATTTTCTCTGGTTCAGGAGTAGCTTGACACAAAGAATGCAACATTTGTAGCCCATGTGTTGGATTTGTCTGTGCACAGTGGCTCTTGATGTTGCAGTAGCTGTGGGCCTCTTTTCCTACGACCCTTTTACCTTCCACTAAACCTTATATGACTACAAATATGCTTGGTTACAGCATTAGAGTGTGACACTGTGAATTTCAGTATTTAACTTTTTTACAATATTGTAATGATCTGAGATTTTCATTATCTGTAAGCCATGATCATCAAATACATTAAATAAACGCTTGAAATATTTTACTCTGTGTGTCAGGAATCTTTATATTACCTTCTCAAATGAGAGACAAAAAACATTGAAAGAATTTCACAAAATTCCAGTTTTTCGAGATGTACCTGTATGTACTTAGCATTAATTTTAATAACTTTGATGAACTGGGACTCATTATTCGCTAATACCTATTCTTACGATCAGGGCATTCTTAACGGACAACATCATCCAGAGTTAGAACTTCTTTTTTTTGTATAAATCTTAAAGCTCATTGTTGTAACTCAGTTAAGACTTTGACATGTCCCTGACACAAGATGGAGCCTGGAGCATATTTGGAACTATAAAACCCTTCTCTTGTGATTACTGTGTCATTGATTTCATTAGTTTGCATTAAGTGTACCTGTCGTTGGATGAGGCCTCGTAACCTTTCGCACGTTTCCTCATCCCTGATGCTCCCCACTGATGACAGCTTGGCCAGGTACCTGACAAAAGAGCACAGCAAGATAAGATCTCCTTAGTGTTTTGAAGTTCTGTTTTTTGCCATCCAAAAAGAGAAAGTAGTAGAAAAAGAGGCAATGGCTCAATGTGATCAGTAACAACACACTATACATTATCTCACCCTATGCACCCCATTTGACTTTGGATGTCAGCCACCCTAAAACCTAGTCAACAAAACACGATATAAACATTGTGCAAAGTATGCACTAGAGGTAC
The DNA here is from genome assembly GCA_036173005.1 of Crenichthys baileyi. Lineage (NCBI taxonomy): Eukaryota > Metazoa > Chordata > Actinopteri > Cyprinodontiformes > Goodeidae > Crenichthys > Crenichthys baileyi. The sequence goes on from JAHHUM010001174.1 coordinate 270,118, forward strand.
CCCAGTTACATTGGAAGACACCACCAAGAGCGATGGAGATCCTGTACGATATTGTGGTGGTGGACAAAGTAAAAGCAAAAGAGTGCAGTATTGATAGATGCAGGAAATCCAAGTGACAGCAACATCAGGAAGAAGGAAAAGCTTGATAAATACCAATGGCTCAAAGAGAACCTAGAAAAGTTGAGGAGAGTCAAGGCCTCAGAGGTGCCAGTGGTGATAAGTGAACTTGGAGCGGTAACCCCCCCTCACCTCTGATATTGTGCAGTAACCTAACTTGAAAGCGGAGCTGCATGAGTGTATCTGTATATATGTACATATATAAATATACAGTATTTACACACACATGTGTGTGTTTCAAGGCAGGGAAAGCAGGAATAGGGTGAACAAGTTAAGTTTTGTGTTGATATGGGAATGTTTGGATGGATGTCTGGTTGAGAAGAAGTAAAGTGTCTTATCACACACACCACCTCCAGGTCAGACAGGTCAGATATGCTGCTAACGGACACATACACACAAAATAGCAGAAGTTGTGTGAGAAAATGACACTGGTCAGTATAACCTGATCCTCCCACCTCCACCTCAGACCCATATCTCAAGTTCCAGCTGCACCTTACAGAAATAGGCCTTCTCATAACCCCCTGATTATGTGGTGGCTGCACTGCTCCACAGCCAATAACAGGATTTAAACATGTGTTGAGTCTAAAAGCTGTGGTTGTAAAAGAAAAGACAAAAATCAATCCTAATTTTCAAAAAAGACTCTGTTGACACAGTCATTTTCTCAAGATAAACACCTGCACTTGTAAAGAGCCCACTTCAGAAGGGTTGGTTTGGAATAAATGCAGTCGCAAGTTGGAGGGACTCAAAGTGCTTCATTATGTCTGATTGTTAAAAACAGAGTTGTTTATATAAGCATTGGTTAAACACTAGAAGGAGAGGAAAACAGCTACGCTGATTAAATCATTAGCATAATTAAGATGAATTATGAAAGCTTACAAAATGAAACTGCATTTGTTAAGCAACAGCCAGAGGCATTACTAACTTTGATGCCATTGTGGCTTTGAAAACACCTACCCTTCATGAATTGAGAGCTATAGATCCGACATTTAACATTTTTTAACCCTTTCAACAAACTGTACTAAGGTTATCTGAAGTTGGTAAATACATTTTAAACTGAGAGATGCAGAATGATTCTTGGTTTAAGCTAACGGCGGCTAACCGTTTTATACACCTAACATAAAATAGGCCCTCCTATTTATTATCACATTGGTGAAAGGCACCTTATAAAAGTTTTCCCACCCCTTGAACTGTTTCATGTTTTCAAACACATACCTTAATGTATTTTAATGTGATTTTATGTAATAGACCAACAGACAGTAAGGCATAACTGTGAAGCCTAAAAAAACAATATATGGTTTTCATTATTTATAGACAAAAATCTGAAAAGTGTGCTCTGCGTGTATATGCATATTTTACCCCCATGAGTTAATACTTTTGTAGAACTATCATTTCCTGCAGCTACAGTTACAACTCTTCTGTGGTATTATCATCTAGAAACTGAAAGTTTTACTTTACTTTTTCTGTCTATGTCAAACTGGTCTGCGTCTGTGAACATCAATTTTCAAATCTTGACCCAGATTTTCAACTGAATTTAGGTCTGGACTTTGACTGGACCATTCTAACACATGAATATGCCCTGGCCTAAACCTGTTTAGGGTTGTGGTCCTGATGAGGTAAACCTCCACCCCAGTCTCAAGTCATAGCAGCCTATTTTCAGTCATCCCATGGCTAGACATGTTTCATCATTTCTGATTTTTACCCTGAGCATGAGCATTAGTACACTTCAAGAATATTTCAGAGTACTTATAGCTGACATCCAGTTTGTTTGAGGTCATGTGAAGAAAGTCCCACCAGGCATAGAAAGAACGAAATTATAAATCAAAATGCAGATTGTTAAAAACAAGACATTTGGACCATTACTCTTTACAACTAGACACAGATCTGCTTAAAGTTTCTCCGACTTGTTTTATGAGTTAGAGGTTATGAGTTTCCAAGACCACACATACCTTCGTAAATCCCTGTTTGCCCATTTAAATCAAGCCATGGCACACACCAGACTAAGGAGGACTTTTTGTCTTTCACACTGTTTGCATAACTTAAACGGAATCCACTTCTTTTTCTACCTGTGTTTTTTTACCATGTAACAATCAATACTGTGAAATGAATGATAAAACTACAACTGTATTATGTCTGAAGTTTAAGCATAACTTTTTAACGCTGCTGAGTTTAGGATTGAAATATTTACAATGAACTTTTATGTTATTTTTAAGTCTTTTTGTGAACACCATATTGTAATTAGGATGTCCTCCTGTAGGTCAAAAGACCTTCTCTCACCCTCTCATTGCCACCTCCCAGCAATTCAGATAATCTCCCCCTTTCTTTCTTTGTCTCTTTGATGGTCTTCTTTTTCTCTTCTCATCCAGACAGAGTTAGTATTAAACACTCATCACTGTGATAACCTTGTTCTCTGCCACTCCACCACATCCCCGCCACATTGGCTCACCTCTTCCCTCAAAGCTGACCTCACTGTCTCAGAACGCTCAAACTGCACCAGCTTCTTCCTTAGCTTTATTCATGGTATTACATTGTTGTTAAATCAGGAACCTAAGCGGATTATTTACACCACCCCCAACACCCATACACCATCAGCTGCAGCTTGAATTGTTGATACAGGACAGGCTGGATCCATACCTTCATGTTGATTATTCCAAACTCGAACCCCAGCAGCTTAATGCTGCTGCTAAACCAGAGAGACATCAGACCAGGCAACATTTTTCCAATCTGTTATTGTCTAATTTAAGTAAGCTTGTATGAATTGTGGCCTCAGTTTCCTGTTCTTGGCTGAAAGGAACGGCACCAGGTGTGGTCCTCTGCTGCTCATCTGCCCTCATGTTTGACATGTTGTGCATTCAGATGTTGTATTCTGTATACCTTGGTTGTAACTGTTTATTTAAACTATTGTTGCCTTTCTATCATCTCAAATACTTAGACCAACCAGTCTGACACCCACAACCACACCACGTTCAAATCCACCTAAGTCCCCTTTTGATGGGGAAGTAAGAGTTGCTGGATGGACTTTCATTACCATGAATCCACACATATGATTAAAGTTCTAGTCACACAGATACTAAATTTCACAGAGTGGTGGGGATATGGTGATGAGGGTAAAGAGAAGAGTGAGACAAATCTAGGTTAACTAGGGCTACATGTCTCCTTAAAAATATTACAATAAAAAAAGAAAAAGCCTGGATTGTCAGACTGTTTTACATAAAAGATCAGGCTATAAACCAAAACTGCTGTATTTATCTGGCCAAACAGTCTTTCATCAGACTAAAAGAAACATTTAGTTGGATGGCTTTGTTTGTAAAAGTTAATCAACTTCATACTGCAGCAGCCTGATGAAGATGGTGATTAACTGTTATCAAATGCAAATGTGCGACTGCAGCTAAATAAGTCTGGGTCCCTGGAACTGGAACTCAGCAGTTAAACAGCAGCATCTAACTGCGAGTTTCGTTCTGTGCTTACTGACAGCAGATATACACAGACACACGCTGAAAGGAAAGCGTGGACTCTGATGAATGAATCTGATGGGCACAGCTAAGCATAAGGAGTAGCTTCGGGCCATCACCTCATCATCATCACTGGGACAAATGGTCTTTTCGCAACCACTTCATGAAACATTGTTGCCACAAGTAATTAACTACAAGAAGTTTCAATCACTTGAAGTCATTAATAAACACTGTGCTGCTGGATATTTTGTAAATTCAATTAGAGAAATTGTAAACTGTTGGGCAGAACTCTGGACCCTGCTATATCTTTCTCTCGCCATTCAGTGGGGATCCAGTCCAAACCAAGGTTGCTCCTGCTCCGATTCGCTCCAGTGCAGTTTCATGGTTTTTATCAAAGCCATGTGCAACATTTGATGCCTTTTTGTTCTTCTGGGCAGGCTTGGGCAAGGAGATACCTTTTAGGCAGTGAAAGACCATCACGAAGTGATAAAACAATAAGCACCGAAGAAATTTCCAGAGAATGGCAGAAAAGTGCTTCTTTGACAGGGAGCACCACCAAGGACACACATGGCTGAGTGCATCACCACTGGCCTGACTTTCACCTTGGAACTGTTTAATAAACATCGGATAAGCTAGTATTCAGGTAATTTTCTGGATATGTTTGTCTGTGTGTGTATCTGTGTGTGTTTATGCAGGCGTGGGAAAAGTTCAGCATAGGCCTTGGGCGAATCTCTCACTTTATCTTTTCATACTGCTGTGTGTACCCTTCGTTTCCCAGAGATGAGGTTAACAAAACACCTCTACAGGGGAGTCAACCCATTTAAGGGCACACACACACACCCACACACACACACACACACATCATGGTCCCTCATCTCATCCTCACTCTCCCTCTCCTCTGTCTGTCTCTCTGGCCTCTGGTGGTTACGTGCTTAAATCCGGGGGGCCTAAGCCCACTGGAGCCAGTGGTGTTGTGAGGGCTGCAATGTGTAATGCAACACAAACACACTGCAGCCTGCAAGCGCACTACGATCCAGGTGGAATGCTCAATCGGTCTCGTCCAACCCCTCTAACAACCCCCTCACCAGGACCCCCTGTCTGCTGATGGCAGAGAAGAAAAATAATTCCAAACACTTTATGTTTGTTGAAAAATGAATTCAGTTCATTGCAGCAACATCATTTATTTACTGAACATTTTTGCAAAATCCGTCTTTTGATTAGTGGGAAAGAAGTCCCATGTTAATAATTATTTTAATACCACATGTATTGGCAACCCTAAAAATTCCTAGAAAACAAATGTAGCTGAGTCATTTTTGATTTTTTTGTGGTAGTTTTTTATTTTTTATTTTTGAAATAGCATATACCTTACATATCTCGCACGGTGGTGCAGTTGGTAGCACTGTTGCTTTGCAGCAAGAAGTTCTTGTGTGTCTCTGTGTTGCCCTGTGATGGACTGGCAACCTGTCCAGGATGTACACCCACCTCTCGCCATGTGACTGCTGAATATAGGCACCAGTCCCCCCACAGGACCAGCGGGTGTAAACAAAGGATCGATGAAGTATTATTATTAGCAGTATTATTTTAATTATTATTAAAAATAGTTATTAAGAAAGGATAGGGTAGTTTCAAACAAAATTTAAAAAATTAACAATGGACTAGACCCATTTGGTATGGGTCTAGTCCATAGTACTTAGGCTACCAAACATTTTATAGGTTTGTATGGAGATCTACTTGGTATTATCAGCACAACCAGTTTACATCTAGTAGGGCTAAAAATGCATCAATGACTAATCCAAAAGAAAACACTGCTGTTATTTCTGGTAGGGTTTGAATTTTACTAAATAAAACTCTTAGCAAGTTCTTTTGGCCACTATATTTTAATTTGAAAACCTACACAACAGTAAGCCTAATTCCAACATGTACCCAGCCTCCCTTAAACACTGGAACTGAATTAATGATTTTATTTTTTTGAAACTTTATGCGCATGGGCTAGGTCAATATTTTCAAGTAACATAAGTTTTGAAAATAGGCAGTTTTTAAATAACATAATCATGTATTGGGGAAAAAAAGCAATCCGAACTATTCTGGCCCTGTGTAAAACGGTATTGACCCTAAACCGAATAATCCTGGGCAGCAACAACTACTGTCAAGCAACTGCGATAACTGGCAATGAGTGTTTAACTTTCCTATAAAGAGGAATTAGGCACACACCGTGTTTAAGATCTCTCTATAGTATCTCAATCTATGTCTGAGCTTTAAGTAGGTCAATCCAAAACCTCTTTGTTCATTTTTCAGCAATTCAGTGATGGACTTGCTGGTGGACTTTAGGTCATTGACTTGCTGCATAACCCGAATGAAGTTGAGGTCAAGGTCAAGAACTTTAGGTCAAATGTTCTCCTTCAGTATTCTTTCTGCCAGAGAGCCGAGTTTATAGTATCATGAATCAGAGCAAGACGTCTAGGTCCAGAAGAAGCAAAGCAGCCCCAGACCATCACACTACCACCACCATGTTTGAATGCTCTTTTTCTCGAATGCTTTGTTACTTTTATGCCACATTTAACAGAACACACACCTTTCAGAAAGTTCCACTTTTGTTTCATTAGTCCACAGAATATTGTCCTGCAGGTTTTGGGGATCTATCAAGATATTTTTTGTAAATATGAGACTGTCCTTCCTGTCATCTTTGGTCATCAGATTTTTTTTTTCTTGGAACTCTCTAATGACCTTAACTGAGGCAAGTGATTTCTGCTGTGCTTTAAATGTTGTTCTGGGTTGTTTTGTGATCTCCTGGATGAGTCATCAATGTGTTCTCTGAGTAATGATGGTTTATCATCCAGCCCTGGGAAGGTTCACCACTGTTCTGGGTTTTTTCCATTTGTGGATACGGGCTCTTACTGTGGTTTGATAGAGTCCAAAAGTCTTATGGATTTGTGACCCTGTCCAAACAGATGTCAACAACGTCTTTTCTCATCTGTTTTTGAATTTTTTAGAATGGGGCCTGATGTGTAACTTTCTAGCCTACTTCATGCAGTCAGATAGGTTATTTTTAAATGATTTCTTGATTCTACAGGTCAGGTAGTAGCTGCAGCTTGTTGTGGCTTGTGAAATTGCACAAAAAATATGTGGTTAACCACAATTAATTTGTGATTTATCAATGTGAGAAAATATGTTTTCACATAAGGCCAGGATGATTTGGATAGCTTTTGCCCTTAATAAATGACATCATGAACTGAACATTTCTCAGTTTATCTTTATATTTAAGTTTACTTTATACATGCATTAAGTATTTAAATATGTCAAAAAACAGCTTCACAAGACAGACTTCACAAGAGAATAGTAATATCGGGAGAACTCATTCTAAGATTTTCAGGGTTTTGTACACATCTTTAACTGTAGAGGGTCCTTTGTGTGCCCAACCTTAATTCTACCTCTTCACTAATTGCTACTGATAGTGTGAGTAAGACTGGGTGATTCATGTGAGGATCAACAAAAAGGGATGAACCAAAATTAAGGTGCCTCAGCCAATCCTATATCATCATTAAAATGTTTTGATTGAAATGCCTTCATTGAGAGCAAAGTGGCCTCTTTAGACCCCAATGACCTTTCACAAGTCAAACACATGCTTATATGTGCTCACATAAATGAAATAGGGCTCCTTCTGCTTGTCTTTCCACAATAGCTTTCTACCTACCACTTTTCTGCATAAGGCCAAGTTTCTTGTGTTCAACTCTAAATCTGTTCTGTCAATAAACTCTCCAAATCAGAGCTTTAAATCTCTGCAAATCCTCCAGAGTTATCATGGACCTGTTGGCTGTTTTTTTCTGATTAATGCCCTCCTTTCCATTGGCAGTTCCAGAAGTGGGGCCAACAGGAGCCAGTGCCCCTGTAAAACTGATCCTGGCCCCTGTAATGGCCCCTGCACTGAAGACACAATACTAAATCAATTTCTTATGACGATATGCGCTGGCACAGAACCCTAAAGGATTGGTCCCTAGGACAAATTTCATTTTTCACCTTTACAGTTTTACTGTAACAATGAATTGAAGGTGTTGCACTTTTAGCTTCAGCTGTATTGAGATAGGATCACAGTTTTCATCTGCTAGATCAGGGGTCCACTTGCAGTTTTAGAGCTGCAAACGGCCCTGTGTCTCACTTAATATATGAAACAATGACATATTGCCCTGTGTTTCTGGTTAATTCCTTTGTTCTGTGCCACCATGAAAAAACGCTTTCTCCCTGATGTGTGTACTGTCTTATTTGATCTTCATGATGCTGTTTGTTCACTGATGTTCTTTAAATGAGGCCTTCACAGAGCAGCTGGATTTATGTACTCTGTTTAGCTACTGACATAGCTACTGACTGAGCTTCTACTGTGACTAACTCTAAGTGCTCTCTTCAGACTCTAGACTTGAAAACTGGCTCAGAGTTTATCTGTTCTTTCTTTCTAGGTGAAACGACTAAAGGAGCTACATCCATTAACATTTACTTTTCCTTCCCATAGAAAGTACTCCTGGATCAGTGCTTCTTTGTTCTCTTTGTGTCTCTGCTCTGTTCTCTCTAACCCCCAGTCGGTCGTGGCAGATGGCCGCTCATACTGAGCCTGGTTCTGCTGGAGGTTTCTTCCTGTTAAAAGGGAGTTTTTCCTCTCCACTGTCACTACATGCATGCTCAGTATGAGGGATTGCTGTCCACTGTCTCTACATGCTCATCCGGGAGGAGTGAATGCTGCAGGTCATTGACTGGATGCAATCTGCTGGGTTTCCTTAGACAGAAAACCTCTTTATCCAATTTGAATAAATAACAGAATCTGACTGCACTGTTCAATGATTAAGATTAATTGGAATGTATGTACCTGACTTTTGTGAAGTGCCTCGAGACAACATGTGTTGTGAATTGCCGCTATATAATTAAACTGAATTGAATTGAATTGTTTCCTAATTTGGCCACTTCTTGATTTTATTCAAGGGTATTGGATGAATACAAATGCTTTCCAGATTTTTATGTGTTAAAATATGAATACTTTTTCCTTCCATTTCATAATTTTGTTCTACTATGCTTTGGCCTGTCACATAAAGTTTAATTGTAATGTGAAAAATATGAAAAGGTTCAAGGTTAATGAATAATTTTGCAAGGTGCTGTTCAAGTAGAAGAAAGAGCTGACAAATAACTACACAACAGTTAAAGTTCATGTCAGAAAAAGTTAAAAAAGCCTCATCTTTTGATGAGGGTTTTGCTGGCCAGAAAAAAATTATTTGTTTAGATTTACTGATTTACCTTTGTGTCGTTTTTCTAAGAAAAGAAAAAAAAATCTTGAAAAGAGGACCAAATAGAAGAGATCAAGAGGGACCCCTATGACAGTGGGGAGCCCACAGAAGGCCCTTTTAAGCCTGCTTCACCATACTGTACTTGGACAAACCTCTTCAGAAAACAGGGCTAGAATCTCTGTATGCTGCTGCACACTTTGGGTCTCCATCCTTTTAAACGTGTATGAAAATATCCTCATGTTTACCCTTCTGGCTCTGAGCATACAGTGATGGTACACAGGAACAAATATATATAGCACAGATGGCAAAAGCAAAGAGACAAACTGGAAGAAAAGCATCTTCTTGGCTGAGGCAGAAAACCAGCAGATTTGAACATATTCTGCTGTATTAAGATAAATTTGGCTAAAGGAAAAAGAAAAAATAAAGCTTTTACCTGGAACTCCTTTGGATTTGAAGGGTTAGAAAAACAAATTACCTGAGTTAACACACTGCACTGCACAGAGGAAACAAACAGCTTGCAAAATAGACTGTGTCCTGTAGGAGGCACTGTTCTCTCATTTTGATTCCATCTTTCTTACATTGTTCCTGAAGTAGTGAACTTTAGAGAGGCTCTTCTGGCGACTTCATAAAACGGGTCTAATTTGTGCCACACATATGTAAATTTAAATAAAAATTTTACAATACTGAGAACACATGCACATATAAATGTGACAACAGACTGGAGGAGAAAATTCAGTTGAGTAAAACAATAAAACATATTTCTGCATGTATTGGATATAAAGAGAGAAATAAAGATTTATTGAAAGTGCAAACTTACACTTTCAAGCGCAAAATTGGTTTTCTAAATACAAATTTGATTTAGTGATGTCAAGTTTGTAGAATCTTGAGGTTTATCGTTTTTCATTATTCTGTGTTAAAAACAGAAGGGAAGACAAATCCTGCCACAAAAGTAATATTTTATTACGTTAGTATTCATAACGTGTTTTCAAAAAATAACAATTTTAGGAAACATGAAAATATTAAATTTCAAAAATATTGGGAAACACTGACCTTTATTTATTTTTTATCCATTTATTTATTTATTAATACATTCTGTCATCTATCTTGTTAAGGGTAGAGATGCAGGAGTTTTGTTGCCAATTTTTTATCTTTCTTTTCAAGCATTGACCTGCCAATGCCGATTTTAACCACTTCTGATTTCTATTTCAGAGCAATGATCAACAGTATTTGAAATAATTTTTTACAGCTAAGACCAACAGGATGTAGCTCCGCTACGAACGATTTCTTCATTTGATGAGGAAAATCTGCTAAGGTGCACTAAGGAATGGCACAATAAGGGAAGTTCAACTTAATTTCTGTTGTCAGCCTGATGATCTCCCTTGGCAGACATGAACAGTTGGTAATGCCAGGACATTTTTTGAGTAGGCAGGTGGGAACATATTATACAATATGAAACAAAGCATGGCACTGCATGAGTAGCTGAAAACTGGTTAAAGTTAACAATTTTTCCCAACATAAACAAACTGTGTCCATCCACAAAAATCGACTAGTTTAGAAAATATGCAATCTCAAAGTTGTTGCTTTGGAAACAGTGAAGGACAAGCACTGTATTTATCATAAGCTACCATAATAACAGAACCATGTCATTGCAACTATTCATACTCCATGAACTTTTTCGCTTGTCACATAACAAGTGTGGCCTGCATAAGTGTTCACCCCCCTGAGTAGAACCACTTTTCACTGCCATTACAGCTGTGTTTGGGGTATGTCTCCACCATTTTTTTCCACATAAAGACTGACTGAAATTCTTGCCAATTTTTTTGCAAAGTAGCTCAAGCTCAGTCAGAGTCTCTGATGATATTTAGTGTCTGTAAATATCTGCTTTTACTTGTTCCAGATTTTTCAATTGGATTTAAGTCTGGACTTTGACTGGGCCATTCTAACACATAAACAGGCTTCAATATAAACAGTTTCATTGTAGCTCTGGCTGTGTGTTGAGTCTGGTCCTGCTGGAATGTAGGGACTCGCCCCAGTCTCAAGTCTTTTGTAATCTCTAACAGGGTTTCTTCCATCATTGCCCTGTATTCAGCTCCATCCATCTTATCATCAGCCCAGACTAGCTTCTCTGTCCCTGCAGAAGAAATGTATTCCCACAGCATGATGCTGCCACCACTATGTGTCATTGTGGGGACGGTGTGTTCAGGATGTTGAAAAGTATAATGATGAGATTATTTGGTTCAGTCTGACCAGAGCATCTTCTTTTATGTTGGTTGTGGAAAACTGCAAACAAGAATTCTTATTGGTTTCTTCAACAGCAACTTTCTTCTTGTCAGTCTTTGTGGAATGCGCTGCTAAGTTGTACTGTCAACAGATTCTTGCCTGAGTGGTGGATCTCTGCAGCTCCCCCAGAGTTACTATAGTCTTCCTGGCTAGTGCTCTTATTATTGCTCTCCTTGCGTTGGAGTTTAGATTAAGGGCCATGTTGTGTTAAATTGCCAGTTGTGTCATATTCTTAATTTTCAAATGATGGATCAATATTGTTATTAAACCTAGCGCTGCTTTAAACTTCGTCACACCTTTTCTCTGACTAGTCTGCTGTGTTCCTTGGTCTTCTTAATGCTGCTTGTTCACTAATGTTCTCTAACAAACCTCTGAGACCTTCACAGGACAGCTGGATTTATACTGAGATTAAATTACACACAGATGGACCCTGTTTACTAATTAAGTGACCTCTGAAGGCATTTAGTTTCACTGGATCTTATTTAGGGGTAACAAATAAATGCATACCAGACCTTTCAGAATATCTATTAGGATCTTTTTTTAAATTCTGTATCCTTTCAATGCCACCTCATTAAATTACTACTTCGAGTGGGTCTAACATGTAAAATCTTCCGAACATACATTGAAGTTTTTGGTTATAATGTGATAAAAAGAGAAAATGTTCCAGGGGTGTGAATATTTTGGTATGGCTCTGTATAAATATATGTAACATGTTAAAAAGTCATGACGTGTTAAAGACAGAGTCCTTGGCCTTGTTGGACAGTGATGTGTTTTCTCAGAATTTCTCCTCATTGTTCTCCGTCATTGTTTTGACTGCTGAGAGTGTGTGAGATCAAAAGCTCGTCCTGCTGGTGTCCTCAGCTTTACATGTTTGAGTGCAACAAAGAGGCTGAATGGACGGGATATTTTGCACTGAGGAGGACTGAGTAGAGAAGATAAGCAGAGAGGCATCTGCTGGATTACTACATGTTGTTCAGATGGTGGAGAGCGACAACAAATCACAGCTGGATGCAACTGTACTGAGAAGCATGTAAACAACCCCTGCAAACTGTGCACTCCTTTCTTTCCTCCATGTATGAGCCTGCCGATGCTTTGCTCCACTGTAAACTGTACAGCTGAAGAAGTCATTCATTAGATCTGAAAATATTTTCATTCTTTATATTTTTTACATTTATTCACAACCAGCTTTTTAAATGCTGATGTGACCAAAGATGACCGCACAAACGTTCCCTGCCTCCTAACTGTAATAAAGCCAAAATGTTTGTTTTGGCTGCAGATGCAGCATTTTCTAAACTATTGCTAAAAGCACAACTGTAGAGAATTGCATATTTTTAACACTGAAAAAAAGTACGTACAGAAGAAAAAATCAAAATGAAAAAAGGAAGTAATAATGACATACAGGAGCTGGTTTAAGGGCTTAAAGGGCTTTGGTTATAACAATGGGTAGGTGTGTGGGTCTTTGTATTATGGGCTGGGTGGCTCAAATCTTCAGTCATAATACTCAAAATGGCCTTGTGACTAAATGTGGGAGGGAGGCAGCACTAGGAGGAAAGATAACACAGAAGATAGGATGTGAGAGAAAGAACAGTAATGGGAAAGAAGACGAGAACGAAGTTGGTCTTAAAAAGAATAGAAGGAGAGGTGATAAAGTTGGAAGGTTAACATGCTGAAGGGTTAAAGGTAAAACAACAAGTTCTCCTAACATTAATACAGCACCCAGCTCACTGTGTGTGTGCCCACGAGTGCCTGGGTGTATTTATATGCTGCCGGCTCCACTAGAGCTTATTTCCCACTAAAAATAACACACACAGTCAACACCGCAACCCTCACACACACACACACACACACACACACACACACACACACATACATACTTACACTACCAAACTCACTGTAACACACATTTGTGGAAAGAGGCTGTAAAAGTCCCGAAAAAGCTAGCACCATGGCCCAAACCGGCTAGGAGCCAACCAGTAGCTGAGCACGCCTGTATAATGTTCCGATCTGTGTACAATAGCTGTGAACAGCTGATTAGTTCTAAATGCAGGACCTGGAGGAAGATTCCTGTGCTTCCTGTACCTGTGGCCATCTCTCTGTTTTGGTAAACTGAACTTTTTACCAGGCCAATCAGAGGGTAGAGCTAGGAGAACAGCTGTAATCATAAGTGAAATGGCTTCTTTGTTGTGTATGTTTGGAATGTGCATATTTAAAGGGGTGCATCATTGTGAATTTCTTGTTTCTAAAGATGAGAATTTATCAGGTTATAGATGGCTCACACTTAGCAGAGTTCCATTTCCGTCCACCCTTTCTCATCCCTAAACCCTCTGTTTTGAATGTGAATGTTGCTTGTATGGCATCTCTGTTGTTTCTGGGCCTTGAAAGCAAACATTTCCACTGAAGTATTTTCTTCATTAAAAATATCAACAGTGGCACAACACTGTAATGTCTACTTTTATGAGTTTTGGATGTATTACATTTGGTATCTAAAACAAGCCTAAACAATTGCCAAAATAGTGTTTCTCAGTAAAAATATTTTACTGTCACAAAAACAAATGTATTAATGTCTACTTGTGGTTTAATGAAATCTACACTTCTCTTCTCTACAAAATGAAGTGTGTCTTGGAAACCATTATTTAGCATTTAACTTTGCCTGTTGAAGTATGAAGCAACGATCACGGTATAAAGGTGTGACTATGTTTGAGACTCCTTTTTTGAAGAAGGACGGAAATAGTACAGGAATTGCCCTGTTATGTTGACAAAGTAAAAAAGACCACTCATCAGCCTGCCGGGCTACTCTGTTACAGAAGAATCAGCCTTAAATTGTCTTTCTGGCATCATTTTGAGTATTTGGTACAAAAATAAACTGTGACAGAGTGATAATCAAGAAATGAATGATTTGTTATCACTGTGAGAATACTAGGACTGGCTAACAGTTGCTAGCCACTAAAGATGCTGAAACTGGCATCTCATTTGAAGCTTCCTTTCTCTACTGAACTATTGCTCTGTTTCTCAGTTTGTTTGTTTAGACAGCATCTGTTTTGACAGTATTTTGAAACCTGATCTATATAATACTTCAATGAGCAGAAATTATTTAAAGCACAGTTAGTAACTTGTTTATTTGTGGAAACACAAAAAGGGCATTTACATTGTTTTGGCATCAGGACCACCATACAACTGTTAGAAGTCTCCTGGAATCATCTGCTTCCCTAAATTCCTTCATTAACCTTTATATCTAATTGAAGTCTAAATTGAACGCAGCAATTTCACACTTTGTGACCTTTAGTGCTTTTTTCCTGCATGACTCATTAAACTTAGATGTCCATCTATTGTCTATGCACGCTTGTCCTTGCAGGGTCACGGGGGGGCTGGTGCCTATCTCCAGCAGTCATTGGACGAGAGCCAGTGTACACCCTGGACAGGTCGCCAGCCCATCACAGGAAAACACATGCATACACACACTCACACGTAAGGGCAATTTAAAGTAATCAATTAACCTAAGAGTCATGTTTTTGTAAAGTGGGAAGGAGAGAACCCACAGATGTACGGGGAAAACATTCAAACTTCTTGCAGAAAGACTCCATGCTGGGCTTTGAACCTAGGCCCTAACTGACCTATAAGGGATGCCATACCATACCATACTATACCAAATTATACCATACCGTACTTATGCAGCAAAACAGTCCCAAACAATAATACAACCACAGCCATGCTTTCATATGGTTTAAGGGTTATCCTAAATGGTCTTAATTTTTCTATAAGCTCAGAGATCAGAGTGACTTTTGCTTACAAACATTACAGGTACTTGGTTTTGTTCAGTGTTCATCTTATGGTAGAACAAACAACAACCCAATGTGAGAGATCTCTTTAGTTCCTTAGAAGTTATTCCTTTGTCACCCAATTGATGACTACCTAGATGCCTGGGGTGAATAGTCATTTATATGAGTGTGCAGTCCAAACATTTCTTGGCTTTTGTTTTATATTTATATGCACATCAGTAACTGCTTCTCAGAGGTTTCCAGAAATCTGCTAATTTCATTCCACGCCACAGTTCCACAGAGGTGTGGTGATCAGACTGTAATTCATTCCTCTTCTTTAAAAAGATACATTTACAACTAAATGTTTCTTCTTTTACTGTTAACCATTAGTATCGGATTTTACCATTATCATCTAATAATATCACTGAATTCAACCCGCCTTTTGATAACATATTTATTAGACTTGGCTTTAATGAAGGCCTATATAAGCAGAAAAGTGTGGGTGGATGGTGCTGTGACTTTCCAAAGAACTACAATGACATCATACAGTAGGTTCAAAGTTGGATGGGTTAATCATTTTACTTTTAAAGTAAGCAGTTTGTGTATGTGTGCGTTAGTGTTTGAAAATGTATACAGTTACTCTCGCATACTGATTTTTTAAGTAATGCAAAAGAATTTGGCTCTCATGTATGTTTGCATTTATAATGAGATATTTTATCATAACTTGGCACATTTCAGGTTGTTTTTATCTTCACATTCACTTTGGACAGATAAGAAGATAGGCCTGCTTGTAAAAATTGACATCATTCATTTGCAGTGGACAAGTCTTAACTTGAAGCATTTATAGGTCCTGCTTACTGTTTACACAGTTTAATGTGTGTCTCTGTATGCGAGGGGAATATATTGAACCCATATTGTACATGGTATCCTATTTATAATAAAACTGTACTGTGTAAATCACTTAAAGAATGTATTTGCAACCTACAGAAACCCAGTGTGAATCCTTTTTAACTTGCATAATTTGCCAACATCTGAGACAGATCAACAGATCAAAGCACTGAATGTTTTGAACGTCTTCATAAATGGATCAAATGATGCAGACTAATCTTCTGCCACATAGTTACTGCCAAGGATCCGTTCCAGTGAACCTAAAGGGACTTCTCAGAGCTCTAAATGGGGAACCAAATCCATAAGCCCTTTAGTGGCAGGAAAGCTCGGAAGCATGGGTTGCATGACACTGTGCAAAGAGAGGGCTGCGACTCCTCCGAGTTTCTGTTAAAATCACTTATTAAAAAATGCTAACAAACTCAATAATTGCACTGTAAATATCTCTTCAATGACAACTGGGAAAAGACTTAATGAAAAAGATGTTTGAAACTGATCATTTGTGTTTCACAGTAAATCTTTGGGCTCATAGTTTTTCTCCGGTAACATCTGACACAATGTGGAGAAATACACAGATAATACATAGATGCAAAATATCATCATCATCATCATCACATTTTAACGTACTAGTGAAGTATAAATGTACTTTTCATTTATCATACATACCTTGTGTTGTTTTTATATATTTTGCAGCTAACATCACACAGCATGGACATGTACATATGTTACATCTGCTTCTCTACACAAGAAAGAAGGTGAAAACAATCAGTGTGTTAGAGCAAGTGTCTGCTGGATTATGGGGACCAGAATCTGACTGTGCATCGCCTTATTTATTTACTTGTGGGCACCCAGTTGGAGTCATCAAGGGTTAAAGTACTTTTAAAGGTTAAGGACTGATTTTAGAGGCAGGATTATGATCTGATTTTAAGGCTATGATGTGCTGGATTTTGTGTTTGTTATGTTCTTGCACTTAGAGGAGTTTCTTATTTGTAGTGTGCTGTCTTATTTTGGTAAGTCTGATGCTTTCTGTTCCCTGTTGTCTTAACGTCCTGTCTGGTTTCTCTCCTGTTTCTAAATGTTCTCCTATCTTTTGTGGGTTTTGTGTGTTAAGTCTTACATTGACTCACGTGTTTGTTTATTGTTCTAGTTTCTGGTGTTTCTGTGTGTTGAGTTTCTGTTCTGTCATTTATTCCATTTGATAAATTTTGTCTGGTCTCCTGGTTTTTGGATTTGTTTCTGATGTTACCATTTTTGGAATGAATCTTTCATTTTTTGGCTTGGGACTTTGTTTCTTTATTAAACATCTTTTTTTGCACTTATTGTACTTTGCATCCCTCCTTGTTTGCATTTGGGTCCTCAGAAACACACCACAGTGACAGTAATGGGTAGTGCTAAATATTTAAATGAGACAGTCAAGATATAGGCATAGGGCTAGCATTGGTTTAAAATCTCCAAAGGCAATTGGGAAAAAAGACTTCAGCGTCTCACAATGAATATGCGAAAGATATGCACACATGTTCACACACTCGCATACCAACAAACAGAAAACCAAAGGAGTCATACTTTCCATACAATGAAGAGATACTGTGACATGATGGAAGTATATTTAGCAGCTGGGATGGGCATCATATCACATGTAAGATAAAGTTACAACAGTATTCACGTTTTTATCTCGATTGCTTTTCCTTCTCTATCTCTTGCATCATGTTGACAGAAGCCCATGACGCCCTAACTTGAACTCACTTTTTCCCACAAGGCTTTAAAAAGTAAATAGCCTGTTCTTTTCAGGTTTAAAAAATAAGTGCTTTCTTCAGCCAATAAATAAAGTAAATAAATCTTTTCTGTAAAGGAGATTTGTGCCAGTTTATCTAAACAAATAAAAGACTTTCAGCAATCCTCTCATTTTCCTAACCTCTCTATCTAATCCTTGAGGTGGAGTGAGAGTACTTATCCGCCCTTCGATTAGAGTTTCAGACATTTTGATCCGCCTCGGAAAATGTGTTTTTACAAAATGATTGACATTACAAGACTGTATTGATATGCTGACATGTAGACAATGCTTAAGATTGATGTCAGTAACCCAATACAATTCATATCGTAAAAGTCTATGGAGAATGACTAATTAACCTATTTTTAAAATGTTGCATATATTTATATGTTCTTTCAAATTATTTCGATTTTTTTTATTATTATTGATAATTTATGTTGCCAAGTATTTTCATTTGAGAAAAGGTCCTCATAGTTAAGGGACCAGGCTTCTCTAAATGATGTGTTATGGTTATTACACAATGATTGTACTTTATTGGTATGAATTGAATTAATTCTATATTTCTATACAGTTGGATCATCTAAACCAACCTCAACCTACCCGACTATATGGTGTCTTTTTTCTCTCTATATCTTTTAACAATAGTCATAAGAAAACAGAAAATGAAAAAGGAACATGTCTTTTATTTTTCCTGTCACTAGGTGCATGACCTTCTGGGTACAAAATCATGTGTTGAAGACATTGCTTCCAGCCTGAGCCTTTCTCAGTAAACCAGCTATGACAATTTCTCCAGAAACGACACGCATACTTAAATACATTAATCTAAAACATGTACAGAAGAACCAGAGCAACATGCACCTGCACCCTTAGTGAAGTTGAGTGGACAACAGACAGCATTAGTATTCTGACCCTTTTTTACTTAACACCATTAAAGAGCAGAAGAAAAGTCATGCTGGATAAATAATGGCTAATGAGTTAAAGTTGGCAAACCTTACAAATATCTAAATATAGACTGGTTTCAAATAAAAACATTAGGTTCTACCTGTAAAAAGCCTTTATTGTCTGTTCTTTTGAACTTTTTTTGTAAAACTTCAACATTTTGCAATGTTAATCAGTGTACCTTTAAATATTTAGTTTTTCTTGAATGAAAAAAATAATTCAATTTGATGCATCACAAAAAACATGACTAATAAGCATTTTAGTATTTAGGATTAAAGATTTTCCAAAGTGACAAATAATATTAATTTTATTAATATTAACTGAAATGCTTCAGAAGAGTGCAAAACACTGTTGCATATCGTTATACTTCACAATAAAAGCACAGTTGAAATAGGAATGCTTTAATCCAGTCATATGCAAAATCACCATTCAAGGTGTCCCACTACACTTTACGTACACCTTAAACAAATGTCAATCTACTTTGTTAGCCTCTTTGCTGGTTTGAGCTTACTGACCCCAAAGAGAATACTCGTGTACCACTACTATCCCATCAGCACAGCTATATATCATAGAAAGGTATCACTGTTGTAGATTGAGTTCCCAAATCAAGATATTTCTAAAGGATTTGTATTGGAGTACCTGAGTAAACTTAAACCCCAATACCTGGTGTTAGTCTACTGAAAAAACACAAAGTACGAGGTGCTGCATTGCTTAGTGGCATAGATGGCCCACAATGTGTGGAGGCATTTAGTCTGTGACTTGGCTATCTGAAGTTTAATTTCTAGCCCCAGGCTAAAGATGAGGACCATCAACTTCACCATCAATCTTACAATGCAAATAGAAAAGCAGAGACTGCCGCTTCATTGTCTTTCTTTACTACTCTTAAAGATAAATGGTGACCAAGCATTTTGGTAAAATATCAGACTTGGACTCAGGATTGGCAAAAGCTTATTTTGAAATGACTTGGATTGGTATTGGGGACAAAAAATCCTAATTGGGACATCCCTAACTATCCATCCATTTTTTATACCCCCCTTAGTTACAATGTGGTTGCGGGGCTGGTGCCGATTTCCAGCACTCATGACGCAGGAAGCAGGGTACACCGTGGACAGGTCGCCAGTCTATCACAGGTCCACACAGAGACACACTGGACAAACAAATTTCTGGACACACAGGGGCAGAACATGAAAACTGCATACAAAAAGGCCCCAGCTGGGATTTGAACCCAGGAGCTTCTTGTGGCCAAACACCAGTCCAGCAACTGTTCTAGCGTGCAGGCTAGAAAATAAGCAAAAAAACAATGGTCTTAATTCCATAGGTTTCAACCAATGTCAGGCAGTGTAACTCTAACTGGTTGACTATATGGTCCTTTAAGTAACTGGTGTTTAAGCACCTGAAGGACATTGCAGGCTGGTAAAATGGTAAATGGACTGAACTTATATAGCGCTTTTCCAGTCATACAGACCGCTCAAAGTGCTTTACACTAGAGCCACATTCACCCAATCACACATTCATACACCGATTCGCAGATCAGTAGGCAACTTGAGGTTAAGTGCCTTGCCCAGGGACACATTGACATATGGAGAGGGAAGCTGGAATCGAACCCACAACCTTCTGATTGCAAGACGACTACTCTTCCTACTGAGCCACAGTCGCCACAGTCGGCTGGACCCTCTGTAGTTTGCTTACTGGGTAAACAGGGCGGCAGATGATGCAATCAGTTTGGGACTACACTTCATCCTGCATCACCTCGACCACCCAAGGACGAATGCCAGGATCGTGTTTGTAGATTGTAGTTCAACCTTCAACAAAATCAATCAAGATATCCTCCACCAGAAGCTCACCCAGCTCACAGTGTCGGCCTCTGCCGGACTGGCCCTAGCAAGTGAGCCTGGGGAGTTTCTGGAGAACCATCAGCCCCTGCACCCTCCAGGGGTTTGTGGCCTCCCCACTCCTCTCTCTGTACACAAATGACTGCACTTTAGCAGACCCGTCTGTGAAACTGTTGAAGTATGCAGATGACGCAACTGTTATTTGTCTGATCCGAAACAATGACGAGTCTGCATGAAGACAGGAGGTGGGTCAGCTGGTCCACTGGTGTGGTCAGAACCACTTAGGGCTTAACCCGTTCAAGACTGTGGAGACAGTGGATTTCCAAAGAACACAACCAACACTCCCTCGCCTGACCATCCTCAACAACTGTGTGTCTGCTGTGGATCACTTCTGGTTCCTTGGAACCACCATTTCTCGAGACTTGAGGTGGTCCTCACACATAGACAATGTTCGGAAAAACAACCTTCCACAGGAGCTGCTGTTCATTTTCTACACTGCCAATATTTAGTCTGCCTTGTGTTCATCTATCACTGACCTTCCACCATCCAGGACTTGTACAGATCTGGGGTCAGGAAAAGGGCAGATCATATTTCTGCAGACCCCACACATCCTGGATAAAGACTGTTTGATTGGTGGAGCAGAGCCGCACTGAGGAGTATTGGACGAAGCTGGAGGTGATAGTGAGTCTTCCAGGTTGAATTTTCGTTTAAACTCCATATATACAAAAAATATATATTTCTATTTTAATGTTCTGCATTGAGAACGAGCTGGAACGGAAGTCAAATTCCCTGTCTTTGTGCCCAAACGTTGTTGATTGGACTGTTGGCAGCACTGTGGCCTTGTAGCATGAAGGTCCTGGGTTCGATTCCCCACTAGGGGGGAAATGCAAAGAGTCTGCATGTCCTCTCAGTGGGTTCTTTCTGGGTACTTCGGCCTTCTCCCACAGTTCAAAAACATGCACGTTAAGTTAATTTTACTCTCTACATTACCCTTAGGAATGAATGTGTGCACAGATGGTTGTTTGTCCTTTGTTTCTTTGTTTTGCCCGGTGATGGACTGGTGACCTGTCCAGAGTTTAACCCACCTCAGCATCCTGTGAACCTGCAAGGAAAAGGAGGTATAGACTACGGATGGAATTTCTTGTTGCTCCATCACTTTTTAATATCTAACAAATTTGGATATTAAATTAATTACAAAGAAAATCCCTTTTAGCTTATGCTTGTATTAGTACTTTTAGTATTTTTTTTTCTTAGACTAATTAAGTAGTATTTAGCACATTATCTCAAATGAACTTGAATCTGAGATGAAGAACAGGTCTATAAAGCTTTAATGATTTTTTAAAAGTGAATGGTACATGACACACTGGACATTCCCAACACTTCATGGTGTAGACACAAGGTTAGAAGGAAATCAACATAGTAGCAGCACGTCCTGGCAGCTGAATTATTCGAGAGAGGAAGCCAATTAAACAGCAATGTTAAAAAATTATACCTTATACAAGAAGTTGTACAAGTGAATCATTTTGATGTCTGATCTAATCTATACTGAACTTAAGTGATCTGTTTGGGCTCGCACAGGTCGCATACATTGAGCTGTTGCTTACATGTAGTTGTCACATGTTTTATAGCCACTTGTTAACAACCCTCTAACTGCTGGCCATTCTTTGACCCTTACTGAAGCCTTGACGACTCTCCTCAGACCACACAGCCCGGCACACAGATCTGTCTGAACAGTGTAAATCCCACAGAGAAGACCGGCAGCTCAGCAACCTGCCCGTACATGCCCTGCTGTGCGCTGCTGTCACCACACCTTCAGCTCCCAAACAACACAATTATCCTGCACTCAGTGACAGAGTTCAAGGCAGCTAGTGCTGTTTGGCATTAGTTACATTTGACTTACACTGATGAATCTGTCAACAGTGTCAGTTAGCCTGTCTGAAGCACGATCCCGATGCAAACGCAGAGGGCCATTATAAATCTCACAATGTCGTGGTCATGAGTACAATGGAGAAATGAAAGCATGTTTAGAGTAGACATTTGTGACAGTGGTGATTTGTCACATAATAATTGCTCTCAGCAGCAGGTATGGTTCATATCATCTGAGTCTTTACTCTGCATAGAAGAGAGGGGAACCAGATAAACAAAAAGTCACCCCTATACGAATATATTTTCTGCAAGTAATGGAAATGAATGGCAGCAGAGAATGAAGTGGAGCCTGCAGAGGAATGCAGAGAGAGTTAAACACCTCCCACAGGTCTGCTGGGAGAGCAGGCACACACATGTGGCCCAACCGACCGGCTCCCAGGTCCCGGGAGGAGGTGACATGGTGCAGCTCAGAGTCAGGCTGAGTGCTGTCCCAGCAGGTGCTCAGAGCGGCTTTCACTGCTGGTTACACCCCCTATTTCCAATCCCCTAAAACTAAATGTATTTACTGAGGCTTTGCTTTATCCCTCTTTTTCAGTGAAAACTTCTGATCTATCCACAGGCAGAATTTCATCTGTAGAAATTATTTTCACTTTAATCAAAAGCTATTTTTATTTTTTTTTGTTTTTTGATGATAATAATAATTACTCTACTTTTGATAAGTTGTAAAACTGTGTTTATCATAAGAAAACCATCAGTATGTGTCACCTTTATGTATCCAGACTCAATCTTTTACAAGAACAACCAGTTCTTTTTCATATATTTTATAAACTTAATTAAACAAAAGGTATTTCTCTTCACTTCAGTGGGATTTTCAAGCTAAGATTGGACAGTTATAAAGATATACCAAGATCTTAATGTTATGGCTTTAAAGCTGCTAAATGTTCCATCATACTGTTCCTACAGAACAAAGTTCTATTAAAGCAATGCCAGAGCAACTGCCCATCTTGTCTCTCGCTGTATTGGAGCATAATTTAATGCAGTGTGAACCCTCCTCCACCTGTTGCTGTGCCCTGACAGTCAGCTATGTGAAAGAAGACTTAATTTTTTCTGTTGGTTAAAAGAGGACGAATTGTGGCTTAGCTGTTAATTCTATATTTCTACTCAAATCTGTTTTTCAAAATGAGGTGAAAATCAAATGACAATAAACAAAACATCACAGATAACACTGTAAAAAATCAATATATCGTAGTATTTTAAAAGCAGTTGGATTAATTGTTGCTTCTATGTTTAAATAAAAAGATAATGTTATATGCAAATGTTTTTACATTAGATTTTTTGTGACTGCAGAGAAGACCGTTGAGAGTCCATTTCAAAGAAATGCAGATAAAGTGCCAAAATGCCCAGAGTTTTCTCCAGCTCAATGGAGCATAATGTCTACCTGTTGCTGCACGTTGCTTGTCAGCAGGCTGAAAGAAGGCTTTTACAATTTCCCTCACAAGTATTAAAACTGTAATAATCAATATTTTATATTATTTTGGCAGTAGCAGATATAACTAGGTTATTACGTAGAAGATTAGGTATTTTTATACATTTAATTTCAGTTGTTCGTTTTTATATCTTGACACAGTGAAGCTGTGGGATTTTCACTGTAGGTGAGATTCTCGAACTGGTCCATATATGTCGAGATGACTAACAAAAAATCATATTATTTGAAAAAGTTTATTTTTATATCAACTGTATGAATATCATAGCTGCCTGCCATTTAATTCCTAGTCAAGGCTCACTGAAACGCTCATATCTTCAGAATAAAAGTGTTTGTTTTTTTTGTTTTTTTTTATGCAAGACTTTTTTGCTCCCCTTCGTAAGAGCTGCGGTTATTATAAGTCTGACAGAGAGGAGTGAGAGTGTGCTTGTGATGGTTAACAATTAACCTGAGCGGCCGCTGAGGCGGAGGTAAAGAGGATCGGAACGATGCGGGGATCAGAATGAAAACAGCAGGAGAACAGGTGTGTGTGCTGCAAGAATGGAGGGAGAAAATGAGAGCGGTGGTCCGGTCAGTAGAAAGGAGAACAGAACTAGAGGCTCAGAAAACTTACAGCCAGTTGCTGGCGCTGGCGGAGAGGAGCGCGCAGCAGAGCATCAGGACGCACCGCAGAACATGATCCTCACTCATCTTGAGAGGCAGAGAATGAAGGTCCGACAGGCGAAATAATTCCGAGATACGAGGACTCAGAGGAGGAGGAATAAACAAGATTGTGGGATCCACACAGGAATGTTAATCCATCGTCCCGCATCCAGGGGATCCCGTCCCGTCCTCTGCCACTGAGAGCTAACAAGGCACGGTAAGCGCGCTCAGATATAGATGAAAAGAAACTAAGAAAAAAAAAGAAAATTAAAAAGGAAGTTTTTTTTTTCTTTACTAACGTGTTCGTGACCCTTTTCTGTTGCGCATTACTGAAAGCGCATGGAGAGGTGACCGAGCTCTTCCTCCTTCTGCACTTCTCTGACACACGGAGTCTGTCCGGTCCCGTCAGCCTCTGCAGCTCTGCCCCGCCACATGCGCACACTCTGAGCAGCCCCCTGTACACACTGCCGTCTCTCCGTTTGTCTGATGAGGAGAGAGCGTGTGCACTGACTTTAGCGGAGGGGCGGTGCCAGGATGGAGAGGTATGCCATCAGGATGGGAGTTTTTCCTTCTTCTTTTTCATGAGGGGGATGAAAGAGGCGGGTAGACTGAGCTGTCAATGTGCTGTTTGTGTATATACGTGTGGTGTGTCTGTGTGTCTATGCAGACGGGACTGTGTGTGTTTTAGAGGTCTCCTGGGAGGATGCAATTGCCATTCAACAGCCATTCACTATTACCCTGCCATGCCACTCTTTACTCCTGTCAACACACACACACACACACACACACAGATCGTATCTCAAATCTTACACACTTCTTGGCATGGCTTCGCTATTCTGCGGTCAACATGGCCAATTAAAGCTCGTCTGCAAATTGTCAGCGTTTAAACCAGAAACATTCCAATACTCAGACAAATGACACTAACACAGTATATTTAATTAGAACTTTAAACATACAGGGATGGATGTTCTGACCTAGTGTGAAACCAATAGTGCTTCGTGAATCACCTGATTCAGACCAAAGAGATGAAGACAGTGAAAATTTTATGAGGATAATTATGCATTTAAAAACACAAAGATGGAAACCTCTCTTCACTTAATGTTGATGGTCCTCAGGGTTTTGGACTGGACCCCGTTCTGTTGTCATTATACTTGCTTTCTTTGGGCAACACAAATGCTGATACCAATGCTGATATTTTTTTCTCTTGCCTTTTTGCCATTTCCTGAAAGTTATAGGATTGTCACTCACTTTTTATTTTGTATTATAGTATGTGCAATTTCTAAGCATCTGCATTCACAGTTTTATTATAAAAATGCTACAAAATTGAGCTGGAATGAAAACAGCTCTGTTTCATTTCTTTATGCATCGATTAGCACTGCCAGAGTGCACCGCTTTAAATGACCGCACTACTTTATTTCTAGCATTAGCACAGATCCCAAGATTCCCGAATATACTATATCTATATATATATATATATATATATATATATATATATATATATATATATATATATATATATATATATATAATATATATATAACATGTCACGCTGAATTATGGGGGAAGCGTATATAAAAAGATGCACAAACATATAGAATCTCTGTTTAAAATTGCAGCCAACCAGGGTAAGAAATCAGCCTGAATTTATTTATTCAAATGAATGAAGCGCAGTGCAGATAGACGAGGAAACAAGAAGGTTTTGTTACCAAGTCCCTTAAAATCATAAAGTAACCAGTGTATAGGCAGAAATGAGAAGGTACAAGATATATTTTTAATTTGGGAAAACGATGTACAGAAATAGATCCCACCTAAAGAGATGACAAGACCCAACTTGTTTTTTCTCATGTGGCCCAGTCTGTGTGCATGTGTGTGTGTGTTTGGACAGCCAGTGTATGAGATGGATCAAGATAAGATAAGCTTTTTTTATTTGCCATAGGGGAAGTCCAGGCATCACAGTAGCAAAACATACTGATATGTGGAATTAAATGTAAAACAATATACACAATTTAAAACGATTCTGTGTTGAAATACCTAATAATTAAAGCTGAAAAAATAATTATATTTTTTTAGCTTTGATGCAGTTGTTATGGGTGTTAATAGCTGACAAACAAATCACCTGAAAAAGAGAAAACTAAACCAATTTTTTTTGTCAAAAAAGCGTCACGATCCTGAGATGTTTGAGTTTTGAGTGTGTATTTTACCTTTTCTTTCGAGTATATTATGATCTTTAGCTTTTGCTTTCTTTAGCTCATTTTTCCTATGCCTATTATTTTTAGGTATCTTATTGGTTCATTCTCTTCTGCTTTATTCTTGTGTTCTTTGTGTATCTAGAGTTATTGTCTATTAGATCTTAGATTTTTGGGGGGGGGGGTTGTATTTCTGTTTCTGCTCTGCTTAATTAGTCTTCTACCTTCAACTGCTCTACCTTCTCTTTGCCACAGCTGCTCCTCATTCCACCTGATTAGCTCTTCTGGTTTGCTTGCCTCTTCTCCTACCCCGCCTCAGTGTACATAAGCTTGTGTCTTCTCATTATTACCTGCTGGATTCCAGCATTGCCTCTGCTCTGAGCCATTCTCCGTGTCTCTCTGTTTTACTAACACTCCATGTCTGGTTCTGTTCCTGTGCTTCCTGTATCATCTCCTTGTGCGAGACTATTTTTGTAACTTTCTTTTGTGTTATCATTAAAGTTCTCAACCTACTTCTGTTGAGATCTGCACTTCAGTTCTGTATACTGAATAATGATAAAGATTCTCTAGCTACATTATTAGGTTTGTAGGTTTGAAATTCCTCATTGGCCAAAACTAGCTGTCAACTGGCTTAGTAATTTGGGTTTTTAAACTAAAACTTAATATTTCATAGCTTAGATTATTGCAAATGTAGCATCCACATTTCTAATGGAACTAAACCATAATGAAAAGGAGGTTATGAAGCTTTAAAAAATAAAACAGTTTGTTTTCATAAGTTATATTATTCCTAGAATGAGTTTTAAAAGAACTAAAAAGATGCAGAAAAGGAAATTATGTTGGACCTTAAAAATAAAAATCTTGATCTTTAATTGGTTTGAATAAAAATAAAATTGGTTCAAAATTTCTTATAGCTCAATAGACCAACCTGATTTCGTGGATCACCGATAGGCTGTTCATGGTTCTCTGTAAAGGTACCATGATTAATCAAAAGGTGTTGGGGAGTACACAAAGTGGCAAGCAGCATGAACATTTTCTCAGAAACTCTTTTGCATTTATTATTTTAAACCGAAAAGAAAGCAGTGTTTAGAAATAAATACAGGGTTTCAAATCAGACCATTCTGACAGGTTGTAGAAAGTGCATCATTTTACATAGTCAGAGTTGAATTGGAATTTCACCATATCTTTTTATCACCCTACTGCATGACTTCTCAACAAATGTAGGTATGCCTTTATTATTTATTAAACTACAAAGGATCTGTTAACATGATAAATGATGATATTGATTGGCCTGGCCCTCCTTTAACCACCACCTTAATGTGGTGGAGGGGAGTGCTCGAATGATCCTAGAGGCTATGTTGTCTGGGGCTTAAATGCCCCTGGTATGGTCTCCCATGGCAAACAGGGTCTGGGTGACAGGTCAGACAAAGAGCGGTTCAAGACACCTTCATGAGGACCACACAATTGAGGCACATGACGTCGCCCCGTATGGCGGAGCCCGGGTCCCACCCTGGAGCCAGGCCTGGGGTCGGGACTCGTCGGACAGTGCCTGGTGGCCGGGTTGCTCCTCGCGGAACCCGGCTGGGCCAAGCCTGAGCGAGACTGGCTATCCCACAGTGGGCCCACCTGCAGGGGATGGGCCCAATGGGGACAATTGCAACATGGGGACAATTGATTGGACAATTGCGACAGTTGGGTCACAATTGTCCTATCAATTGAGACCCAATTGATTGGACAATTGAGAGTACGATTGTCCAATCAATCGTACTTGTATGAGTACGATTGATTGGACATTATCGGGCGGTGGAAGGAGTACTGCTGTCATGCATTCCCTGGTGAAAGCAGAGGCTGGGGACACTGGGCTGGACTCTTTCATCATCCAAGCTGAAGTCTCCGAGCTGGTTAAAAAGCTCCACGGTGGCAGGGCTTCGGGGTAGATGAGATCCGCCCTGAGTACCTCAAGTCTCTGGATGTTGTGGGGCTGTCATGGTTGACAAACCTCTTCAACATCGTGTGGCGGTCAGGGACAATGCCTCTGGCAGACTGGGGTGGTGGTCCCCCTTCATAAGAAGGGTGACCGGAGGGTGTGTTCCAACTATAGGGGGACCACACTCCTCAGCCTCCCTGGTAAGGCCTATGCCAGGGTATTGGAGACGAGAATCCGGCCGATCGTCGAACCTCGGCTACAGGAGGAACACTGGACCAGCTCTACACCCTCTGCAGGGTACTCGAGGGTTCATGGGAGTTTGTCCAACCGGGTCCACAAAACACATGTGGACCCGGAGAAGGCATTCGACTGTGTCCCTCGTGGTGCCCTGTGGGGGGGTGCTCCAGGAGTACTGAGTCAGGGGCCCTTTATTAGGGGCCATCCGGTCTCAGTACAAGCGGAGCAGGATATTGGTCCGCATTGCCGGCACAAAGTCGGATCTGTTCTCGGTGCATGTTGGACTCCGGCAGGGCTGCCCTTTGTCGCCAGTCCTGTTCATAACTTTTATGGACAGGATTTCTAGGCGTAGCCAAGGGCCGGAGGGGGTATGGTCTGGGGACCAGTGGATTTTGTCTCTTCTTTTTGCAGATGACGTGGTCCTGCTGGCCCCCTCTAGCCAAGACATACAGCATGCACTGGGGCGGTTCGCAGCCGAGTGTGAAGCGGCTGGGATGAAGATCAGGTCCACCAAGTCCGAGGCCATGGTTCTCGACCAGAAAAGGGTGGCTTGTCCTCTTCAAATTGGAAGGGGGTTCCTGCCACAAGTGGAGGA
This sequence comes from Crenichthys baileyi, assembly GCA_036173005.1. Taxonomy (NCBI): domain Eukaryota; kingdom Metazoa; phylum Chordata; class Actinopteri; order Cyprinodontiformes; family Goodeidae; genus Crenichthys; species Crenichthys baileyi. The sequence goes on from JAHHUM010001174.1 coordinate 299,340, forward strand.
GTTCAAGTATCTTGGGGTCTTGTTCACGAGTGAGGGAAGAATGGAGCGGAGGATCAACAGACGGATCAGTGCGGCTGCCGCAATAATGGGTCGCTGTGCCGGTCTGTTGTGGTGAGGAGTGAGCTGAGCCAAAAGGCGAAGCTCTCGATTTACCGGTCGGTCTACGCTCCTACCCTCACCTGTGGCCATGAACTTTGGGTCATGACCGAAAGAATGAGATCCCGGATACAAGCGGCTGAAATGAGCTTCCACCGTAGGGTGGCCGGGCACTCCCTTAGAGATAGGGTGAGGAGCTCGGCCTTCCGGGAGGGGCTCAGAGTAGAGCCACTGCTTGGGCTCCCCCCGGAGGAGCTGGAGGAGGTGTCTTAGGAGAGGGACATCTTGGTGACTCTACTGAGTCTGCTGCCCCGGCGACCCGGTCCCAGATGAAGGGGAAGACGACGATGACGAGTATGAGTATGAGTACTAGCATGACTGATGGTCTGAAGCAGTTACAGTTTATGATCTAAGCAAGCTGCTGGGTGAATAAAGTGTATGACTATTTTCTTGTAACTGCAACAACACTGTGCAAACTGTCAATTGGTTAATAAGAAAGATTAATGTCCCAATCAGTAGTTAAAGTGGGTGGGAGGAGTGCCTACATTCCAGCTCCACCCTGTCAAATCAATACTACACTTGTCAACAATAAGGCAGTGGGCTGGCATATTTTTGAAAAGTGTCCGTATGCAAGAACAAGTAGCTATACATGTAGTAAGGATGAAAATTTAAAAGTGAATAACAGCAAAACATCGAGCACTGGTCCCACCTTTACTACTGCACTTTATCTTTTTAAAGATATAGATTTTCTGTTCTACGATTTACAATGAATTCTATCCACGCAGGTTCTGAAATTTCAACAAAAAGATTTCAATTCCACTAAATGGTGGTAAAATCAACATTACTCACACATAAAAGTTTTATGGAAGAACATCGAGAATAGAGCCAACCAATATTGGTCATGTGAGGAAAATATTGTTAAATGTCACAATGATCATATCGATTACAATTAAGCCCTACTATGTTCTTTCCATTATCAGGATGATCCCATCACTCTAGTGAGATTTTGAGTCTCAGTCAGTTATACCTTTATTAAGTCCATCCAACTGGCAAAATGTATAATCAGGAGGCAGAGTGTGAATCTGTGGCAGTTGAGATATTACAGGTTACCAAATATTGCATCCAAGCAGTACTTTGTGATAGCGATTTTTGCAATTGCAAAGATATGTTTGGATCAAGATGACAACAGCGATCTAATATATTGCATAGATCTAATCTCAAGCTTGGCTAAAGTTGTGCTATGCTAGAAACGCATAAAAAATGTAGGTTGTGGTTTTTTTAAACAGTTTATGAGTTTACTTTTTCTCTTTCTCATCAACATTTTCAGCATATGTTGAACGTTTAATGGAAATAGTTTAAGGAAGAAAGACAACACAAAAAATACAAAAATGGCTTCATAGCTGTGGTTTCTTGCACATCAAATGATACTGGATGACCATGAAACCAAAAACTAAGCTTTACAAAAAAATCAATATTTTAGAACCTCTTCACATCATTGCACATCAATCTGTCGTTTCATGGTGTGAGATGGAATGATGCATAGAAAGAATTGCTTGCAAATCCCAGTCCTATACAAGTAACACTGTAGTATACAATGTTTTAATAGTTTGAAGTTTTCATTAGTTTTTATTTTTAGTTAGTTTTGACTTCACATTTTCGATTGCATTTTAGTTTTAATTAGTTTTTAGCATTTGTTTGCTAGTTTAGTGTGTATTTTTTGAAAATGCTTAGTTTCAGTTTAGTTTTTATTAGTTTCAGTTATAATTTTAGTCTATTTTCTGAAATCAAATCCAGGGACATTTCCAGCTCAGAGAAAAAAAGAATTAAATGTTAACAAGATATAATGAAAACATTGGTACAGTTACATTTTCATTTATTTTAAAATATTGATTTATGATTAAACTATAAAAATCAAGAGTAATAGCAGGAAAGTCTATCCACACTGTTGTTAGCATTTCCTAAGAATAATTAAACAAAAAATAGCGGTAGTAATGTCTGTCTTCTTTCCTCTCCTCCTTGTACTAACAACCTTCTGCTCTTTCCCTCCTCTTAGCTTTACTCTTCTTTCCATCAGTCTATTTTCCTTCTATCTCTCTAACTTCCAATTTTCCTCTGTTCTTTCACTCTTTTTTCTAACAGTCTTTCTATTTTCCTCCTCTCTCCTCTTCTATCAGACACTCATTATTCTAAAATGGAGACATAATATAATCACAATCCTCTCCAAAAACATTAGATCATATAACATTAAAAATTACAATTTAACAAATAAAAAAGGATTTTTGTTTCAGATACCCTTTAATAGTTGGTTATTTTTAGATGAGAAACTAGGATAATCCTAATATAATCCAATAAATATTATTTTTTCTTTAATTATTTAACTATTTTCCTCTTTTGATTAAATATCAAAATTGCTATATTTAGCAAAAAAAAAAATGTTTTACTTGGAGATACAGGCTAATACAACAGAGGAAATGCACATTAAACCAGGTGATTATCTCTCCCTCCTCATCATTCTCAGTTCATTCCATTCTTGCCTCATTCACTTTCCCTGTTACAGACTCCTGTCAGTAACTTTCATATGTCCAAACTGTGTGTAAAACACCCCTCAGCCTGACTTCACAAATCACTATAATAAATTTGCAAAACAACTAATATCTAACTCAGAAAATATAAACTAAAGGTCACCAATCAATTCTATGTCAAATGTTTACATGCATGCTAATTGGATTGTCAATCAGCATAAACTCTCACTTGGATTTTCATTCCGATCCTGCCGAATATGATCAGAATATTTTGATTGACATGTTTACATGACACATTTTTAGTCTGGTCGGCCATTTATTCTGATTACTTATTTCCATGTAAATGTAGCCAATGACTTAAGGGTATGTAACCTACCCAGCCATGCTACAGCAGAATACAGTGATTTCCACAACACTGACATTAGTATATACAAACATTTTACACAGGAGCTCATCAAAAGCAGCACACATACTTCAAAAGACATGATAGACTTATTGTCAGACAAAATGTCTTAAATTTCCTCATGTTTGGATCCACGTAAGCAAACATGGCAAGATAGAAACCAATGTGACAGCAGTGTAACCCAGCCATTTTGAATTTTTGTCTTACCAAAAACAGTTTGTATGTGGACAAGAGGTGCAAACACAGGAGATATACCTGCTTTACCTATGGTATGTCTGAGCGTTAAAAAGCATAAAATGCAATTTTTACTTTTATGTGAAACATAAATGTCTCAGATCATCAAAGACATTTTAAAATCAAACAGGGACAACCTGAATAAATACAAAAGTAACTGAGTCTGAATCATAAATGGAGTGATGCACACCCTTTTAGAACTCTTGGGATAATGTAGATGATGCATTCAAATTTGTCAATGTTGTTCTCAAACAGGAAACATGCTAAACCAGCTTTGCTGGAGGTTGGCCAGCAGAGGGAGAAAGTGAGGGAAGGAGTCCTTTATCAACTCTTTAATATTTAATGAGTTGTTTTATCAGTCTTATTCAAGATCCAATAACCAAAGCTCTTTTTTTTACCACTTTGTCTATGTTCCTTTCTCACTCGATCTCACTAGACCTGGATACAGGTGGCTGAAATGATCTTCTCCCACATGGTGGCTTTATAACCTGCTGGGACACAACCCACCATCTCAGTCTGTAACAATCATAATCGGAATCACAATCAGCTTTACTGCCAAGTTTGTACAGACAAACAAGGAATTTTACTCCGGTACACTTTGCTCTCAATAATAAAGAATATCTTTTTTTATTTATGTATATACACACAATTGACTTTACAATGGAATATAAAATGAGATCAGTCCAAGTATACATGGTGTTGTTCTGAAGCTCTGAGTGTCAAGTGTTCATCAGAGAAACAGTCTAGCGGAAGAAACTATCTCTGTGGCAGCTGGTTGTAGCAGACGGCGCTCTGTAGCGCAACCTGAATGTCAAAGCCTAAAGAGTTTGTGTGCAGGGTGTGTGGTGTCTGCAGAGATTTTATTTTATTTTATTGTGTATTTATTTATTTATTTTTTATTTCTGCAGAGATTTTAGTTGCCCTTTTCCTGACCCTAGACCTGTATAAGTCCTGGATAGAGGGAAGGTAAGCCCTGATGATTCTCATTGCAGCCCTGATTGTTCGTTGCAGTCTGGACCTGTCCTGTTTGGTGGATGAGCCAAACCACACTGAGATGGATGAAGACAGGACAGACTGAATTATGGTAGTGTAGAAGATGACCAGCAGCTCCTGTGGAAGGTTGTACTTCTTGAGGTTCCTCAGGAAGTACAGTCTCTGCTGGGCCTTCTTACGAACATTGTATATGTGTGAAGACCATGTCAGGTTTCGAGAAATGGTGGTTTTTAAGAACCGGAAGTGGTCTGCAATCAGACACAGTGTTGTTGAGGAAGGTTGGGAGGGGGTATGTGGGGGTGGTGTTCTCCGAATGTCCACCATCATCTCCACAGTCTTGAGTGGGTTAAGTTCCAGGTGGTTCTAACCACACCAGAGTAACAGCCGATCCACCTCCTGTCTGTATGCAGACTCATCACTGTGGTGTCATCTGCAAACTTTAGGAGTTTGACAGATGGGTCCGCTGAGGTACATTCATTTGTGTAGAGGGAGAAGAGGAGTGGGGAGAGAACACAGCCGTGGGAGGCATTGGTGCTGATGGTTCTTGTGCAGGAGAAGATGCTCCCCATGTCTGGGTTGACAGTGTTGAAGGCCGAGCTGAGGTCCACAAACAGGATCCTGGAATACATCCCTGGGTGGTCGAGGTCTTGCAGATGAAGTGTAGTCCCAAGTTCACTGCATCATCTGCTGTCCTGTTTGCCCGGTAGGCAAACTACAGGGGTCCATCAGGGGGCCTGTGATTTCCTTCAGGTGCTTCTACACCAGTCATTCAAAGGATTTCATGACCACAGACGTCAGGGCGACAGGCCTGTAGTCATTTAATCCTGTGATGGTGGGTTTCCTGGGACTGGGATGATGGTGGAGCGTTTGAAGCAGGAGTGATCCTTACACAGCTCCAGTGACATGTTGAAGATCTCAGTGAAGATGGGTGCCAGTTGGTCGGCGCAGGCTTTCCGCATGATGGGGAGACATTATCAGGTTCTGAGGCCTTCTTTCTTTTCAGGCACTGAAAGAGTCTATGTACATCTTTCTCTGAGATCCTAAGTGCAGGCAGGGGGGTCTGAAGGTAGGGGGTGGTTGGTGTATGGCAAGAATTTGTGTCTGAATGGGATAGAAGCCATTCAGCTGATTTACCAGGTGAGGATTCTGCTCAAGGTCGGGGGAAGGTCTACTGTGGGCAGTCAGGTTTTTGAAACCATTAAAAACAGCAGAAGCATCTCCATATGAGAAGCTTTTCTTTAGCTTCTTACTGTAGCTTCTCTTTGCTGCTTTGATCTCCTTGGTCAGTTTGTTCCTGGCCTGCTTATACAAGGCTCGGTTCCCATTGCTGTGAGTGTCAATCTTATCCAAGCGCAGTTGCCTCAGATAGTTTATTGATATTCTATGTGCAGAAGGTCTTGGTCTGCATACACATGTCATCACAGAAACTTATGTATGATATCACCACTACAGTAAGTTCAGTGGCTGAAGTTTTAAAAACAGTCCAATCTGTAAAGTCAAAGCAGGCCTGTAACATCTGCTTTGACTCATCAGTCCACTTTTTAACAGTCCAAACCACAGGTTTGAAGGCTTTTAATTGCCTATAGGTTGGGATGAGGTGGACCAGAGAGTGGTGAGAAAGTCCCAAAGCAGCCCTGGTGACAGCATATGTATCCTTTAAAGTTGTATAGCAGTGGTCCAGAGTGTTTTAAACCCTGGTGGGACACTTAATGTGCTGCCTTTATTTGGGAAGTTCATTGGAGAGGTTTGCACTGTTAAAATCCCCAAGAACAACGATGAGATAGTCAGGATGTTCTGTTATCAGCTGAGCCAGTTGTTTTTCAGCATTTGAAGTGGTGCCTTAAGGTATGTAAGCACAAACCAGTACAAATGAGGAGAACTCTCGGTGAATAAAAGAGTTTGCAGTTTATGAGAAATGACTCCAGGTCAGGACTACATGTCGTCTTCAACACTTGGATATCTCTGCACCAACCTTCATTAATATAAAAGCAGACTCTGCCTCCTCGCTTTTTCCCAGATAAGTTTGCATTGCATGCCGCTCTGAATAGCTGAAAGCCTGGTATCAGATGTGCACAGTCCGGGGTGTTCTCACTCAGCCAGGTTTCAGTAAAGTAGAGGGCGGCAGATCCGCAGAAGTCTGAGTTTTTACAGGTGAGGAATCGTAATATGTCCATCTTGTTGGCCACATTTGCCAGGTGGATTGAAGGCAGGGGTGCGTGTAGTCCCCGCTGTCAGAGCTTTACAAGCACGCCGGGCTCTCTTCCCTCTCCGGCGGTATAGCCCATAGAGAGCCGTCACTCTGCTGGCCAGGATCTCCATGAAGATCCTGGCCATACAGGCTATCTGTATATTATAGCTTTGCTAATTTTAAAACATAGCGTGACATAACTGTCCTGCAAAAAAGTTAAATCGAACATTTATGTACGTAAAAATAAATTATTTTCCAGTGATTTTACTAAATTCGTTTTATTTGTTTTGCCAATATTTTAACGATATGCAATGTTTTTGATTGCTTAAATAGTTTTTTGGTGACACAACATTTTTTATTGCATAAACAAAACCTTTTAATTAACCAATAATAATAAAATTCAAAAAACAATCTTACACCTGATAGGAAAATAAAGTTAGATAAAATTCTGTCACTTGTTACATCTTGTCTTCATTATCAAGGTTGGATCAGAATTATGATAATATGTTATTTTCTAAACACTGATGCACAGTAATGTTTTTCTTATTGGATTATTAATATGCCTCTGGTGAACCCTTTTTGTATTGCTTTACTAGCTACAAGGCAGTCTGCTTTTTTCACTAAGAGAATGATTTTAATGAACTGGTCTCACTGAAGACCCAGCGTGACCCAGGAAGTAAATGTAACTAGTTTTTATTCAGTTTAAATATAGCAAACCTACTGTATGTGTGGCTGCTAAGAAGATCCAAATTTACAACCAATGAAAGACACTATTATTCAATTAAACCCGAGATATTTGGGCTCACTACTTGCAGTATGCAGGCCACACACACACACACACACACACACACACACACACACACACACACAACACACACACACACACACTGACTGTGTGAGTTAAAGACACATAGGGAGGCATGGGCAAGCGTTAACACACGAAGCATATTGAAATGGGGTCAAGAGAGAAAAGGTCGAGCAAGGACATGTTACCATAATGACCTTCCGATCTCCATGGCAACTAGAGCTGGCATACATGCCCATTGCGAAGGCATTCTGGGAAAGCACAGGTTTTATATTGCCCCTGGCTTTACACTCCTGTGCTATCACCCTGGTAACGCTAATGCTGCCAGGCCTTCTAACATTTACTCTTTGGAGACACACAGTCACACACAAATGAACTGTTGCATGTGTACGCACACACATACTCACTAGCACACATGTAGCAGACAATGTGTGACAAAGCTGACAAGTCTCTTCCTTTCTCCCAGTTTTTCCATGTTTCTTCCTTGGTCTCTTTGGGCATGATGAAGCAGGAGCCGGGATCTAGAGGAGATCACACCCAACTGTTCTAAGAAAGTAAATTATGCCTGCATGTTAGCACGAAAAGGAAGCAGCAATCAACTCTTTGCCTTCTCATTCACCCATTTATACATTGTCTTTCACAATTTACAGTCATGGTTAAAATGTGCGCTCTTATAAAATTCTAGGTATATGTTGGACAGATCTAAGGTGTCAGAGGTGCATTTGGTTTTCCACACACTTTTATGTTGGTTTTATTTTTGCTTTAAACATAATAACATGGTGGATTTACAAATATGCTTTTTTGTAGTTTTAAGGCTTAATGAGGTTTAAAGCAATGCAGGGTTCGACAACATCCCAAGCTTTGAACATTTCACATCCAGAATAATGATCTATCATTTTAGAATAGAAAGAGTATTGGGCAACACGAGACAGCACAGGAACAATTAGTTGTTTACTCCATACATTTGGGTTCTATATTTAGTGACAAGAAAAAAGCCATCGTTGAAAGAAAGCCATAAGAAGTCCTATTTAAATTTATTCAATTTGCCCCTTTTGGCCCTCCATACACCTCAGCAGTCACATCACGATGATTCTGAAAATCATCTCACATCCCCCCACTTGGTGTCTCGTGACCCCCTGGGGGGTCCCAACCCCCACTTTGGGGACTACTGCTCTAATCAGATGAGACTATATACAGTGGTCCCTGGACTTAAGTTAAAAAGTAAAAAATTAAAATTTTCCCCATTGAAATATATTGAAATGCCTTTAATCACCAAGTGCAATGCAAAGAGTCAGACACAGTGGTGCAATTGAACTCTAGAGCTGTGGAGGTGACCAATCGCGCTTCTCCATCTGGGAAAATGGTATTTGTCTGACTGTATTGTGCCATGTGTAACGTTTTGTGGAGGGGGGATTAAGTTGTGTGGTTGTTTTCCAGGAGCTGGGCTTGGTCTCTTAGTTCCAGTGAAAGGAACTCTAAATGCATCAGCATACCAACAGATTTTGGACAATCCCATGCTCCCAACAATGTGGGAACCGCTTGGAGATGGCTCCTACCCTCAACATAAAGAGCCAAACACCCAACATGAAGACATGGATGAGAGAGTTTGGTGTGCATGACCTTACCTCATAGGCCTGACCTCAACCCATCAGAACTCATTTGGAATGAATTAGACCCAGAACCTGAGAGCCATGCCTTCTCGTCACCAGTCTACGACCTCACAAATGTGCTTCTGGAAGAATGGTCAAAAATTCCCAGAAACATTCGCCTGGACCTTGTGGACAGCCTTTCCAGAAGTGTTGAAGCTGCAATTGCTGCAAAGGGTGGACCAACGTTATAGTGAACTCTATGGATTAGGAATGGGATGTCACTTAAGTTCACATGCGGGTCAAGAAAGGTGAGCGAATACTTTTGGCAATATAATGTATTTTCATGTAGAGATGTCCACCGTTTAGAAATTATTTTAACGCCCTTGGCTGACACTAAGCCTTTATCGTCTCCTTCTGCTTTAGTATGTCGCAGAATGTAGAAGTGCTAGGCTTGTACTGCTTCGCCAAGTCAACTACGCACACACCTAGGTCACATTTTTCGATAATTTCTCTCTTAATATATTGCACATCATCCACTTCTTCCTCTCAGCACTGTCCTTCACACTCACTTTTTTTGTACCCATAGCTGGAAAAATAAAGTTTTGCAAATTAACTGCAAACACTGATGCTTCCACTGTGAGCTAATTACTTAAAGTAAACAAGTGAGACACAGGATGCTGGGAAGATGTTGTGGCATTCACTGTGGCATTCCCTGCGACAAGTAGTGGTGGGGTCTCTTAAACTGGCTGTTAACCCAAATTTTAGCTCTAAACTCAATGCAGAGAGGTGGCTCGTATCTCGAAAAATGAAAAACTTGATGCTTGAAAGTAAAGGTACCACTGCATAAACGTTTGGCCAACATTTCCCATATATACAGCCAGAGCTACAATAGAATTGCCTAGATCAAAGCATATTCAAGTAACAGAATGGCCCAGTCAATGTCCAGAGCTAAATCCAATTTAGAATATGTGGCAACACTTGAAAATTGTTGATCACAGATGCTTTCCATTAAAACTGAGCCGAGGTATTTTGTGAAGAAGGGGCATAAACTTCAGCAAAGCTGGTAAAACATATCCCAAAAGATTGTGATTTTTTGTGAAATAGTTCTAGTGGTATGAAGGCATTTGCAAAGAACTGTAGGAACATCATGCTATCCAAATCTTGTGGTTTTAATGTATTTTACACTTTTTAGAACAGAGCTGAAAACCAGACAGTAATTCCTTTTTTACCTACTGTTGCCAGATGTCAGACTAACATGGACTTCAGTGTACCTCCAGCTCTGTTTCTGATCATCCATCGATTTATTGTCTACAGTATACCTGCTTATTGGTGCAGGGTGTGGGTTGGTGCCCATCTCCAGGGGTCATTGGGCAAGATGCAGGGTACCCTTTGAACAGGTCACCATCCCATCACAGCTGTTCTTGATCCGGTTTTACCAGTAGGTTAGAAGACGAGTGTCAAGCTCCAGGCGCAGAGGGCCGATGTCCCACAACTTTCAAATGTGTCACTAGTCCAATTAAATGGCGAATGACATCCTCAACATGCAGTCAAGTTGTGTAGGCATGGTAATGGCCTTATTTTTTAAATCTGGTGAGATGAAGCTAAGACACATATAAAAGTTACATGACACCAGATTTTGAGGCCTGGAGTTTGACATCTGGATTAGAATATGAGAAATACATCTCCCATTCAATTACGGTCTGGGTCAAGTATTAGAAGCTCACATACAGGGTCATCAAGGTACCAGTGTAAACATATATTTTCTGCTGGGTCCAGCCTGTCCTCAACTGGCACTTTTGACTGAACCTACCCTGCTGGGTGGCACCTTGTCGAAGTTTCATCATATGCTGCTTGTTTGAGTGTGGAGCATTCCTCTGGAAATGATGGATTCTTTGCATCATCCATCCCATATCTTCCATTATAATAGAGGCTATCACTAAATCTGAGACTACTGATCTGATTGCAGATACATTTCAGATCCATTTGACGACACAGGTTCCAGAAACAAAGTTCAATCACAGAAGAACTCCAGGTCCAAACAGAGTAAAAATTGCGAGAAGAAGGATCAGCTTGGCTAGAAATCTCCAAAAAAGATTTTTTTTTTGTGCCAAATCAGTGGAGAAAGACTTCTGGTGACCACAATGTGACTAACAGTTTATGTACAGGTAAATACTGCAAGTAAATGCTTTATCTTAAACATGATTGAAAAAAGTGTATTAACACAGTCCAAGGTTAGACAGGCACACATCCACACTGACTACGCTGAAATAATTTGGTCCTGTTTTCTCTATTTAAAAAAACAGTGAGATCAATATACTTCATTGTTGATCTTAGAAATCAATAGTAACACCATGCTCCACTTTTTCAACTAATGAACACACAGGTTAGTTTTCATCAGACAGTGAAAGTAGTCTGCCAGTGGGATACAAAAGGATTGGAATGCAGGCTGTTATAAAAACAGAAGTGAACTAATCTAAGTACTTTGTTTTCTGATGATGATTTAATGTTTTGTTGTTGTTTAATCTATTTCAACAGCTCCTCACACGTGCAGTTGTTGTTCCACTCTCATTGCTGAAGTAGTTAGGAGGCCCCACCGGTAATCACAGCAGTGAAATCACCGGTTTCACTGCTTTGAAAACACTTAATTTCCTGTCCCACAGATGATTCAGATTTGAATCAAATTGAATTTTCCTTATTCTCTGTCTGTCCAGTTTTCAGCTGAATCACTTGTGTAGTTACTGAATAACCTAGGCTTTTGTGTCCTTTGCCCTCTAAAGGACGCCAGCCATAACACAGAGGTCAGAGGTTGAACGCCCTTTGGCCTTCCCTCTCCCTCCTTTGCTTTGTTGCTTGTCTTCCTCATCCTCCCTTTCGTTTCATCCCCTTTACTCATTCCCCATAAAGAGACGGTTTCACAGGGTGAATGTGGATGTGGTTTTTGTGGAAAAGGTAAAGAGGTATATTGAAGAAGAAGTTGATGATCCGTGAGGTTGGTGTGTGTGTAACATGTGTGTTGGTGTGTGTGTTTGGTGTCACAAGGGCTGTCAGGGGTTAGCCCAGTAAATGAACAGCTGAGAGCGGTGATTTAGTCTGTATAAAAGCAGTCCAACTGTCATAACAAAGACGCTTTGACAGCAGGCCAATTGGAGACAATGAGGAGTCACTGGTCCCCTGGAGGCCTCCAAAGACCCCTTTGGACACATATACCACACACATATACACACACAGACAATGGGTAGTCAGCAGCAGTCTCTCAGAGGTCTTGTGAGGGTCCAGGGGCTAGACTGAGCTCAGTTGAAAAGAGCCAAAAGGCGTCCATGACAAAGCCCGGCAGGCGTCAGAGGCCTGTCTACCCCTTCCCTGGTACTCGGAACCTGACCGAGATTGATGTAGAGATGTAACATAGAAATACACACTGATCTTGTTTGTTCTGAATTAAAAATATAGCTTGGCCTTCATTATGGGTTATTAGATCAATTTATTCTTACTAAAATTGCGGGGCTTAGCAAAAAAATTCATACCCATTGACCTTTTTAACATGTTGTCACATTACAACCACAAATGTGTTTTTGGGAGATTTCATATGATAGAACAACACAATATAGGACATAATGGATATAGCTCTGCCAGTATGTTTCGGTTCAATGTTCGCTGGAAGGTAACCCTCCGTTCCAGTCTCAAATCTTTTTCAGGCTTTAACAGGGTTTCTTCCAGGACTGCCCTGAATTTAGTTCTGTCCATCAGTTCTGACAAGTTTCTCTGTCTGAAGAGAGGTATTTCCACAACATAATGTTGTCACCACCATGTAATGAGCAGTATTAGTTTTCCGCCAAGCAGCATTTTTTTGACTGTAGGCCAGGACCAAGTTTGCTTTTGGTCTCATCTGACCAGTGCATCTTTTTCCAAAGTTTTGCCTAACCCCTTACATGATTTTTAGCTATGTTTGTTCCATGAAGGCTAGATTTGTAAAGTGAATAACAAATGTTGCAGTTAGATTCTCTTATCTCAGCTGTAGATCTCTGCAGCTCCTCCAGAATGACCATCAGGATCTTGGCTTCTTCTCTGGTTAATGCTGTCCTCACCTGGCTTGTCAGCTTAGATGGAAATCCATGTACAACAGCTTTTTGTTGGATCTACAGTCAAACAAAGTAAGTTTCCATCCCTTTAATATCCACATATGTCAAATTTGTACATGGCAGCTTTGCCCCACTGGACTACTGCTTTACTTTGGTAGCTTGAGTAAAGCCATCATCCTAAGGTCCAGTCACAAAGTACCCAAATGGGTTTTATACAGAGTTAAACACAACCAGCACATTTTCATTTTGAAATTGAAAAGTTCCTGGCTTTGGAAATTTTCTCTGTCTACTAAAACACTAAGCCAATATTTCTCAGACTTTTATTAAGTTCATATAGTGAAGTACTCTGACTCATTCTACATTTACTATTAGGGTGTGACTCACCTCATTCTTAAGCCCCCAATAACCACCAAGTGAATTATCTCAGAAATAACTAAAATTATCTCTTTTACTGAAGCCTCAGTTTAAGGATCCCCATCCCATTAGGATCTACACACACACTCACGCTGATATAAAGACTGGCAAACTTAGTGGCTAGAGTGTGCCTCTCGTTCAGGAGGTAAAGCCACTTGACTAGGGTTTTGACCAAACTTTGAAGTTATGATCCCATTGAGAGCACGGCAAGTTCCATGCTGGTTTTTAAAAATATTAGAAAGAAATGCTCTCAGTGTTTCTTCAGATAATCTGAAGTCCTCCACACTTCAACCAAACATAATCAAGTTGTAACTAAACCTTGGAATTAAGATTGATTTATATTACTAAACAACCACTTATCTGCACAGCTCTGCCTCAAATTATTCTCTTTTTTTCTCACTAAGCACAGTTAGGTGCTGTCCTTTTAATTCAATAGATTATACAAATAAGCTGTTTTTGTTTTATAAAATTCTGTCTGTTTTGGACCAGAGCTATGGGGGAAATTTACAGCCAAAAATCAAAAGCACGTATTTTCAATTTGAGAGCAGGATTTCATTCTGCTTGTACTCAAACTTAGTAATGCTTGCACTCAAAACTTCTGCTTTTAAATAAAATATACTCTGTTCTCTCTCAAATCTTTGTTTCTGTGCTCTGATCTTATGCTTCTTGCATAGATAATTTCTCCTCCTGCTTGCTTCATCCTTCATGCGGACAAATTTGCTCTCTGCTCGGATCAAAACTGCGCTCTCAAGTTTCTTCCCTGCTCGCAAATTCTTTTTGCTCTCTCTCAGATTGAAGTCATATCATCTCCTAGCAACCATAACAGCCAATAGAATGACAGTGTGCAACTGCTAGGTCACAGGCTTAATTGGGGTACGCTTGTTTCCTTCTACTGAGCGTACCTGTGTTGCAACTTCCCTGACACAGGTCATACGGACCAAATTTTGGAAGTAAATGTTTCTATGCATCCAGCGCACATCGCAATTTCGTGAAATAGGTCAGTCTACTTCAATGGATAGCTCAACTCAGCAAAGTACAGTGACAATGGATAAAACTAACTTTCCTGAAGTAAGTGATTTTAAACATTCAGTAGTTTAATATTTGTTTGTTTATATCAACATAAGCATTAAAATAAAATACACATCTTTTCAGTGGAAGACATAAGAATTCCATTGTAAATTAGCTAATTCATCTAGTATATCAAAGATAAAGTTAATAATTTACACTATTACTGTTTTTAGACAAACTTTATTTAAAGGGTGGTTTTTAAACACAGAAGATCGACCAGTCCCTTTTATTAGTGGTATTTTGAAGTGCCCCTGGACCAGGCACTTAACCTCACGTTGCGTATTGGTGTATGAATGTGTGAGTGTTAGTGAGTGCGATTGGGTGAACGTGGCTCTAGTGTAAACTGCTTTGAGTGGGCTGTATGACTGGAAAGGCGCTATATAAGTTCAGTTCATTTACCATTCTGATAACAAGCTATAAGTTTCTGTTGTTAGCTCCAACTGCTAATGGTTCGCATAGTAAAAAGTTTGTTGATTGAAATATGTTTGACTTTGAGTTGACTTTATTTTTGTTAAGAAATTCTTGTATTTTAAGAAATCGTGTGAATTCATTCATTGCCTGTAGCCTCAGTCAACTCCTTATGAAGCTCCCCCAAATTCTTGAAGAGATTTTACTTGACAATCCTCTCAAGGTTACAGTTCACCCTGTTGCTGATGCATCTTTCCCTTCCACAAGGCTTCCTTCCACTCAATTTTCTGTTAATATGCTTGGATACAGAACTCTGTGAACAACCAACTTAGCAATGACCTTTTGTGGCTTACCCTCCTTGTGAAGGGTGTCGATGACTGTCCTTCAGACATCTGTCCAGTCCAGCATTTTTCCCCATGATTGTGTAGCCAATGACACAAAGTGAGAGAGTTTAAAGGCTCAGGAAACCTTTGCAGGGCGTTTTGAGTTAATTAGCTGATTAGTGTCAGGCCACGAAGCTGAGTGCAGGTTTGTTGTGTGGTGTGGGTGTTGTGCTTCTCTTTCTCCACCAGGGTGCGACAGGCAGATGCAGCCGCACAGGTGTTCTTCATCTGGAGCAATCAAAGAGGAGCTTCAAATACTGCTGAGACCTTGGAGGAGGTGTCAAATTGTTAATTCAATTTGAGTGGTAATCAGACCAGCTAACCCTGCCCTGCTTTTGTCTCTGTCCTGACATGCCAGCCTGCTAACCCTAGCTCTTTTTCCCTTTTAAGGTTGCTGTCAGCTGACCCCTGCTCAGGATTACCTTCAAGGTTCTGCCTCACTTCCCGCTGGCTGACCGCAAGCCCTCATCCTGGATAACACACCGTGGTTCTGCCTCCTAACAAGTTGGTAAATACTTCAATGAATTTACCACAGCCCAAGGATCTCCCTGGATCCACTGGACCAGATCATAGATTCATTCCTCGCGCTACATGCCCTGCCTGTCCACAAGGCCTTACACCAACTAGAGAAACCTGCCCACGCCACACGCCAACCTGCCAACCTGGCAACCTCAGCCTCTGTGGTTTGCTCACTCCTCCCCAGCCTCAACGTAATAACCAAAAAGTAAGCATTACTGCATCTTCACCATTCAAGATCATTTACCGGACATTAATCTTCCTCTCTCTCATAGTGAGCCGATTCCAGAAACCTGAATCTACGGAGTCCTGTTCCTGCCAGAAAACTCCATCTCAATAAACCAGTTAAAACCAATTTTGTTTCTGAGTTGTGCTGCACCAGAGTCTCCTGGTTCTGGGTTAAATATGACAGAATGTTGTGGGAACAATATACTGTACAAAATTACAATAAAAGGCTTGGAATATATCACTATGTGTAATGATTCCATATATGAGTTCCACTTTCTGAGATGACTGGCAAAAAAAATGCACTTTTATTCAATATTCCAATTTTAGATGTACCCATATATATATATATACACACATATGTATGCATGTGTATGTTTTAGGGATAGTTTCTGTTTTCAGTATAATTTTTACTCCGTATGCATTTAGTCAGTCAGTTTAAGGTCCTGATAATTATGTAATAACAATATATGAAGCTTTTTATGGAGCTTCACATTTCTTTTCAGTAAATCAAATTTTTTGGACATGTTCATCTCTTAAAGCCTTTAATTCAATTCAATTCAAAAATACTTAATTGATCCCTGAGGGGAAATTAGAATTCCAGTACAACCCATCCAGACAGACATCATGACACAAGACATGGGGAGACGGGTCACCGAGGCTTTGCCGCCCACTCATAGGCACTGCCCTCTCTAGATGAGGAAAGAGACCACATTAGGTAAGAAGAGGGGAAAAAAAACATTTCACACTTTATCCTTAGCAGGATACAGTTTGAGATTGCAAAACAAACCTCAGCACAAAGAGGCAAAACATATACGAAACAACATCATGCAGGGGACCCGGAGAAGCCTGCGTGAAGGGATGCATATAGAGACATAGAGACTTTTCCCAGACAAGTAGTAATGCACAATTATCATTATACACCTAAGGCAAGTCAATAGTACCTTTCACTGTTTTATACCAAGGATGGTCGATATTTTATACCATATAGAAGATCCATGAAGATTCTATTTTGGAACAGATACGAAATTTTTCTTTTAGCATTTTCTTTTAGATTGTTCCATCTTATTCTTTATATGGTGTACTCATTTAATGTGCACCCTTTAATGTGCATTTTTGTATTACTAAACCTAGCTAGGGTGAGAAACAGTTGTTTTTTTTTTTATCATCTCATGAGCACATTTTGATTTTTGTTTCCTTTTGATTTCTCTGTGCAAATAAAACTAAACTAGACCAATAATGTAATAGTTAAATGACTAACTGAAGATAGAGGTCTTTGTTTGGTGTCAAAACACTGATGATAGAGGTCAGCAAACTCTAAGAAGAAATATTGATTAAATGACTGTTTGTTGCAGGGGGATTCTGTGTCCATGCACAAACACACTTACAGCTAGCTACACAGGAGGAAACTCCAGCAAACGCCTGCAAAAAAACCCTGACAGAATAGTATCAGGGTAACAAGTTCTATTCAGTACTGCATGCAGTTATTCCAGTGGGAGCAACAGAGCTGGTGGACCCTCGAGGCATCTACATCGCTGCTGGCTCCAGTAGCATTTGGCTGTCTCTTTCCTCAAATTTTCGGCTGTAACTTCCTCTGTTTTTAGTGACAGAAGCCACAACTATGCATGTGTTTATTCCTTAGCATCACTCACCAGTAAACTATTTCCTCACTACCAGGAAGAAAGTGAGAATATTGTGTTTGTGTGTGCGTGGGAGGCTTGACTGTCAGCACTGACAGTTTCTGTTTCAGTATAGCTTTTACTCAGTTTACCATTAGTTGTTTTTTAACAGTCCAATTTCCCCCCACCTGTATTTCTTCTACCACTACCATGTTCGATTACTGTCTTAAAGCTCACCAGCTCAGGGAGTGGCAGTTTACTGAGCATTTAAATACTTAAGTTTATATTGTTTGTGCCTGCAGTTGATGATCAACTGTAATGACGCTTATTATGTATTTCACAATTCATAAGCCAGCAGCACTGTGAAGGACTTTGAGACTGTTGAACTCTTCAGTGATCTGGTTTTATGAATCATGCATGAATCATCATGCACTTAAGGGATCTAAGAGTTTGCAATCACTTTTTCTTACAAAATTAAAGTTCACTGCAAAGTAAAGGGGATTACATGTATGTGAGACCAATGTTTTTGGGACCACATTCAGCAACCTTATCAGAGCCATTTATGAATATAGAAAGTCAGATATTTGCCATTAGCAGTAAATCCCTGTTGAAGTTTCTGATGCCTAAATATAAAAACAGTGAGAAAACAATGAGAAAAGCTTACAGCTCCACCTTGCATTTACCATGGGGTTGACTTCTCTGTCCAAGTGTCTGTTTTTACAATACACTGCTCTGCAGAAGCCCCGGGATTTTTGTTTTAATTAAAATCCAGTGCAACCAACTGCCTTCAGAGAACATTGAAATAGCAAGTAGAATCTAGCAGTGTTTAATTTTATTTCAGTATGGACCCAGCTGTTCTGTAAAGGCCTTAGAGGTTTGTTAAAGGACTTTAGTGAACGAATACGATCATGAAGACCAAAGAGCATAGGAGATAGGTCAGCACGAAAGTTGTGGAAAATTCTGAAGCACAATTAGGTTATGAGATAATTTTCCAAGCTTTGAACATCTCACAAAGCACTGTTCAATCTATCATCAGAAAACATAAATAGTATGGCACACCTACTAAGACTTAACCGTCCATCTACACTGACAGGGTGGGCAAGGAGCATGTTAATCAGAGAAGCAGCAAAGAGTGGTAACTGTTGGGACCACAGCTATGGATTTCAACATTAAAACTCCGGTACAAACTTTTCTGGAACTTTCAAAATTAAATTGCATTTAACCGACTTCCAGCACAACTTCAGAAGGGGAAGGGGGGGTAACAGCGGACTTCCCATGATACCACTGCCCGTATAAAACCCCCATCTTTCTAATGGTCCTTTCTCTACCACCCGGACTCTGTGCGAGGCTGGCCGGGGAGACAGCGCGCTAATGTCTCTTGGCTGGCAAACAGACATAAAATCTTCAAACTGGATCCAAGAGTGTTATAAGATCACGCGATCATCTGCACTGAGTTAAGTACGAGTGAATCACTGTTTGTGTATCCGGTATTCAGTCTTAAAAGGGGAAATTAAGGTATAGGCATTTTGCTTGACTTTCTCTCTGAGGCCTGCAGAAGCAAACTGTGTTCCAGAGAAGTCCCCAGTAGAGACACTGTCTCTACGAAGCCGAGTGGAGCGGTTTTCCCTGTCTGAGAGGAGGACAACACAAGCTGCATCACCGTGGTAATGTGCAGTTTGGTCGGCCCGACAGAGCAGCCGCCCAGTCACTGCTCCGGAGGTTAGCTGGAAGCAAACCCTTTTGTTCACAGAGCATTCTTCAAACGTCTTCGTCGCCCGGACAACTCCTCCTCAACACGTTTCAAACGAGGTTAGGGTTTGGGCAGAGAGATTTTGGGTGAAATGATCTGAACGTTTTCATTTTCTGAAGTTTGGTTTTGTTTGTGAAACTCTGCTATGTTAGTGCTAGAAGGCTATCTGTAGCACACGTGCTCAGTTTTGTGTTCTGTGTTTGCGTGTTTTTAAAGTTAAGACAAACTTTATTTAAAGGGTCATTTTAAACACAGAAGATTGATCATAACGCGCCGTCCGCGCTTATGCATTTTAACCCTTTTATTGACGGTATTTTTAAAGCTGTGTGTTTGATTCTGTTGCTAAGCTATCAGCTTCTTTTGTTAGCTTTCACTGCTAACAGCTTAGAACACGTGCTTGCCTGCTAAAGAATATTTACCCAGAAAGGTTGTTAGTTTTCCATCTAGTAAATAATAGTTCCCTAAACATTATTTTGCTAAACTTGATAACTAAGTAAACACCATTAAGCCCCATTTCCCCAGAAAGATTTTGCTCTTTTCCAAAATATATTTATAATATTTCTTTGAATATTATTTTAATAAGTAAAGGCATCTAATGAGACACCGTTGAGAATTAGTTATTCAGCAGATCATTCTTTAAAACATTATTTTATCAAAATAATATTTTATCTGATGTTGCATTGTGAATGGTTGTCTAAAGGTGTACTGATTATTGTCTAAGTTGGTTCCAAGACTAACTTAACTCCGTTTCCAGATTCTTCAAGATAATTTTTGGTTCTCAAACATAAACATTGCATGGTAATGTTGCATCACTCCTTTGGTCATGATTTTCAATCATCTTTAATCAATTTGTTTATATTGTACATAGCCCATTAGTCTTCCCTATTCTTTAATTCTGCTTGGTAGTTTGGTTGGATTGTTTTGGCATAGTAAAGAGTTGTTGATTGAAACATGTTTGACTTTGAGTTGACTTATTTTTGTTAATAAATTCTTGTATTTTAAGAAATTGGGTGAATTCATTCCATGTGTGTACAGAGTTTGGCTGTTCAATAATGTCAGAGCTTGGCTCACCCTTTCAATTTTGTCCTATTACCATCTCCTTACTACGCTGGTATTCGCAGGACAACCCTTAACAGACCAAAATATTATTTGATAAAATATTAAAATATTAATATTAAATATTAAATAATACTTTCAGATTCATATTCACAACATAACTATTAACTTTAGAGGAACTGCAGGTATCCTCAGCAGGGAAAGAGAAGCTGGACAGATTTGATGGGAGGATGAATAGACCTAAATACAGGGGAATCCTGAAAAAACACCTGTCTGAGGCTGCAAAACACTTGATAGTGGGGCAGAGGTTCATCTTCCTGCAGGTTGATGACCCCTCACATACAGCCAGAGCTACCATGGAATAGTTTACATCAAAAGATATTCATGTTAGGATGGCTCAGTCAAAGTTCAAACCTAAATGCTATTGAGAATCTCTGGCAAGACTTGAAAACTGAGGGTAAAAGAAATGGATCTGTTCAGATTGACTGAGCTTTAACTATATTGCAAAGGAGAATGCTTAAAAATGCTAGATTCTATATGTTTGTAGATGGTGGAGACATATCTCAAATCGCAATGTCAGTATTTGCTATCTTGTAATTGCAAAACACTCCTGGATTCAATATTTGATAGGATAGTATATTTTTAAAAAAATGCATAAAATTTCTGCACGACAGTAATGTATTAATATGAACTAAAATGCAAATGAAATATGCTGTAGTTTGTGGTTGTACTGTGACAAAATTGTTAAAAGTCATGCTTAAATAGTTTTTGAGGGACTTAAAATTTGCTGTATAGAAATGCTGACATTCATTCACCTACACAATTTGGATATTTAAAACCTTTGTTGTATCAATATTGCCTCCTGTTAGTGCCTAGAGTAAATCAGCAATTACAACACTGGCTCACAAAGCCCAATGAGCTCCAGAGGACATTTTCAAAACGACCATTAGCAGCCATTACTGGTAGTATGACAGCAAAGTTCTGCCAGAGATTGCTGTCGTATTCCCATTCCTGCCTGCTCCCAAAGGATTCCTGGCATCTTCCACCTTCTTCTGAATTTTGTCTATATAAAAAAAAAAATCATTCAATTTAACTGCAGCCCTTAAATATATAAATATGTTTTCTTATGAATAGCTGGTGGCTTACAATAGCAGGGAAAATGAAGTATGACAGGAGAAGATCAAATTTTTATTATTGAAGATAAACTAGAGCAACTAACAGTTTAAACAAATGTTGCATTGCCGATTTTTACACTGGTTCTTTGAAATTTTCAATCCAATTAAGCTTATTTCTTATGCGCCAATTCACAACACATGTGAGACTACAAGTAAATTCAATCAAATCATTCAGATTCCAAGTCAAGTACATATATACCAGTTGATCCTATTTATCAAACAATACAGTAAAATTCTGTTTATTATTCAAATTGGTTTAAAAGTTTTCTATCTAAGGAAACCCAGCAGATTGCATTGAGTCAGTGACTTGCAGCATTCACTACTCCAGGACGAGCATGTAGCGACAGTGGACAGTCGCTTGCATTGTGTTGTTAACTTTGCAGCAATCCCTCATACTGAGCATGCTTGTAGCGAAAGTGGAAAGGAAAACCCCCCTTTAACTGGAAGAAACATGCAGCAGAACCAGGCTGAGTGTGAGCGGCCGACTGCCATGACCGACTGGAGGTTGTTCAGAGAACAGACCATACAAACAAAAGAAGCACTGATCTAGGAGTACTTTCTATGTGAAAGAAAAGTAAAAGGTTAAAGGCAGTAGTAGGTCCTCTAGTGGCTTCATCAAGGAGAGAAAAACAGCTAAGCAGATAAACTCAGTTTTCAAATCTACAGTATGAAAGAGAGCACATACTGACACAAAAACAGGTGCACACATTCACAATCACACATTCCCACCCTGATGCGTACAGAAAAAAAAAAAAAAAACTCTCACCCACACAACCAACGTAAAGACACACAACAATGGACATCATACACTCACTCACACTCCCCATGCATACTCCTAGGATGACTCGGCTCCGACCCCAGCCCCCAACGACCCCCGTCCCCACCTGGAGAGGTGGCCACAATCAAAAGAGAGGTCTGCCTGGTCCAAACGAACCCGCCAACCAGAGCCGTCCCAGGACGAAACAGTCCCATCCCCCCAACAAATTCCGATATTAACCCTATAAGCCCCACACCCCTCATGAACCCCAACATGAATTTCCCCAAAGGGCCACCCACAACCAGGACACAGATATCAAACACATGCCCCCAAACCCAAAAGCCATGAATTCCCTCCCCAGAGGGGCACACCCCCACAGATGAGCTCCACCCCAAAAAGCCCATGAAAACACATCCATACAGTGCAAGTTCCACACACAGCCCCACTCCAAGCACCCCTGCCGCATTCTGCCTCCCACCACACAGTGTGGCACGATGGCAAGGCAAGGGCCCCGCACAACACCACCTCAGCCTCCGCCCACAAGTGCAACAGAGCAGACACCACCGAGTTCCATACTCACACCTGACCCCCGACCTTACACCAAGATGGCACAAACTGACCCGCTAAGCAGTAGCTAGAAGTTTTGTTTGGAGGCCTGTCTCGTGTGCTTCTGAAGGCAGGCTAAGTCTGAAGACATAGGAATGTAGGGAAAAATGAGATCTGATGTATGATGGAGCTTGATTATTAAGGGCTATTATGTAAGAAGGAGAATTTAAATTCTATTCTGGATTTAACAGGGAGCCAATGAAGGGAAACTAATACAGGAGATATACACTCACCAGCCACTTTATTAGGTACACCTGTCCAACTGCTCGTTAACACAAATTTCTAATCAGCCAATCACATGGGAGCAACTCAATGCATTTAGGCATGTAGACATGGTCAAGACGATCTGCTGCAGTTCAAACCGAGCCACAGAATGGGGAAGAAAGGTGATTTAAGTGACTTTGAACGTGGCATGGTTGTTGGTGCCAGACAGGCATCAGAAACTGCTGATCTACTGAGATTTTCATGCACTACCATCTTTAGGGTTTACAAAGAATGGTCCGAAAAAGAGAAAATATCCAGTGAGCGGCAGTTCTGTGGGCGCAAATGCCTTGTTGATTGCCAGAGGTCAGAGGAGAATGGCCAGACTGGTTTGAGCTGATAGAAAGGCAACAGTATCTCAAATAACCACTCGTTACAACCAAGGCATGCAGAAGAGCTTTTCTGAATGCACAACACTTCGAACCTTGAGATGGGCGGATGGGCTACAGCAGCAGAAGACCACACCGGGTGCCACTTCTGTCAGCTAAGAACAGGAAACTGAGGCTACAATTCGCACAGGCTCACCAAAATTGGACAATAGGAGATTGGAAAAACGTTTCCTGGTCTGATGAGTCTCGATTTCTGCTGCGACATTCGGATGGTAGGGTCAGAATTTGGCGTCTACAACATGAAAGCATGGATCCATCCTGCCTTCTATCAACGGTTCAGGCTGCTGGTGGTGGTGTAATGGTGTGGGGTATATTCTCTTGGCACACTTTGGGCCCCTTAGTACCAATTGAGCATCGTGTAAACGCCACAGCCTACCTGAGTATTGTTGCTGACCATGTCCATCCCTTTATGACCACAGTGTACCCATCTTCTGATGGTTACTTCCAGCAGGATAACACGCCATGTCATAAAGCACGAATCATCTCAGACTGGTTTCTTGAAAATGACAATGAGTTCACTGTATTCAAATGGCCTCCACAGTCACCAGACCTCAATCCAATAGAGCACCTTTGGGATTTGGTGGAACGGGAGATTCGTATCATGGATGTGTAATCGACAAATCTGCAGCATCTGTGTGATGCTATCATGTCAATATGGACCAAACTCTAAGGAATGTTTCCAGTATCTTGTTGAATCTATGCCAAGATGGATTAAGGCAGTTCTGAATGCAAATGTGTACCTAATAAAGTGGCCGGTGAGTGTATGATCTCTTTTTTTAAATTTTCATCAGAACTCTTGCTGCAGCGTTTTGGATCAGCTGAAGGCTTTTAGCTGCATTTTGTTGACATTCTGATAGTAATTACTATAGTCCAGACTTTAACAAATGCATGGATTAGTTTTTCAGCATCACTCCTGGAAATCCTAGAAACCTGTTTATTATTGGGTTTAAATGACATGTCCTGGTCAGAAATAACAGTTTTTTAGTTTATTACCAGAGGCCAATTAAATGCCAACCACATTAACTGAATGACTAAACAGTTTCTTTTTCAAATACTCAGATCCAAAGACAAGTTCTGTCTGAATTTAGAAGCAGAAAATGTAAAATCATCCAGGTTTTTATGTCTTGAAGACATGCCTGTAGTCTACCTAACTAGTTGGATTCATCAGGATTTGTGGATAAATCAAGCAGAGTATCAGCATGACAATGAAAATGTATCCCATGCTGCCTATTGAAAGCATATATACATAGTATATTTATTAAGTTGTACTGAACCCTGTGGTACTCCACAATTAACCCTGAATTTGACGATGATTTATCATTTACATGAACCAACTGGAATATGTCAGATAAATAAGATTAAATCCAGCCTAATGCTGTTCCTTGAATCCTACAGCATGTTCCAGCCTTTCTAAGAGAATATTGTGATCAGTTGTATCAAATGCAGCACTGAGATCTAACAGAACCAGAACAGACACAAGTCCATTATCTGAGGCCATGAGGATTTCATTAGTGACTTTCATCAAAGCTGTTTCTATGCTATGAGCTCTGAAACCTGACAGAAACTTTTCAATCATTACTGTGTAAATGCTCACACGTGTGATTAGCAACTACTTTCTCAAGAATTTGAGATAACATACGATTGGATATAGGTCTATAAGGAATTAAGTCATCTTGGTCGAGAGAAGGCTTCTTAAGTAAAGGTTTAATTACAGCAACCTTAAAAGCTTTTGGTACATATCCGTTTACTAAGGATAGATTCATCATATCGAAAATTAAGAGTGGTAATCAAACGGAACACTTCTCTAAATAATTTAGTCAGGATCGGGTCTAACGTACAAGTTGAAGGTTTAGATGAAGCTAATATTTTTGATAACTCAGAAAGCCGAACTGGATCAAAACAGTACAAACACAGATCAGGTTCCACAGTTACCTCCTGTGCTGTCTCTCTCACAGAGGATATGTCATGAGGAGTTGAGGTGGCACAGGACCAAAAACAGGAGGATGAGAGCTACATGGCGAGTCGAAAGTTTATTTAATAATATAACCGAACTCAAAGAACTACAGCAAGGAACACAGGCAGGGTAACAAGAAAGTGGACGTAATTTTCATATTGTTTCGAACAGATTTGATCCACATGCAGAAAGCAATTCAGGAGACAAACGGTAAGGAGTATGTACAGTACAGTAAGTGTTGTAATGTGCAGGAAACTGGAACCAGGATACAAACTGTAAACATAAACAGAACGGTAAGCAAGGGGAAACTCTGGACCTATATTCTTAAATGATAATTTTGTCTTACTGAATTGGAGGAGAGATCCGCCAGAGGGGGGTGGATAGACCAGGAGGTTGTTTCCCCGTGGAACAGGAGACTGAGAATACTGGTGTGCCAGGATGATAGATGGTCCAAGAGTTTCTGTAGTCGGTGCAGTGGAGGAAAGGGGGTTGGACAGGGTTCGCAGAAGGAGATCCAATGAACGAAGGAATCAGGAGACTGCCAGCTGGTTTGATCCTATGAGGTAACCGGAGGCTTGAGTCTTGGTTCATAGAGCTGGATAATTTCTTTCCAGAAGACGGTTCCAGGCAGGGTTCGATGCTGAAGACAACGTCAGGTTCAGGTAACCTATAAGGCAACAAATCCAAAATTACAAAGAGCAAGGTCAAGGCAAGACAAAGGTAAAGTGGCTTGAGCTGTACCACAAAGGGCAAAACACTCTGGCACCGAGTTGCTGGCAGCCTCTTCCTTAAATACTCCCCAGCAGATCATCAAGAAGATAGAAAACACCTGTCACCTCTCCTCCGATTCCAACGCCATCTAGAGGCTAAAAACAATAACAGCACCAAACAGACAGACATGGCACAGATCCTGACAGTAATAGCGATGTCAACAGAGGATCTGAAGGAGAACAATGAGAACCAGAGGGTATGAATACTGGGGAAGGTAAGAAAGTGAACCAATGAACTAGAGGAGGTAATCAGAGAGAGAATCAGGAGCAGCTGGTGGAGAAGGTAACTGGGGGAAGTTGTCTAATAAACCCAGATGATCATGGAGAGCAGGGAGGTAACAGAAAACATCTAAGTAAACAAGCAATTACACTAACTAAAAATAAACTGGGACAAACCTGATCTATAAGGGAATATAAACTTAAACAACACATGAATCTAGGGAAGTAACAAAAACTAAACAGAATGAATCCAATAAACCTGAATTAACTGAAATAAAGCAAGTAAAGAACACATCAGTGCACAGAAGGTAAACAGAACTCAAACCCAAAACCTAACGCAGGCAGATTATGACGGAAATGATGTTCGGGAGGATGCCAATGATTTTATTTTTAATAGATTACATTTTATTTCTAAAGAATCCCATAAAGTCATAACTGTTGAGAGCTAATAGAATGGATGGCTCAACAGAGCTATGACTCTGTGTATGTTTGGCAACTGTACTAAAAAGAAAGCTAGGATTATTTTTATTATCCTCTATTAAGGATGAGAAATAGGCTATTCTAGCTTGGCGAAGTGTCCCTATACAACAGTAGGCTATTTTTCCAGATTAAGTAGGAG
Organism: Crenichthys baileyi; assembly: GCA_036173005.1. Classification (NCBI taxonomy): domain Eukaryota; kingdom Metazoa; phylum Chordata; class Actinopteri; order Cyprinodontiformes; family Goodeidae; genus Crenichthys; species Crenichthys baileyi. Next base: position 326,435 of record JAHHUM010001174.1, read on the forward strand.
TCGTCTAGATGTGTAGAGTACCATTCTCTCAGCAATTTTCTAACATTATTATTATATTGAAAATTAACTTTCAGGTGTGGAGTACTCCGCTAAATTAAATTAAAAGGTTATTAGAAAATGGTCAGACAGGACAAGGTTTTGAGGAACATTTTTTTTACACTCAGTGCCATGTGTCCAGAGTATGAAGACAAAAGTGGGTAGATTTGTGGATGTTTTGAGCAAAGCCAGTTGAGTCTAACATTTGGCCTATCACTTTCAGTTTCAACATGAATGTCAAAATCCCTCACTATAAACAAGGCTGAAAACTAATCTTAAAAGTGAGAATAAGGGCCCGATAGATGATACAAAAACAGTGGTTAGAGTGCAATTTGGGTGAGCAAATCTAAGGGTTAAATATTCCAAAGAATTGAAGCTATTAACTGGTCTGGAACTAATCAGTAATTTGGAAAGATGGTTGCTACTCCTCCTTACCTAGTATCTCAAAGTATGTGAAAATTTAAATAATCAGGAGTTGACTCATTTGTACTAACATAATCGTTTTGCTGCCGCCAGGTTTCTGTGAGACAAAATAAATCAATCCGATTATCACAAATCAAGTCATTTGGAGAGAAAGAAACATCATGTTAAGTAAGCCACAATTAACTCTTTTATTTTTCTGTTGTGTCCGAGTTGTGTTTATCCTTATGAGATTTTCATGGTTTGCACCTTTTAGATAAATTTTTGATCTAATCAATTTTGACTGTAGGCAAGACACTGTCTTCATAGTGTAATGAGGGTAAAAGTACAGAAGCTGCAGAGAGATGTATGGAACTACGACTCTGCTTCCTAGTCTGGACCCTGGGTTGTCAGAGTATTGGATAGCTAATAAATTCTGCCAAATTCCTGCAAACAACAGCTGCGTCATCCAAAGTGGGATGGATGCCATCTGTCCGAATCAGACCAAGTTTTCCTCAAAATGTTTGCCAATTATCAATGTAGCCCACATTGTTTTCAGGACACCACCTAGAAAGCCAGGGTTGAAAGACAGCATGTGGCATAACACGTCGTCAGTGGTCAGATCAGGGAGGGGCCAGAGAAAATGAGGGAGTCCGACATTGTTTTGGCAAACTTACTCACCGAAACAAGACTTACTTGCAGACTTGCGTTGTGTGGAGCCACCAGTTTATGATGCCAATCCACTGGCTTTCCATTATTCACAAATTGCTTTTTGGTGTAGACAATGAAGTTCAAGGTTACTTTATTGATACCCGTAGGAAGATCTGTTTTGCCGTGGTTCAAAACATTCACAAATTCATATACAAACATCTTAAAGGGGACGTGTCATGCAAAATTCACCCTTTTAGCCCTTAAAACATTTTTGTGTACTTAGAGTCTGTGGGAGTGCAGAAAAATTGAATTTAGTCTCTCCAGGTTCTGTTTGAGTCATATTTTTCAATCCGTTCAATTTTTCTCTGTTCTCTATTACGTTTTTTTTAATAACATCACAGTATTTGCTGTGTTACTGCTAAACAAGGTAATGGACTTCTGGCTGACCAATTCACATTTCCGCCATTTTTATTTCTTGCGGCGATTTTGTAGTCCAAACTCAAGTATGCTGAAGCTGCAAGTGGATAAGTTTAAACAATTGTTCGGTCTATTAACCTGCACAATTCATTGCACCCTTCCCCAGCATACGAACCTCTTTGAAGTGCCTGGTTAAATTTTATTTTTCATGTAAATGTACCTACATAAGTAGGGAAATTCCTCTTTGTTGGGGTAAATCAGTTCAAGGACAAGTGCCCTCAGCAACCTCCACCAGTGTCAAAAAGGATTTGCCGAAAGACTTCATCTGATTAAGGGGTCAGTTTCTTCTGTCTATTGAAATGATGGACCCAGCAAAGCGGTAAGCTGCAAAAAACGTTAAAATGACAACAAACTTTATTTTAGACATGAATTTAATGAGCATTGGCTATTGTTTTGATAGCAGTAGCACCGTGCCTTCTACTTATGTTAGTGTTGTATGCTTGCTTTGAGCTCCTTGAAGATATAACCGTACTAAGTGTTTTGAATAGCATTATTACATAAACAGTTTGGCATGGTTTTTGCCGTTTTTATCTGTTTCTGCGCCACTAGATATTTGTATGTCTGCTATCAAACTACAAAAATGGCCAAACGAGGTGGAGTGGAACGCTCTTTGACATGGAGGGGGGTGGGGTGTGAAGTGCCTCAAAAGCATTTAAAGAGACCGCACCAAAATTAGTTGCTCTCGGACAACCTTAGAACGGGTGTAAAAGAGGGGCCTGTGGAGCTACAATAACAAGGAATTCAGACCAAAGCATTATAGCTTTATATAGACCACAACTGAATGATTTAAATTTGCAAAGGAAGGATTTAAAAGCGTGATATCTCCTCTTTAACATACCCAGAATCATTTAAATTAATATTAACAGTGCTGAAAGTGGCAGTGTAAAATACATCTCACAAGCCAAAATCAAAGAAAAAAAATTACAATCAGTATTCACTCAAACTGAATTCATAAGGTCAAATGTGTTTTTATCTTCTCAACTTCATTTGACAGCTCTATGATTAAGCGAGCTTACTCACTCAAGCAATATCATACTGGATCCTTGGAATTACCCAGATATAAAAAGCAGTATATCTTTATTTTAATCTTTTTTTAATAAATAAAAATAATCATGTTTTCTACAATGGTGTAAAACAAGCTCGATTTACGTTTCTGTATGAACTTCAGCACATTCATGCATACAGTAGTAACAGTTTTATCTTTGGAAAAACATTCAAGAATACTCTAATGTGGTCATGTCTCTAGTCAAAGTTTAGTATACCTCAGGTTCTCTGTATACCTACCTCCTTGTTGAAGTAAATAACAATAAGTTTTAATGGAACATTTGATCAGCTAATGTTAATTCCCTTTACTGGTCCAGGATATTCTCGGTGACCTTTAGACATTTTTGTAGAAGACATAGCTAAAGAGACAAATCATAGCCATACACTAAATAGAAGAAATGTAATTTCATGTGTTAACCCAATGATAGTCTTTTAGCCTGTACAATCAATTGTACAAGATCATTGCACTTGCTTTTAATGATTTACATTTTTTTAACAAATTTCCTAATCTATATGTATGGGTATCATTCATCTGTGAACTCTGTTCTTTTCTGTTCTTAAATAGTAGCTGCCTTGTATGATGCCTCTTGGCCAGGTCATCATTGTAAATTAGAATTAGTTCTCTATTGACTTTCCTCGTAAAATGAAGGTTAAATAAAACAAAGTAAAAATAAAGTAGCCTGTATTTTGATTAGATTTGTGAGTTCTTTCATGTTAGCAACTTAAAACAAGTTGATTTTACTTTGGCTAAAGATTTTGCACTTCTGGAAATGCGTGTTGCACTAAATGCTTGTAGCTAGGGGTGTAACAGGTTCTCGCAATACTGAAATGCTACAATATTTCTAATCAAAGTGAAGTCTGTCAGTTTAATCTACTGTCTGGAGTCTCAGTCAATCTAAATATGAACATTGCATATAAAAGTTAGCATTTTAACTCTGACACCCTGTTATATCTGTGTTTACTTATGTCGAGATTCTGATTTTGAAGTAATAAAGTAGTTGGATGGCTGCCCTGTTATCCTGATTAAGTCTACAACAAAAGCTATTTTACTAAACTTGTCTTAAAGCAATATTCACAGTTTAACTGTGAGGAAAACCTGATCAGGTAGTTCAAAAAATGTAAGGGGGGACAAACAAAATATTAGATCCTCAACAAAGACTTGTAGAAAAGGCTGAAATAGAAACACAATGTAAATAAAAAAAAATACTGATGTTTGATTTAAAACTGTCATAAACAGTCAAAAATAGGAACTAATGATGGAATCATAAAAAGGAAAACATAACATTTTCCTACTTTATTCATGATCTCAGTAAACATCCCCCCTTAGGTTTAATGATACCTGATACTGGTTAGTCTCTTCAATATGCCTTTCAGACAAATTTGTAAAACTTAGTTTTATTTAAAGAAATCAGCTGATAAAGCAAGTTATGCTTTAAAACAGTTCTAGCTGTTGACCATATATTCCCCAGTACCCAGTCAGATCCAACGCTTTCTTGTGACTTCTGTATGTTTCTGTGGTAGACTATCAGATGGCTGACAGGGATTTAGCATTGAGAGCCTTTGCTGTGTGAGATCAAAGCTCTGATGTTTCTATTCTCAATCACAATTCCATGGAAAACCACAGTGCCAAGCCCACCACCCTCAGTTACCTGCATACAAAATTACACACTAACCAAGAGTGCTGTCTCTTTTTAGTCTTCATATAGCTTTACATGGTTTAATATACTTTTTAGTTAACCTGCAAAGCTCCTAATTTCTCATCCAGGTTGCTAGTTGATACAACACTTAAGGAAACCCATTAATTATTATTAATATTATTATTGTATCTGCATTTAGACAAAGACCAATCAGAGCTTAAGGGCCTACTAACATTAAAGTCTCCTGTTTGGGAACATTACGCCTTCTCAGTCAACTACAGTGACGGTGGATGCCGTCTAGTACTTTAGCAGTTTTGCTTGCATCATATCCAAAAACAGCCAGGTAAAAGACAAAGGTGTCATTTGCCATGGGACATGTCCACAGAGCTGTGTGCAGGTTGTTACGTGTTTCTGTGTGTCTCTCACTAATGTTCTCAAAAGACAACATTAGTAAAATGGCAAAAGAAAAACAAATGACTAGAATACCTGTTTGCAAGCCATGTAGGGGAAACAGCGAACATGTGGAAAAAGGTTAGTAACATTTTGCCCTACATGTGAAATGCTGTTTGCAGTAAAACTTACACTGCACATCACCTTAAACACACCATCCCTACTGTGAAACATAGTGTTGGAAGCATCATGATGTGTCGAGGCTTATCTTCAACCGAGACAGGGAAGCTGGTCAGAGCAGATAGGAAAATGGATGGTGCTAAATTTAGGTTGCTCCTAGAACATAGATTTGAGACTGAGCCAGAAGTTCCTCTCCCAGCAGGACGGCTTTGAGCAAACAGCCAATGGGTATAATAGAAGGGTTCAGGTCAAAGCATAATCATAGGTTAGAAGGGCCTAGTCAAGCCTAGCACTAAATTCAATAAAGAACTTGTGGATGTAAGCTAATTTGCAAAGAAGAATGTTTTGCAAGAAAATTTTTTTTATTTATCTTTGCATGTGCAAAGCTGGTAGAAACATTGCCCAATAGAGTTGAAGCCATAATTACGGCACACGTTTTAAATTTCTATTTTTTTTAATTGAAAACCATACATGATTTTCCTTTCTCTTTAGAATATTGCACGACTTAATCCCTATAAAACACATTAAAGTGTGTGGTTGTAGCATGATAAAATTCTTTTAGTATTTCAGTACCTTTTAAAAGTATTCATACTTTGTACACTAAATACACACACATACCCTCACAAAAGTAACAAGTCTGCCTTTAAACCACTTGCTTCTTCATAACTCCCTTTGACTCACCTCCTCATTATGATTAACAAACAAAAATCAGAAATAAAGATGATAACCTTTCTGGGAGATCCTAACATAAGTTTGCACAAAGCGTATACACACACACACATGCACACATACACACATTCAGCCATAAACCTCTAGGCTCCAGAGACAAAGGCTTGTCATGCTTTGGCGGAGTCCTGTCACTAATCCACACAGCTTTAGTGGCTGCAGACAGCAGACACATACATACACACAGAACATATTGATTTATGTGGAGGAGGCAAACAGGCCATGCCTGGATTTGTGGAAACATACTAACACACCTCCTGCCCCGTGCATGGACATAGACGGTGGTGTTGTATAGCGCGGCCAACAGGGTGTGAAAACCACACAGAGCTACTGGCGACAAGTTGGACAGAGGAGATGGCTCACTAAGCCTAATCACACGAGGGAATGCTGTCTGGGTCACCTGACCGTCGGACCTCTAGTTGCTTTTGTTTGTGCATATGCTTACTTATCGACATGTAGGTCGGCATGTGTGTGTGTTGGGTGTGCGAACTCTGGATGAGACCACTCATAATTGGGGCTTATCACCCTGCACGGGGCAGAAGAAGAGGTGCCAGAGCAGGATTGAGGGCGTCTAACCGGAGCAGGAGTTGAATGGGTAGTAAGGAGGGCTTTAATGAGTCATCCACATTCTTACTGGCAAAGCCTTACACATATTCCATACACTGAATACAGTCCATCCTATAAAAATCAGCATCAATTACTTTAATCTAGAGATCAAAGATAGGAGAGAAGGTTTTACATTTGATGTGTTCTGCTCATCTGTTCAGATTTTCTGGAATCTGCTTCCACTGAAGGGCCCCGTTTGCTCCTTCTGTATCAAACAGCTACCCAATTGGAATGATAGTAGGTTTTATTAGCATATAAAATTTGGCCAACCTGATCACTGCACATCCAAGTCAATACAAGTGAGAAAAGTTTAAAGGATTTCCCTTGACTCTGAAGCTGAAATTCCACAGAATTATCAAGAGAATTTTAGGCAAACCTTTGAAATTTATGGAGGAAAATGAAAAATCACATTTTCCATTAGCCAGGCCACATTTTACAACTTAAATGGAAATAAAGTTCCTGTAGAAATTGGAGGATAAGTTGTCTTAATTTTAATTAGAGGACACAAAAGACGTCATTCTGCTCACAGTTTCTGTGCCAATAAAATTAAATGCGTCTACAAGTTGGGTTAGACTGAATTTAAATTAGTTCTGCTAAGTCGTGGCAACTACGTCCCTGAAAGCAGGTTGGTAAGGTTGTTTTAATCAATCCAATATAAACCCATTCTTTCACCCTCCTAATTATCTGGATAAGAGATTATGTAAAAGTGGGGTTTGGACAAAGAGTTCGTCAGCATTCTCAACTTTTGACCAAGCAAGGCAGTCATGTTAAAACAATCACCCTGTGACACAGTTTTCTTAAAAATTGCCTTTTGAAGCAATAACTTTGTTGTTTTGTTTGTCAGAGAACATTAGTGAATAAAAATAATTACGAAGACCAAGGAATGCAGGAGACAGGTCATGGAGAAAGTTGTGGAGAAGTTTTAGACAGGGTTAGGGTATAAAACAATGCCTACAGCTTTGGTTGTCTACCTAAAATAACAGGCCAGGTAAAGCGAGGATTACTCAAAGAAGCATCCCAGGAGTCCACGGTAACTCTGGGGGTGCTGCAGAGATCCAGAGCTCTGATGGGGCAATCCATTTACAGAAAAACTGTAATTTGCAAATCTGTCCTTCTATCCTTTACGTGAGAGTTGCAAGATAAAAGCCATTGCTCAAAGAAATCTAAAAGAAGTCCTGCTGGATAAGTGGATTTGTCAGGATCTTGTTCAGATGACACTCAGGCTTTATTAAAACTCTCACATAGTTTGAAAGTCAATTTTTAAGTCTAAAGCTCTGTCCTCAATTTTGTCATATTCTTCTATTTCATCTGGAGTAATGAGCCATGATGATTCTTGATAATTCATGATCATAAGCACCTTCACCTGCTCCACTCCTGCTCCCTCGTGCAAATGTAATTTTGTCCTCCCCCATCATTTCACCAAGAACAATCTGTTCACCCCCTGCAGTCCAATAACTTTACAGTCTCTTAATTCACATTGTACTATTTTAGGTAGCAAGCAAAAAATTTATATTATAAATAATTGCAACATTTTAGTTCCACTCTTTCATCATCTCAGAGTTGGTTCATTCCAACTTACCTAATAAAAGTCTTTTGTATCAGCTTGAGCTCTTCAGTCAGACAGTTTTAAGCAACAGAGAGGAAAGGTAAATTGAACCAAATCTCAATCAGCCTTTTAAACTTTTTACAGTATTGCAGATGTAGGCTGCAAGCAGCTCAAACCTGTAACAATTCTGTAACAGGTGTGTACTAATAACGGTTAGGTTTACATTCGGGGTTAGGCCATAGAAATCAATGAAAATGAATGGAAGTTAATGCAAAGTCCTTGTAAAGATGTGTATGTGTGTGTGTATGTGCGCTCCTGTTCGTGCATCTGTGTGAGGATGAGGGAGTTTGTGTTTCACCAGCAAAGTGAGGACTGTCTTTTGCTAAGTGAGGACATTTTCATGGTCCTCACTTTATTTTTTGCCACGGGTTAGGTTTAGGACTAAGGTGCAAATTGAGTTTTGGTTAGGGTTAGGTATGTACAAGTAATGGTTAGGGTTAGGCCATAGAAAGGGTTGAACATGAATGGAAATCAATGGAAGTCAATAAGAGTCAATGCAAGGTCCTCACAACATATAGTAAGACAGGAGTGTGAGTGTGTGTAACAGATAACATTTAGTCTGTGTTGTGATTATGAAAATGAATATATTATTTAATATTTGTACTTTTATATTTTATTAAATAATATTTCGGTCTGTTAAGGGTTGTCCTGTGAATACCAGCACGATAAGGCAGTGGTATTAGGATAAAATTGAAAGGGATGAGCCAAGCTCTGATATTATTGAACAGCAAAACTCTGCACATACGCAGAATGAATTCACACAAATTCTTAAAATACAAGAATTTATTAACAAAAATAAGTCAACTCAAGTCAAACATATTTCAATCAACAAACTCTTTACTATGCTAAAACAATCCAACCAAACTACCAAGCAGAATGAAAAAATAAGGAAGACTAATGAGATATGTACAATATAAACAAGTGAATCAAAGGTGGTTGAAAATCATGACCAAAAGAGTGATGCAACATTACCATGCAATGTTATTTATGTTTGAGAACCAAGGATTATCTTGAAGAATCTGGAATTGAAGTTAAGTTAGTCTTGGAACTAACTTAGGCAATAATTGGTATACCTTTAGACAACCATTCAGAATCAGATAAAACATCAGATCAGATAAAACATTATTTTAATAAAATATCATTTTAAAGAATAATTTACTGAATTAAACCAACCTTTTGGATAACCAACTCTCAACGGTGTTTAATTAGCTGCCTTTATTTATTAAGACAATATTTAAGGAAATATTATTTTGAATAAGAACCAAACCTTTTGGATAAATGGGTCTTAATGGTGTTTAATTAGTTATCACGTTTAGTATAATAATATTTAAGGAAATATCATTTCCTAGATTGGAAACTAACTGACTCATAAAAGGGGGAGCACGTGTTCTTAGCCGTTAGCGGTTGGAGCTAACAATAGAAACTTATAGCTGGTGACCAGAATCAAACACATACCTTTAAAATAGCACTAATAAAAAAACCACCCTTTAAATAAAGTTTGTCTTAACTTTAAAAACACAAAACAGAACACATCCTTAGCTGAATGTTAGTCTGCTAGCACTTACTGTACCTGAGTTTCTCAACACAAACAAAACTCTTATGTGAACCGTGCTGAAGAGAAGTTGTCCTGGGCGTTGAGGAAACATCCACATGTGGGTAAACAAAGGGTTAACTTGCAGCTAACCTCCGTAGATGTGGGATGGGGCCCGGCCGAACCGTAGGACAAAGGCACGTTCGGCTCCTTGAGTGGCCGCAATGCGGCGGGGTAGCTCTCGCTACCTGGATGTACACAGAGCAAGGCTTGTGATGCGGTCCCGGCTTCCTTTTTCCAGGCCACAAGGAAAATCCACTTCGATTAGGGCTGCTTCTGGAGGCCTCAGAAGAAAAGCCAAGTCAAGCTTGTGTCTTTACACCCTTTATATGAATTAATACTGGATACTCGACAGCATATGATTATGATCGTAGTCACTCTGGATCCAAGTTGAAGAGTTATGTCTGCTTGCCAGCAAGAGACGTACTTCTTTGTCTCTCATTACAGCTTTGCTGGGGACCTGTGTGGAAGAGGTCTGTTTGTTGGAATGCTGAGTTTTTATTCAAGCAGTGACGTCACAGGAAGTCCGCTGTTACCCTGCTTGTTGGTGTTCCTGGCTGTGCTGGAAGTAGGTTAATGTAGTTTATTTTGAAAATTCCAGAAAAGATCAAACTGGCCTTTAAATGTTGAAATTCATGGCTGGGGTCCAAACATCTGTAACCATAATCTAGCACCATAGATAAAAAAAACCCACCATACTACATGAAAACACCTTCACCTAAAAATCTCAAGAAAAAAATAAGATTCAGTAATGTTATTCTTCATGGTTCATTGTGAAAACTATGTAATAGTTGATTTTTATATGCTTTGGAGTGCATTAACGTATTTGTCTTCAACCTAAACTCTGACCCTGAAATAAATTTTCAGTGGTGATTGTTATCTTGGGTTTTCCTGATAAAGAGAGTGAAAAATTTGGAAAGTCAGGTAAAACTCACAGTCCATCTGTTAACAGAAATTCTTTGAACTTGTTCCCATGTGGATGTGGGGCACATGGACAAATAAGAAATGGATAGAGTTTTTGTCTTGAGTCCAGCATCAGAAAAGCCTCAGGCAAATCACAAGACACTTTTAAAGAAATGTTTTTTTTTTTTATAAGTTCTGTCAGCGGCTCTCCTTGTTCCCTGCCATGCTACAGAACTGTCATGGAGGGAATCTGGGAGGAATTTGGCCCAGAGGCCCAGAAGGAGTTTTTCCATGATAAATTGCTTGCTTGCAGTTTTCTCTAAAAGGAGGCAACGAGACAATTCATGTAGATTAACCTTTAGAATGAAATATTATAAAGGACAGAGATACAGTTGGAAACACATGAAACACAGAGAATGTGTTGCATGGTGCAGTGATGTATGGCATTGAAAAACAATGTTAATATTTGGATTAACTTAGAAAAGAACAGCAACTTTGTTTTCCTAAACATTTTTTAGCATTTCAAACACTTGTTCTGGGCACATTAGTAGTACACTTTAACTCTTTGGTTTCGTTGAGCTGTCTGTTTCGACTGTGGTGTCAAGAACCATCTTCTGTTCTGTAATATGTTGGAGCAGCAACTTATCTACAGCTGAGAGGTAGCTGTTAGATAAGCTCATCAGGAAGGCCAGCTCTGTCCTAGGATGCCCCCTTGACCCACTGTATAGGGGACAGCTATTTAAGACTTGTGTAATTTGAGGGAATTTTGATGTGAGGTTTTTAAAAAAGATGAGATCACTCCAAAGACAGAAACAGGTATGCAGCTGGAGGCACAGACATTTCTCCCTCCTCATTTTTGGACTGCTTTTCAGTAGTTTTCCATTTGACCATAGTCAGTGGCACTACTGGTAGCATGAGGCGATGCCTGAACGCTACAAAGGTTGCACAGGGACTGCTCCAGAATGGCACATCAATACGTGTCTTTGTCCGAAGGTTTACTGTGTCTCCCAGTGCAGTCTCAAGAGCATGGAGGAGAGTCCAGGAGACAGGCAGTTACTCTAGGAGAGCTTCATAGGAGGTCCTCAACCCATTAGCAGGACCATTATCTCCTCCTTTGTGCAAGAGGGACAGGATAAGTACTGTCAGAGCCCTACAAAGTGACCTCCAGTGGGCCACTGGTGTGAATGTCTCTGACCAAACCATTAGAAACAGACTTCATGAAGGTGGCCTTAGGGCCCGACATCTTCCAATAGGTCCTTTGCCCACTGCTTCAAACTATAGAGCTCGACTAGACACAGACACAAACAAAACCAGAATTAGCAAGTTCAGTACAGGCACCCTGTTCTTTTCACAGATTAGAGCAGGTTCACTCTGAGCTCATGTGACAGACATGAAAGGATCTGGAGAAGCTGTGGGGAACGTTATGCTGCCTGCAACATTGTTCAACATGTTCGGTTTGATGGTGGGTCAGTGTTGGTCTTTGGAGTCGTACTTATGGATTGAGACACAGACCTGTTCAGGATAAACGATGGCACCCTGACTGCCATAAGGAATCAGGACGAAATCCTTAGACCCATTGCTAGACCCCTCACTGGTGCAGTGGGTCCTGGGTTCCTCCTGCTGCATGATAATGTCTGGCCTTATGTAGCAAGAGTATGCAGGCAGTTCTTGGGGGATGAAGGAATTGATTACATTGACCTCCAGGCTCCCCAGACCTAAATGCAGTTGAACATCTCTGGGACATCATGTTTAGGTCCATCAGACTCGACCAGGCTGCACCTCAGACTGTCCAGGTGCTCAGCAGTGCCCTGGTCAGGATCTGGGAGGAGATATCCTAGGACACCATCCGTCATTTCATAAGGAGCTATGACTATGTCAGGCATGCATACTGAGGACCATTTTGAGTTTCTGGAGTGACATTTCTGCAAATTGGACTAGTGGATTAAGTCCGTTGTGGGTTGAAAATTTCCATTTACATCAAATGATGTGGCATCCTTTTGTTCCCAACACATTACCCATTTCATATCAGTATAGATAAGCAGTATGATTTTTTTGTTTTCAAATTGTGCCTTTATTTTTTGGTGTATATAGTAAGTTCCGGTGCCTGACTATCCACAACTTCTTTATTTCGTCTTCAGCCTCTAACAGTTTGTTGTTGCTTAATGGTAGAAGTTTCATTTGAACAGGTTACAATTATTTAATTAGCAGCTAAATGGCATTAAACTTTTAATGGTTTTAAATTAAGGTTTACTCACCTTTTAGTGTGAATATATTTTTCTCCAGATGGACAAGGGTTAAAAACATGTTTACGTTCTCTTTTTGTGGAGCAAAATGGCAAAGCTGTTTCCTTTAAAAATGTTTCCAAAAAGGGTTTGAATATGGTTTCCTGAAAGTCATGTGACAAACTAAAACACTGTTATTGTTTCCTTATGGATTTCCCTCTGTAAAGAATTAGATGATTCAAAAGGATGCGTCGTGGAGATACGGCAGGACACATTAAGAGTGTTCCTTGAGGGCATCATGGTACCATAGAGGATTGTTTATTGTATAATCATTTCTGTCCAGAGCTACAACTATTCATGGAATTATTTCTGTAGGCATCTTTGCATAGAGCTGCTGTTCACCTTGTAGTCCATCTGGTGACGGATAAAACAACTGCACCAACTGAAGCTGTATTGTGAAATCTTGTGTTACAGATCAAGTTTAGCTGTCTGACAAACTTTTAACACAAAAAAAAACATCCAAAAGCATTTCCTTATCCTTCCTTCATTTTTTAATGAAGAGCGAGCCGTTGTGTGCAGAGAAAGCTATCAAATAGCATCAACATCAAAGCTTACCTGCATTAACCTAAATTAACTCTGTGATTGCCAATGGAAGCATGAATTCATTCTCCAAATTGACCCAACTCTCATTTTCACCCTGTGGCCTCAGCCCTCAGAGTTAGAGTGATATTGACACCTCAAAACCAAAAGAGGTAGCATTATCATTCTGCCCTGTGGTCCAGCTCTGTCATTGCCTCATCCAGTTACCAATGTGTTTATGATTAATCACTCTACCAGTAATTGGAGTGCCCTTATTTTTTTTCTTTTCTTCCATGAGCTCCAGATGACTTTCTGATGTCGGGGCATGACACAATGGGATCCAGATGCGTGATCGATGGAGGACGGGCAATCTTCATGAGGAGCAAGGCATTGTGGTTTAGAGTTACAAGCGTACAGTCCCATCAAACCAGCCTGGTGTGCTTTGTGGCTTCACGGGTGATTAATGGCTCCTTACTGGCAGGAGGAGGGACCTGTTTCCGGTCTGACAGATACAGAACAATATGTTGTGTACAGCAATGCGCACTCTGATTTGCTAATACATGGATTCATTTATGCACATGTGTATGCACAGACCATGGCTGGGTAAACCCCCTGGGTGCTCCTCTGTCAAAATGATGGCTTCCAGTCGGTCACTGTGTTGGCAGTTAGAACGAGGAGGGAGGATTAAAAGGTTATTTGATGAGGCCCGTACAGAAGAATGATGGCATGGAGGATGCAGGGTGGGTATATAAGTGTAGGTTAGAGAAGTACAAATCATCTTAGAGGTCACATTATGAGCAAGCAGTGTGATATCATCATCTGGAAAGAATAACTGAAGCCCACATTCATGCTTTAACAATGCATCCACAAGACAAATTCATCACACATCTATAAGTGATATTAACCTGTGTGCTGTCATTTCAACTTTTCGTTTCCATTTACAACTGCTACAGCCACATCCCTCATGTTTTGTTGTCGCACTCATGCTGATGCTCTTTGTAAAAGCATACCAAAGCGCGGCTGTCTCTGGCGGCTTTACAGGACTGTATGGCATGGTTGCAGGTCATATGCTGCGCAGATGTGGTCTGTGTGGAATCTCTGTGTCGTTCTGCATGCCATCTGATGATAAGCAGAAGATGGGATCTGATCATAGCTGAATCTGGACCTTTGTTTCCATATTAACCATATCTGTCTTTTTTGTTTATAAACTGTTGTCTTTCATGGAAAGTACACACAAATGCAGCCTTTATGAAAAACATTACCTGTGGTCAGAGACACATGAAAAAACATGCTCTAATTAGCAGTTGATGTACGGTAAATCTGGCCTAAAAACAGAGCCTGAGTTCTGCAGCACTTTTTATTAAAGCTGTACGTCGCAAAGTAAAGCTTAAACAGAACATTTTTATTTCTGCATACACTTTTATTAGGTTATCCCTTCCTAAGAATAAAAAAGGAGCAACCACATGGTTCCGACACAGTCTAGGAAAGATTTCATTTTCCAATCTGGAACATTTAAAATTAAAAATTATAATGATTGAGCTTCCAGACTTTATTGCTTCTTCCATTATCCAACAGATATAAACCTGCATTTCAAAAAAATAAAAACAGGGCTTTTTACATAAATTGATATATCCTGATGTTACCTGCTCATCCAGGAATGTGAGAGTGCTGCAAGTCAGTCACTCTATAAAATCTGCTGGGTTTCCTTTGCTAGAAAACTTTTAACCAATTTGAATAATAAACTAAACTCGATTACCTTGTTTAAAAACTAGGATCAAATAGGAATGTGTGTAATTGACTTTGAATCTGTTTGTATGATTGGATTAAACTATGTATTTCTTTATATAAATTAGATGGGGTGTTTTTGTAAAGTGTCCTGATATGACTGTTGTCGCAAATTGACACTATAGAAATAAACCAAATTGATTGAATGGATTTTTAGATGACCTGTTCATAACTTTCATGGACAGGATTTCTAGGCGCAACCAACGGCCGGAGAGGGTCTTTGTAAAACCGTATCAAAGACCCTCTCCGGCCGTTGGTTTCTAGGCGCAACCAACGGCCGGAGAGGGTCCGGTTTGGGTACCAGTGGCTTTCGTCTTTTTGTAGATGACGTGGTCCTGCTGGCGCCGTCTAGCCAAGACCTGCAGCATGCACTGGGGCGGTTCACAGCAGAGTGTGAAGCAGCAGATCAACAGACGGATGCAGTAATGAGGATGCTGTGCCAGTCCATTGTGGTGAAGAGACAGCTGAGCCGGAAAGTGAAGCTCACAATTTACCTCTCAGTCTATGTTCCTGCCCTCACGTATGGGCATGAACTTAGAAGCTCGGCCATCCTTGAGAAGCTCGGAGTAGAACTGCTGCTCCTCCACATCGAGAGGAGTCAGTTGAGGTGGCTCAGGCATCTCTATCAGACACTTACGGGACGCCTCTCTTGGGAGATGTTCTGGGCACGTCCCAGCAAGAGGAGGCCCAGGGGATGGCCCAGGACATGCTAGAGAGACTATGTCTCTTGGCGGGCCTGGGAACACCTTGGGCTCCCCCCAGAGGAGCTGGAGGAGGTGTCTGGGGAGAGGAAAGTCTGGGTGTCTCTCCTGCGTTTGCTACCCCCACAACCTGGTCCCAGATAAAGTGGAAGACGACAAGTACGAGTTTGCACATCAAAAGTTTTTGTCTCATGAATCGTTTGAGTTTTCAAGTTACTAACACATAAACAGCTTTTAATAACTTAAGAATCTTTACTGTCTGAGTTTTAACCCAACTGGGAAAATTTCAGAAGCACTTAGCAAACATAGTGTGAAAATAACATATTAATCACCAAACAATATAGTGGTGATGCACATCGAGTTGAACAGGAGAACCTGAGCTACAAGAACATTTAATACATTTTTACATGGTTCCAATACCCAAATGAATAATTACATATCAAACATCATAAATCACATCAGTGTCAACCCACTCACCACATTTGGGCTCTTCTGCTATGAAATGTTCTGCTGAACGGGCAAAATTTACATCAAACAGAAGCTGAGACTGCACAGATTCCAACAATATGTGTCATAATGCGATATACCAAAGTATTCAGGAGATAGAAAACAACAAATATCAGTTATAAATGTCTTGCCTTTGCTGTTTTTAACAGAAAAAAATTGTTTTGGTAAACAACAAATTTTTTTGTTAGACTGATGTTGCGGTTGTTGAAGTGTTGCATTGACGCATAGCACACTTGTGGTCACTAGTTTTATGTTACAGATTGTTTAGTTTTTTTGTTGAACTGTGTGAAAAAGTGCTAAAACTATGTACACTGTACATGACCACCAGTAGTGATTTACAAGTTAAATATATACACTTGTACATGAGAGAATTCTGATGGCACAGTTGGGGCTAAATGGGGCTTTTTGGGGACATTGTCTGAACTGTCTACATTAAAACCACTATTTTATTTTTCTGCTTCACTTTATAAGAGTAAATCTTCGCAAAGGTAATGTTAACATACTATATTATGATTTGATAGAGGTTTGAAGCGTCAATCTCAAAATCTTGCTGAAAGGAATACCTCAACGAAAGTGTTTGTTTTAATGGCAAACCTGAAACTTTGTGCTGTGTCCCATCATCATTAAATTTTTCCCAGTAGCAAATATACTGATGTGAATCCCTCCTAAAACAAATCTCACAATGTTCCAAAATGAAACCAAAAATATTCAAATAGATGTGGTTGCAGAAGTATACACATTTTATTAAGGATATGCAATGTTTCAAGCAGACAACTAAAAATAAGCTTAGGGTTGAAAGGGTCCAAGGTTGTTCAACTGGATTCAGTTTGGAGACAAAATAAAGCAATTCCTATTTTTGGAATTTTATTAAATTAAAGTGTTACTGAGCTACAACTGGGATTTCTGGGATTTTTCATCTAGACAATTCCAGCACTTTAAACCAATCTAAATTTGTGCAGTTGCCCCAAAACAACCCACACCAAAAGAAAAAAAAACTTAAAAACAAACAAAAAAAAAACAACCCAAAACTGTGAAGTAGTAAATTTATCAAATTGGTGAATGGAAAGCCAGCTTCAGCACTATGTTGTTTTTCACAAAACAATAAAAAAACAACAAATGTCAGAAAACTCAGCTTGGAAATGTGTGGCACTCAAATGTCCTAAAAACATAAAATCTAGAAACGTGTGTCTGGAAAAAGTAATTGTTAGCTGCTAACAAAGTCAAAGTTGGCATTTAGCCCTAAACTCTAGGGATGTTTCATAGTTTTCAATGAGTTTTCACTTCATCCAATTATCACTAGTAAAAAATCTGAAAATATTTTGATGTAACCTAATCTGGACAAAGATACTTTAAAATACAGTTTCACATTTGTGAAATATATTACCATAAAATGCCCTCAAGCTGTTTTTCTAATTCGCATATAAAATGTTTTACATCTACTTGTATCTCTCTGTGTTTACGTGATACCATTTGAACAGACCCATGCCACCAATAACAAGTCTCACATAACAACACATTATGTTCAGATTCATTTTGCAGTAGTTAATTATAGTAATCATTTTCACTGTTAAATTTATTTTAATAGCATTGAGAACCCTTGTCAACACTGGCAAGTTTTGTAGGTACTTGTATTTTCTTATGTAATCGGCCTCATTAATAACATAACTTTCTACTGCACATTGTAATTTCACATGACATGTTTTTTTTTCTAAATGAGCTGCTGAGATGTAGAGGAGTCAAGATGGTGTCAACTTTTGTGCCTAGTTTGTTTTGTCTCAATTTCACTAATCCAATCTGAAGCCTAAAACAAACAGTTCCTCCACACATGGAGTCAGACGCCACAACACAGCTTACTGAAAGTATCAGCACAAGTGTGAAGGATGAAAGATACAAAGGCTTGAATCAACAAGTGATTACAATCTGTGTGATAAAGCCAGTCCATCACATATGAAACTTACTGACGCTCCCCAGTGAAGGTTCACGTGTTTGCCTGGTGTTGTTATTGTTGCTAGTATTTTGTGCAGTTTGTCAGTGTAACGTTGGAATGAAAATTTGCCAAATATTTACAAGGTGTTTCCAAAACCAAAGCTAATCAGTGTGATGCCACTCAAAATATCGGCATGGTTGCATTCTGCAGTTTCATGTTGCACAGTTTGGGATGGAGATAAAACATAATAATAGGTCAGGTAATAATTTAGGTTCAAGGACAAACAGAACCGATTTGGAATTTTAACCTAGAGTGATATGGAGTTAAAGGTGACCTAGATCTTGTGGATTATTTATTTCAGTCGTTAGAGACTTAAGACTTGACTCAAGAAATTACTTGTGAACATCTCTGCCATGATGTTTTAAAAGCTTTTTGAGGGCTTAAGAACTGAGAAAGGTTCATATGAAAAGCCGTACTTTTTTAAAACTGTACTTTTTTTCCTCAGTTGGTACAGTCTCTTTCGCCCTGTCACTAATCTGTGTTGGATTCATAGAAACAAAGCATGCCATTGGCAGAACTGCATGTTTGCTCCATTTCAGGTGTGTAATAATGACAACAGAGGGCAAGGCAAGGCAAGTTTATTTGTATAGCACATTTCAGCAGCAAGGGAATTCAAAGTTCTTTACATAATAAAAACATAGGAAAACACCTAGTAAAAATGTATACAGCATTCAGCATTTTTGCTGAATCCCAGAAATGCAAACAGTCGATTTTGTTTTTCTATAAATTATATAGTTGTCATATAATCATGGGATTTGGATCATCTGATAGGTTGAAACTGACGAAAATTGGCACGTCCCCTGGGAAACTCAAATAACAAGCATTATTTTAAAGGCAGGAGCTTTCACATGAAAGTTTAGACAAATCTAATTTAGTAAAATTGAAACTGTAGGCCCCTTCAGAACAAAGTTCCTCGATAAACCCACTAACATGAACCTCCTTACATGGCTAGGTGGTGGCATTCAAAACGCATGACTCAAGGCAGCCACGTCCTGCAAAACTGTGTGCTTACTAAAGTGAAGTCGTCATTGCAAAACCCCTTCATACACACAAGAGCTCTATAACCTCCCTTGGCTTCTCAGGGGTGCAACAGTGGTTAGTCAATTTTAACCTACCATTATGTATGAAATCTTATGTGAAGAACACACCTGGGGTCTTTTGCATGGGGCTAGTTTTACCAGTGTGCGTGTCTGGTAATACTAATAAACAAGTCCTAACTGATGGATTTTATTTACAGTTAAAAAATGTTTTTGCTGCACATACATCTGAATTTAGCACACACAACAGATAAGTAGTTTGCAAATTGGCAAAATTAGCTATAATTAGACATAACTCAGACCACTACCTTCCAGCAAAGGGCTTACAATATGGTCCTTGGAATTTGTTGAATATACTTCCACAGATATTGGTCAAAGCCAGATATTTAGAAAACAATCCTGTCAAGGAACGTTTTTTTGCAGGACCAAAGTGCAAACACAAGCATGGGAGCCACATGGTGATATTAATTATTTAATGAAAATGAAACTGGTATACTTACAAGGAGTAAACAGGACACAAAGCTTGGGCAATGATACGGGCATGGAACGGGCAGGCAAACAATACAATCCAGTAAATAACCATGACAAACAGACCATATAAATACTAGAAAGAGTGGAGAAAGGCAGGGCAAAACATTTGGGAGTAATCAGGAGGAGATGAGAAACCCTCAGAGAAACCCTGTAGAGAGGCGGTGGAACTGCCGGAACCCTCGGGTCCACCACCGTTCTCTAGGGTTCCAGAACAGCAACAGAACCTTGGAGAACTGCTGTAGAAGCCTTGACGGAGATCTGGAGACTGGTGTGGAAGCTGGGAGAACCCTCAATGGAGATGTGGAGAGTGGTGTGAAAGCCTGGACAACTCTCGACAGAGAACACAGCAGAGGGAGGCTCAACAGGAAATGCTGGTGGAGGTGATGATGACTGAGCCAGAAGTGCAGATGGCGATGATAATGGGGTGATGATGAAAGCAACAGCAGGGGAGTCTCTGCAGCAAAAACAGTTGACCAGAGAGCTACAGCTACTGCCAACGTTACTGCTGTTAGAGTTGCTGCCTCTGTGGACGTGGGAACTATTGTACCAACAGACAATGACAGGTCGCTAGGATCCACAATGACTGCTGCTGCTGACTGTACCGATGAGCTGGAACAACCCATTTTCCACTGTTGACCACTGGAGGGTGATGAGGAATCCTGGGCTCCGGGAAGCTGAGACGAGGTTGGAGACCCTGGGGGAAGGAGGAAGGCTTTGACTACAACCTCCGGGAGAAGAGATGAAGCGTTGGACAGACGCTTCAGACCACGAATGAAGGCAGGAATCGAAGTGACCATCTGCAGAAAGAGTGGAGGCAGTGGCCTGAACCTCTGGACCGAGGATGGGAGCATCTTGATGACAGTGTTGTCTCTGTTGGAAGGTGGCAAAAACAAGGAGGTGCTGAGATGGATGGTGGAGACCTGAGTTGTGGCTGAGACCTGAAACCCTGTTGACCCTAGCGGAGGAATTGTGAGGCATCCATCTTGGGTCCTTGCTGCAGGGACCCAAAATGGATGGGACCTTACAAAGAGTAAACAGATCAGGGAGCATGGGCGATGAGACGGGCATAAAATGGATGGGCAAACAGTAGAATCCAGTAAAGAACCATGACAACCAGACAGCATAAATATGGTTTTGAATTTCACTGTGTTTTCAGAATGCCCTGGTTAATTTTTGTTTAGGTCTTGGAAAATTAGTTCATCAGTTCAGGAAGAGGGACAAGGGTGATGAGATGAAGAGGAGAAAGAGGGATGAGGTAAGATTGGCTCGAGGGTAAGGAAGGGAGGAGATGAAAGTGCTGGGTAATTAGAGGTGTGGTTGAGGTGTGGCCCTGCTCCCGAACCTAAGTAAACAAATTAACTTAATTTATTCTGCCATTTTCTCCATCACCCTGCTGTTTTACTGCTTGTTATTTCACCAGTATTCCTTGAGCAGACCCTCCAGTGACTACTATGTAAGTAAGTTTCTTTTTTGTAATGTAAGTTTCTTTTTTCGTTTATTAAAACTTCATTTTTGCTCTCCACTTGAGTCCTTCTTCACCCCACTATGACACTCAAGGTCAGGAAGCAAACCCTAGATGTCTTTGTATTTTAAAAGGTAGATATTAAGTCCACGTTTGACCAGTGTTTTTATGGGGAATTTCATTCTTCTGTCAATTATAACGTGTCACCAATAGATTGAAGGTATCATAAATCTCAAACTATTAAAAATAATAATATATATCATCATCATATGAGTGTAGAATTATTCAGTACAGGTTTGATCAGTCTAGACATGTTAAATTTTATACTAGAGACGATCAAATGCAGTCAAACGTGAAGCAGACCTTTAGTGTCAATAGGAACTCCAAAGTAGATGTAAACTTTAGCGTTGTTAGCAGCAAATGGTTAGCCTGTCATAAAATTCTCAGTGTTTGCAATTCATATTATTTTCTCTCAGCGTTTCTTTTTCATTAATTACCCAATTGCTGCCAAAACAATTATTTAAAGCTATGGTGGCCCATTTTACTAAGTGTTGTCACCCACCCCAACAAATTCTTTCTCTTTGACTTTGGCACGCAACACTGACACATCAAAAAAAACTTTGTTTCACACTTCAAAGTAAAGGTCGCAAATATATGTAGAACAGAGTGTCAAGCCTAAAGCCCCCACCTTCATATCTATAATAATATCTTACACTTACACATGGCACTTCATTAGGTGGTCTTCACTTTGATGAGAAAAAGCAAGGATTCTTTTAACAATGCGATTACATCCCTGATATTTACTAAAGTGAAGCTGGTAAGGCTTAAAAACATTTAAGAGACAGCCTGATGTCTCCTTAAACACTATAAAAGGGATTTTCTTATTATTTTTGGAAAGCTAAAAATTATGTACAATTCACTTTATTTATTTAGCACCAACTTACAACAAATGTCATCTCAAGGTACTTTATAAACCAAACAGGTCCAAATGATGTACAGAAAAATATAGTCAATTCCTTCAAATCACATAAAACACATGTTCATTCTGACACATCCCTTTGGTGTTTCTAACAGGCAGGAAAATCTGTTGCTCAGCTGTGTTCAGTAAAGTTATTATGTGTGTATGTTTGGGAGAATAGCTGTGACAGCAAGTGGCTTCACTGTGTGTGTGTGCGTGTGTTCCTGTCTTGGCATCACAGTGAGAACCATTTTCCCGATTTTACCATCAAATTGAGGACCGTTGGTACCAAAGTGAGGACATTTTGCTGGTCCTCACGACCTATTTTGCTAACGGTTAGGTTTTTAGGAAAAGGTGTGAATTGATTTTTAGGTTTAAGGTTTTAAGTTAGGCATGCACGGAAAAGGGGTTAGGTTTGGGGTTATTGTACAGGGTTAGGGCATAGAGGGTTGAAAATGACTGAAAATGAATGGAAGTCAATGGGAGTCAACACATGGTCCTCACTACATATAGCAAAACAAGAGTGTGTGTGTGTGTGTGTGTGTGTGTGTGTATTTTGGCTTGTGTGCGGCCTTGGGTGGGTTGGGGAAGTAAAGGCTGGTCAGTATGTGTTTTGGGGTCACCCCTTGGGTCTCGGATGGAATTACCACCTCACTACACTGACACGCATGCATCCACATGTACGCTCACAAGATGGATATTTTACTAGTTCCAGCTTAACTTTACTACTAGTCCATAATTTGTTCCTGGTATCGGTTTAATCAATCACCTGCTCTGACACCGTGCCTCCATCTCCAGGCTCACTGAGTTTGTGTGTTTTTGTGTGTGTGTGTGAACCTTGCCACCCAGGATGGAGGTCTGTAGTCTGAAGGAATCTCCCTTAGGCTTAGTTTTGTGTGTGTGTGTGTGTGTGTGTGTGTGTGTGTGAGTGTGTGTGTATCCCTCTTTGTTCACCTCCCTATGGCCTCTTTCCCCACCATCCAGATGGAGAATTGCACTAGTGGGAATGTGTGTGTTTGTGTGTGTGGGTGGGTTATTGTTGTGATGTTTCCACGGTGTCTGTGTTAAGATGAGCGATTCTATCTGTGCAGTTGTGTATGACTGGTGGTGGAGTGTTTGAGTGTGTTTTGGGGCTGCAGGGCAGCTTTAGGATGACGGATGTGTTGTGAACGATGCTGAAGGACACCTGAGACAGCAGGCAGATCAGATGGACATCTCTCCATCAGTTAAGTGTCAATAAAATCCCCCACACAACTCACCTACTCACACACACACACAACACACACACACACACACACACAACACACACACACACAAACACACAAAAACACTCACTCACATAAATCAGGGAGAACTCCGGGAAGAAATGAGAAGAACCAAGACCACAGTCAGCAGAAGGGGGGCTGAGGGAGAGAAAGAGATGGTCGGCTGTGCGTGTCAGACCGGTATGCATGTTAGGCAGGTGAAAAATGGGGAAGCTGTTATGTAGACAGGGTGTGTGTAATTAGTACCACACACATGGTCTCTGAGAGGGCTGTGCATGTGTTTGGCAGCTTCAAGAGTTTGAGCATTATTCAGTGAAGCTGCCACGTCCATCTTATTTTTTTAAACATCATCATTCATACATTTGCAGTCACAATAGAGAGAAATTTACTACTGATTTCTTAAAAGTAAACCATTATTGACCTATAAAAATAGATGTTTAGAACAGGTGCTAAAGTGACAGGAATCCAGGTTAACCCACAGTGGATTGCAAAAATATTCATACTTCTTCATAATTGGTCATGTTACCACCACTACATCAATGTATTTGTGTGATAGACCAACACAACATGGCATATTATTGTGAAATGATTCAGTTTTGTTTTTTTTACTAATTATTCAGCATCACTAGTTAGTTAGTTAGTTTTTCTACACACAGCATTTTGTATTTTGGCTGAGAAGTTTAATTTTGTTCTCATCTAACCAGAGCATCTTCTTCAACATGTGTGTTGTGTGGTTTTCATAGCATGTGCCAAACTGCAAAGAGCACTGCTCTTAACTTTTCCTTTAACAACGGCCCTCATTTAGCAACCCTTCCATTACGAATAGATGTGTGGAGTGTACAACCAATAGTTGTCCTGACAACGGATTCACCCACCTGAACTGTGGATCTCCTCAGCCTTCCCCAAGTTTTAAAATAAAGCCTCTCAGCTTTCCCCCCCCCCCCCCCCCCCCCCCCCCCCCCCCCTGTGATTATTTAAAACTCTTTTTCCGGGCTTAGGTTATTTCCTGGTTTAAAACAGCCCCATCCCCATCCCTCCAATATCCGGGTTTTTCCATATTTTTTTTGGAGTTTTGGGGGTTTTCTAAAAATCTTTTCCATTTACAAAATTTTTGTAGGTTTGGAAAAATTTGCCTAAAGGGGGGAGATTTTTCCAATCACCTTTTTGGGTTTTAAAAGGGGTTTTTCCTTAAAAACCCCCGCATATTTAAACCCTCCCCCCAAAATTTGTTTCCCCCTTGGACCCCCCCCTTTGGTGGTTCTTGGTCTTCACTACTTATTTTTTTGAGGGGCACTATTAACCCCCTCAAACAAACCCAACCCCCCCTTAAAGGCCTTTTCCCCAAAATCCAGGGGTATTTTTATCCCAGTTTTCTATTGGTAAAAAAAAAATTTGTTTTTTAAAACCATTAAATATTTTTCCTTAAACACCCCCCCAATTTTAAGGGATTCTTGCCTGGTGTTTTTTCCCCTTTGGTTAAAAATTTTTATGGGGGCCTTCCCCCAAATGAAATTTTTTTAAAAGGGGGTTTTGGGGGGAAAGGGAAGGGGCCCGGGTTTGAACCCATATTATCACTGGGACCATTTTTTTTCCCCAAGGGGGCCCTGGATTTGTTTCCACGCAAAACTTGTTGGGGGGAAAAACCCCTTCTTTTTAAAACTTTGTACAAATTAAAGGGGGGGGGTACAAGGGACAATGTTAATATTTTACACAAATTTATTCAATTTATTGTTACTATTAAGGGGGGGTTTATTTTCGGGGGGAAAAGGGAAATATTTTAATTATGGGTAATGGAAGAAAAAATTTAATTCATTAATCCAATGTTCAAGAATAACCTAAAATACTTATGGGAACTAAAAATATTTTTTATTTTTTTGCAAAAGTGGGGAAATTTTCACAAAATTTAAAAACCCCAAAAAAAACAAACCCCATGGGAAAAGGGGGGGGGGAAAAGGGGAATTAAAAAAGGGGACCCCCAATAATAAAAAACAATAATTAACCTTTAAAAACACCACCTTTACCATTCGGGGGAAACAAGGGAGGAAGTAAATGGGTTTTTTTTCCCCGAAAAAGCTAAATTATTATCAAAAATAAAAGATCTTATTTAGAGCCTGCAAAAACCTTTTTCGGGGAAACCTTGCCCTTTTTTGTGTTAGGTCTTATGCCAAAAAATAGGCCAAAATAAAATTTTGGCTAAAAAAAAGGGGGTTTTTTTTTTGGACAAAAAAAACTTGTTTTTGATACCCAAAAGTTGTTTTGGTGAAAATGAAAAAGGGGAAAAAAATGGAAAAAACCCCCTTTTCTTGGGGATCTAACGCAATTTTTTTGGTTTGGGGTGTCCCAAACTTTTTCAAACAAAAATTTTAAACCCTCTAAAAAAATATGGATGTCCCTTGAAGGGAAATCCTAATAGATTTACATTGAAATGTCCAAATATCACTATCAAATATTACCCCATACAAATGCAATGTGCACATCCAGATACATGTAGAACATTGAACTGAAAACCATTCACAAAAAATCTTTCGTATGTCTCTGGTTTTTTAAAAATCTGTAATAATTTTTAAAGCTAAAAAATCTTAAATTTTAACAAAAAAACCTATTTTTTAAGATTTCTCAAGATATATGCCCCTTTTTTTAAAATGGGCTCAAAACGACAATAATCAGATTACCAACAACATAATCAATAAATCAATAAAACTGAAACACCTTTGAAGAGAAGGTTGTACAGATGTAACCCTGAATTTGCCACATTCACCATGAGGAGGAATCCCCTGAAACAGTTTGGTCCCTTTTTTAAAAATTTTTGGTTTAAAAAGCATCCTTGCATCCTTTTATACCCCGGGGAAAAATTTTTTGCACAACCCAATGAATTCCTGGAAAGGATCAGAATGAAAGTGCCAAAGATATTTCCTTGACATCTACCTGTGAACACCACAGATATACCACAACTTTCAGTTCAAAACAAAATGCAGTCAACAAATTAAAATATATATGTGTGCGATTCTTATAACCCGTAGTACTGTCCGTTTCCCACCCTTCAACCTTATAGAAAGGCCATTTAACAGTAAAGCATCACCCAATGTTACACCAACTAAGTCACAGGACTTGATACCCCACAAAATGTTGTTCAGGTTTGGATACATGTAAAAGAAACTTCGGAGCTAATTCAATATTCATGGTAAAAAAAATGGTTGGGGTAGGTAGACATTGTGCATTGCATCAATTAGGAAACATCAATGGGTGCCTTTAACATGAAGGGTGCCCAGCACAGATTCAAAAAGGATTGCTGGGCACCGTGCCTTTTAGTGTCGGCTGGCAGCAAGATGCTGTTGGTGTGGAAAAACAATGGAAAAATAAGAGCATACTTTTTGACATGTGTCTGACACTGCCGATGAATGTTGCCCTTTAGCAAGTGATACTTTTTAAACTCTGGTAGTATCATTATAGGTCTGCTCTCAAAATAATGGTTGCTCTGGATGAGACAGTGTGGATGCAGCTGTCAAAAGATATTGTTTTGTTATGGTAGACTTATGCATTGCTAAATTTTTGTGGCACTGTTTGCAATGGACTTTGGTTTTGTTAAAGTTGAAGTCCAGCTTCACCCACTACAGGTCAATAAGCCCTTGGGGAAGGAACTTAACCCCAAGTTGCTAACCCATCTGCGTGTATGAATAGGTGAATGAGACTCTACTGAAAAAACTCTACAAGTGGTTACTACGACTAAGAAAGTGTCAAACAAGTCCTGGGATGTGCAAGACTTGGCCTTGCTTTTGTCATCTTGCACCAGGTTGTAAGTAGTCTAAAATCTGTGTCCAAAGACCAGAAGCGGATGTCATGGAACTGTAATGCTTGGCACACAATACAAAAATCTTCCCTTTGTGTTGGTGATTGGAACCTTCACAATGTGTGGATACTCTCGTTTACCCATTGATTCCAACACTAGGCCACTGTGACACCATGTGCTCCACATGCTGGATAAACAGATGATGCAAACACCTTTCAACCCTCAATGTGACCCCTATCAACCTTCATTAAGTCAAACCTAGCTATGACAATTAGCTAAGCTGCATATTTTCCATTAGAAAATTTTAATTTATAAACTGAAATCCTGCTGAACTTTGGAACCTAACTATAAAAAGTATGATTTAATTGCTGTAAAATGTGGCAATGCTTTCCAGGACATCAACATTTTACTTTACTTTAGCATTGCATTCCAACTTGTTTCTTTTCTAATAAACAAGTTAGCTTTAAAAGTCATAGGTCATTTTTTAAAACTACAACAATACTTAGGAAAAATTCAGTTATTGAAATTTCTTGAGAAAACGCTGTGAGGCCTTGTGGCTTGGTGTAGGCTTGTTAGACTCTGGTATTGTGATAACAATTCTCAGGTATAGAAATGTCAGGCAGTCTGAACCAGAGTGGGAGAAAGAGGCGGGAGGGGAACAAATTCTCTACAAATTGGCTCCTATTCAGGACCCAGAATCTATGTTGATGACAGCCAGTCAGCCCTGCAGGCCAGCAAGTAGCCCAGCCAATGTTTAATGCAACTTTCTCAGCGATTCTTTCTTTGTCTCAGTCTCCCATGATTTTTTTCTCCAGAGTTTGCTTGCTGGTACGCCATCATGGCATGTTCCCGCAGTCAGGCCTGTTGCAAATCTCTCTCCCAACTTCCTGTGTCCCGGCCCAATTGTGGTGATACGACAGTGACACAGGCCCATTCACAGACGGACACCTGACACTGAGCTGCAGCTCTCACATACGGATTAGGGCTGGCATTCCTCCATCAGTGCCCTCTATTCTCTCACTCATGCTTCTGTGTCCCTCATTCAACCCGACTGTTACTTTTGGTCTGAATGATTTTCACTGGTACTGTGCATAGAAAGTTTGAAGATAAAAATATCAGCTAATTTCTCCAAAATAATTTCTTAAAATGCTTTCAGGATAGACTAAGCACATTAAAGGCATAGTTTTCACTTTTCAAACAAGTCTGTTGAAGGTTTATAAGCAGTTAATATTCTACCTGCAGTAGATAACTCTATTGGCATCTCCATTTAGTGTGAATCCAGATTAGTTGGTCTAAGAGACTAAGTCCAAGAAAGGCCAAGCGCAAAGTGGACCACCACTGTTTAAAAACAGCTCCAAGAACAAAAATGTCATAGCGGTAAAAGCAAAGCTTGATTTCATGAACATTCAAACTATTTTCACATTTGCACTGATGGGTCGGTTACACAGGAGCAGGTGATTATTTGGAAAGGAAATGGAAGTGGAAGCTTTGCCCCACCAATTATTTTCCAGTCTGAAACAGGAGCTGAAAATAGAACATGCAATGTGTGTTGGGACCCCAGCCATGAGTTACAACAACAGTCCAGTAAGAACTTTTCTGGAACTTTCAAAATAAATCACATTAACCTCCTTCCAGCTCAGCCAGGAACAGGAAAAAGAGGGGAGTAACAGCGGACTTCCTGTGACGTCACTGAATAAAGAACCCACACTGCGCGCTAATGTCTACTTGTTGGCAAACAGACATAACTCTTCAAACTGGATCCAGAGTGACTACGATCACATGCAACAAAGTTAAGTAATGATTTGGTTTTTGAGTGTCTAGCATTCATTCATATAAATGGCAGGGGTGAAAGTGAGCCGGTACGGTCCACGTACCACTAAAAGATTGTGTGCCGGTATGCAGTAGCTACTAGGAAGTGTATATACACTGCTCAAAAAAATAAAGGGAACACTCAAATAACACATCCTAGATCTGAATAAATGAAATATTCTCATTGAATACTTGCTGACAACAAAATCACACAAAAATCATCAATGGAAATCAAATTTATTAACCAATGGAGGCCCTGGATTTGGAGCTCACACAAAAAAATTATAGTGGAAAAAAACACTGCATGCTGAAACCCCAAATTTTAGAATGTCCTTAAAACAAGTCAAAATGAGGGCAGTATTGTGTGTGGGCCCCCTCTTGCCCCTTTTGACCTTCCCTACAACGCCTGGGCATGCTCCTGATGAGACGGCAGATGGTCTCCTGAGGAATCTCCTCCCAGACCTGGACTAAAGCCCCTCCCCTAAAACTCCTGGACAGTCTGGGGGGGCAAAACGTGATGTTGGTGGATGGAGCGAGACATGATGTCGCCAAGATAGTGCCCCAATTGGGTTCAGGTTCCCTTTTTTGGGGAAATGGGCGGGCCAGTTCATAGCTTCCAAAGTCTTCATCTTGCAGGAAATGCCCGACACACTCCAGCCCACATGAGGTCTAGCATTTTTCCGGCATTAGTAGGAACCCAAGGGCCCCAACCGCACCAGAATAATGGTCTCACAAGGGGTCTGAGGATCTCATCTCGGGTTCCTAATGGCGTCAGGCTACCCCTGGGCGAGCGCATCAAAGAAAATTTCCCCCCACACCATTACTGACCCCCTGCCAAAACCCCGGTCATGCTGAAGGATGTTTTCCCGGACAGCAGATCACTCTCCCCCCCGGTGTCCCCCAAACTCTGTCATGTCTGTCACATGTGCCTCAGTTTTGGAAACCTGCTTTCATCTGTGAAGAGCACAGGGCCCCCCAGTGGCGAAAATTTTCGCCAAACCTGGTGTTCCCGGCAAATTGCCAAGCCCCTTCCCCCTGCACGGTGTTGGTTTTTGTGAGCACAACCCCCATTCGTGGACGTCGGGCCCTTTTATGCCATCCTAATGGGGTCGGGTTTTCTAAAACCCTTTTGTGCAGACACATGCCACATTTTGTGGCCCTTTCCCTGGAGGTCATTTTGCCAGGGCTTATGGCAGTGCTCCTCATGTTTTTTTCCTTGCAACCAAAAGGCAGAGGTAGCGGTCCTGCTGCCCGGGTTGTTGCCCTTTTCGGGCCTCCTTCCCCGTTCCTGGTGTACTGGCCTGTCTCCTTGGGAAACCCCCCCTCCAGGCCCCTTTGGACAACGCTGGGAAGATACAGCAAACCCCTTCTTGCCACAGCCTCGCATTGATGTGCCATCCTGGATGAGCTGCCCCCCTACCTTGAGCCTTTTGTGTGCGGGTATAGTCCGTCTCATGCTACCACGAGTGTGAAAGCCCCCACCGACATTCAAAAGTGACCCAAATATCCAGCCAGAAAGCATAGGTACTGAGAAGTGGTCTGTGGTCCCCAACCCGAGAACCACTCCCCTTTTTTGAGTTGTGTCTTGCTAACCCCAAAGATTTCCCCCCATAAAAATATATAAAATATAAAAATATATATATATAATAATATAATATATAATTTTTAAAAATAATTTTATTATAAAGGTCCCGGGTTCGATTCCCCGGGCCCGGGGGGTCTTTCTGCATGGAGTTTGCATGTTTTCCCCCTTTCCCATGCGGGGGGTTTCACCGGGGGTACTCCGGGTTCCTCTCACAGTCCAAAGACATGCCGTTTAGGTTTAAATTTGGTCTCTCTAAATTGCCCTTAGGCGTATAAATGAGTGTGTGCAAGGTTGTTTTTTTAGAAAGCCCTGCGATGGAACTGGCCGACCTGTCCAGGGTGTACCCGCCCCTCGCCCATAGACTGCTGGAGATAAGGCACCAAACCCCCCCTGCGACCCAATATGGAATAAGCAGTAAAAAAATAACTGACTGACTATATAAGGGGTAAAATTATATATATATGTGGTGTGTTTGTCGTAATATATATATTTTATATATTTTGTGCGAGTGTGTATATACAGGGGTTGGACAATGAAACTGAAAAAAACCGGTTTTTGACCACAATAAATTTATTAGTATGGGTGGAGGCCTTTCCCTTTTTCCGGGGCCCCCAATACCAGTTTCAATTCGTCTTGGGAATGACATATACAAGTCCTGCCACAGGGGGTCAGGGGGGAAATTTTTAAAGCCATTCTTCTTGCAGGATAGTGGCCCACTATATGATACTTTGGGGGGAAACGGTTTCCCTGACTCGCCCCCCAAAAACACCCCAAAGTGGCTCAATAATATTTAGATCTGGTGACTGTGCAGGCCCCTTGGAGATGTTCAACTTCACTTTCATGTTCATCAAACCAAACTTTTTCACCAGTCTTGCTGTGTGTTTGGGGCCCATTGTCATCCTGAATTACACGGCCCCGCCTTCAGGATACAATGTTTGGAACCATTGGGATGCACCTGGTCCTCAAGAATGGTTCGGTAGTCCTTGGCAGTGACGCGCCCAATTAGCACAAGTATTTTGCCCAAAGGGAGCCATGATATGGCAGCCCAAACCCTTCCACTTATCCACCCCCATGCTTCACTCTGGGCATGCAACAGTTGGGGTGGTACGCTTTTTTTGGGGCTTTTCCACACCTTTACTTTTCCCGGATGTAGCGGGAAAACAGTAAAGGTGGACTCATCAGAGAACAAAACATGTTTCACATTGTCCACAGCCAAGGGTTTGCGCTCCTTGCACCATTTAAAAACCCAACGTTTGGCATTGGGCATGAGTGACCCAAAAGGTTTGGCTAAAGCAGCCCGGCCCTGTATATTGACCCTGTGGGGCCCCCGAACGGACAGTTCTGGGTAAACACGAGAGTTGAGGTGCACATTTAAATTTTTGCCCCCGATTTTGGGCAGTCGTGGTTTTTTGTTTTTTGGAATACAATCCCCGGGTTTGCACCCGAACATCCCTTTCAGACCGCTTCCTCTTGCCATCCCAGTTAATCCTGTTGGATGGGTTCGTCCTTCTTGGTGGTATGCTGACATTACCCTGGATACCGTGGCTCTTGATACATCACAAAAGACTTGGATGTCTTGGTCGCAGATGTGCCAGCAAGACGTGCCCCCAACAATTTGGTCCTCTTTTGAACTCTGGTAAGTCACCCATAATGTTGCTGTGCATTCAATTTTTGAGCAAAAAACTGTGCCCTTACTCTGCCCAATTGAAAACCTTCACACTTCTGCCTCTTACTCCGTGCAATGTGCAATCAAGGAAGACTGGCTAAACCCGGGTTTTTTTTCCCAAATTGAGCCATGAATCCTCCCACACTTTTTTTAAAATGACAGGTGTTTCAGTTTCATTGTCCAACCCCCTGTATATATTTTATAAAATTATATAATTATATTTTATATATAGATTATATTTACAAATTCCACCCTGCCTCCCCAGCACCCCCCTCTAGCTCCGCCCCTAAGTACCGGAATTTAAAACTACTTTCACCCCTGATAAAGGGTGTAATGAGACAAGCTTGACTTGACTTTTCTTCTGAGGCCTCCAGAAGCAACACTAATCCCCCACGGATTGGAAAAAGAGGCCGGTACCGCATCCAATGCATTCCTGCGTGCACATCCAGGTAGCGAGAGCTACCCCACCGCATCTTGGCCTCTCAGGGAGCTGAAACATGCCCCCCAGCCCAAAAACCCCCTTTCCCACAGAAAAAGGTTAGGGGCAAGGGGTTAACCCTTTTTTACCCATAAAAGGGGGGGTTTTCTCCCGGCCAGGGACCATTTCTCTTCAGCCCCCCCCAAAAACGGTTCCCCCCGGTAAGAGGTAGGGATTTAAAAGGGCCAAAAGTTTAGATTAAAAAAATCAAAAATGTTCGTTTAATGATACTGAGAACTCAGCTATCTTAGTGCTAGCAGATTAGCTGCTCAGCGCATGTGCTCAGTTTATGTGTTCTATGTTTTTAAAGTTAAGACAATCTTTATTTAATTAAACGTTTAATTAAACACCATTAAGAATTGATCATCCAGAAGGTTGGTTTTATTCAGCAAATCATTCTTAAAATTTTTATTTTATTAAAATAATGTTTCATCTGATCTTGCATTGTGAATGGATGTTTGAAGGTATACCAAATATTGCCTAAGTTGGTTCCAAGTATAATTTAACTTCATTTCCAGATTCTTCAAGATAATCCTTGGTTCTCAAACATAAATATAACATGGTAATATTGCATCACTCTTTTGGTCATGGTTTTCAACCATCTTTGATCAACTTGTTTATATTGTACATAGCCCATTAGTCTTTCTTATACTTTAATTCTGCTTGGTAGTTTAGTTGGATTGTTTTAGCATAGCAAAGAGTTTGTTGATAGAAATATGTTTGACTTTGAGTTGACTTATTTTTGTTAATAAATTCTTGTATTTTAAGAAATTGTTTGAATTCATTCTATGTGTGTTCAGAGTTTTGTTGTTCAATAATGCCAGAGTTTGGCTCATCCCTTTCAATTTTGTCCGAATACCAACGCCTTATTGGGCTGGTATTCACAGGACAACCCTTAACAGACCGAAATATTATTTATTAAAATGTTAAAGTATTCATATTAAATATTAAATAATATATTCATAATCACATATGTTTAAAAAATGTAAAAAACAAAAATATATTCCAGTGATTTAAATCAGTGGTCCCCAACCTTTATATCAACGCAGACCGGGCAACACTTGACAATTTTACTGTGGCCCGGGGTGTGGGGGGTTGAACCGTCATGTTGGTGTGCCCGCTGAGACTCACAAACTCAACAAGAAGCAGCTGCTCTGTTCTGCATATTTCCGACGTTTTTTAAGGAGAAACATTATTGTGAGGGCTGATGTTCTAGGGGTTAAGCACGCAACCATTTGCAGAGACTACAGTCCTCGAAGCGGCTGTCCTGGGTTCGAGTCCTGGACCTGGCGACATTTGCCGAATGTCTCCCCCTCTCTCTACTCCTCTTTCCTGTCTATCTACTGTCAAAGAATTAATAAATAAAGGCCACTAGTGCTGAAAAAGTATCAATAAAATATATATATATTATTGTGAGAGCCAAGAGCAGCTCATTCTACACAGATTTTGCGTCGTTCTATTTATACTTTTGGAATGCGTGCTACAAGCAAGAGATGGCGTTCTCTCCCACAACGTGCTGCTAAGCAACGCCCAGGTGAACAGGTATGATTTTATAACTTTATACACCTTTGATACCAGCGACAATGGCTTGTTAAGTTTCAAGAGACGTTTTGTTCCGTTTAAAGCGGACCAAAAGTAGCAGGAGTGAATACACCTGCATCTTTATGAACATACCTTTTATCGAGCTGCGGCACTCTTTGTTGTCCTATTGAGAAAAACACGGTCCCGGTCTTCATTTGCCGTCCTCAGCACAAAACTCAGCCGTAATTTGGTCCAATGCTTCATCCATGGTTTAAAACTTTTTGCGGGAAGCCATTGGGCTTAAAAAACCAAATAATCTAACATGAGAAATCATTTAAAAAAACACATACACGCTCAGCTGCATAATCGGTTCTGCCATGTTTGAACTCGATGTGGATTTTTGAAATACGCGCCGTTACGCATGCCAATAACTAGAGTTTGGATGGGTCGAATTCCACAAACGACCCCTCCTTTTCATCCATAGAGCCAGTAGAATAAAGTTATCTCCAAGTCTTTCACGTCAATCCCACTAATCAGGAAGCAGAAGCCGAGACTTCCGGTGACTCCATTTTGTTGGGTGTGTACTTTCTGATACAGCTGCTTGTAGTTTAAACTGTGTTTGGTGTTCGTAAAAATGGTTTATATCGGCTTTTAGCCAAGATTCTGATGTTTCAGAGGATACCACACATGTCTATGTTTAACAGAGGGAAGTTTGAGCAAAAAACATATTGAAAAAAAAAACCTGGAGCTTGCCCCTTTTGCGGGTTGGTGGAGCCTAAGTTTAATTATTTCTTTTGCGGCCCGGTAGTAATTGATCCCGGGGAGCCCGGGGAATGGGGACCACTTGTTTAAATGACCAGCCTTACTTTTCGGTTAGATATCTAATGGAAATGCTTTAAATGCCTTTTATTTTTCAGGACATGTTTCACAGGAAGATCGTTGCTAGTGCAGCTCCTCCTACCTCAGCTTCCTTCATAAATAATCATTGACCTCTTTATAGATAATCAATCTTTATCTTTTTTTTTTTCAAATCACCTTCAGCTCAAAATTCCCTCTTTTACTTTATCTTCTCAGCTGCTTCCCCGAAACCCCCTCTTCGCCCCCCCATCCCTTCCTTTACTCTCTCCCACCATCCTCCTTGTGTGCTCGTCCGTGTTACAGTGGAAATGAGTCTCTTTATGAGGAGAATTAAGTTTCATAACCCACCAGGTCCCTGACCCTGGTCATATTAACTTCAGTGATCCCGCTGTATGAGTGTGTGCACACATGCACCTGCACACACAGGCGTGCACACCCCCTCTTGCGAGTCCAATAACAGAGTGAAGTGAGCTTGGAAGCAGCTCAACTGCAAACCCACCTTGTATTTCCTATGAAAAGTCACATCTCACATGAACACTGGCAGTTTGGAAAATCATTACTCCAGTTCACACGTCCGCTATTCCCATCTACAAACCAAGGTTTTGGCTTAAGTCACTCAGTAAAATGAGCAAATAAATTAAACTGTATCTGCAGAAACTTTCATATGCACATTCTAGAATGAGATGGTTTGAGGCTTGTTGTAATGAGCACACACACTGCACATGGTCAACATTAGGAACTGATGCAGTGTACTTTAACAGAGTTTGGCAGCTATGCTACACTCACATTTAGAAAAGTCAGAGCTGCTGCAAACAAATGCTGGTTTACTTCACAGAATAAATGCTGGCACAGATCAATAAAAAGGAAGCTGGCATTAATAACTTCACACTGACCTAACACCAAGAGATAAAGAGGGTGTTTTTTCAGTTTAAAGTCACTGATGGTGGAAGATTTAATATGCAAAAGAAGAATGATCGGGACCATGTTAAAGCTACAGCAAAATACCCTACAGCATCTGTATCCCTTAAACATTTTACACTGTCACATTAAAACTACAAACTTGAATGCATTTTATAAGCATTTTATGTGGCAGACCAAAACCAAGTAGTGCATAATTCTGAAATGGAAGGAAAGTAATATATGTTTTTCAAAATGTTTTACAAATAATAATGTAAAAAGTGTGATGTGAATTTGTGTTCAGACCCTTTTAACTCTTATACTTCTAAATCAAATCCAAAATTGCTGAATAGCTGTCAGATCCACATAGCTGTGTGCATGTTGGTGTGTTTGTGTGTCTCCCCTCACCACTTCCTTGCAGGGTGTGTCTGGCAGATATGGCTCCACAGCGGCAGCTAGTTACAACCAATCAGGAGGAGGTTAAAGAGAAGCATATACCAAGAGGCAGATGCCAGATTGTTTGCTCACTCAGCATAGAATTCAGTCCTACCTTCTCTGCATACATTGTTCTCTCATTTCTGACTCTAACCAGTTTGTACTTTTCTTTTAGGCACCAGTCCATGCCCAATCTCAGGCTCGTTGTTTCAGTGGTCTGCTCCAGCGCTTCTCGGATCATTGGAGAAATTCTCTCAAGATCACTACCGGTTATCTGCTCTCTGCTTGTGGAGTGCCTGCCTGGTACCGCTTCCAACCCCTTAACTACCCACCTCACTCTCACCTGCCTTTCCACCCTCTGGAGTACAAGGAGTTCATTGCAGTATTGATATTGCGTACAATGATACAGCAACATTAACATATTTGTGATATTGTGGGTACCTATCAAAACATGGACATCCAACAACAGTTTGCTCAGATTTATTCATACATCTGGGAGATTTAGGTTTAAAGTAATATTTAAATTTTACCATACTCTGTATAGTATAGTATATTCCATACTCTGACTTTATGTTAATTAATGTTTTGGACTCCCAACTTCAGCGATCCACATCTTAGGTAGGACAATCTTTCAACAAGACAACAAGAAGTAGTTTACCATAAAATGCATCTTTTATTCTACCCTATATACATCAACAAACTGGTCTATGGTTCAGAAGAACAATAAAGCTCAAAACAACAGTTTCATTTAAAAACTGTAGTGCATAATACTGTTGAGTCATTTAAAAGAAGTCAAAAAGTGAGTGCAAATCAAGATGTTAATGACAAACATACATAGGCTGGAGATTTAGGCTCCAGAAAAAACGTTTCCGTGATAGACTGGGTTTTATTCATACTTGCATATTTTTTATGTCAGAAAAAAGTACAGCCATGGTAGAAAAAATGAAATCTATCTTAACAGCACTGTTTTTACCCCGCCTGTTCATCCCTCCCTAGTTCGTGTTTATTCCGAGGATAACGGGACGGATTGTTTACAACGACAGGTGTGCTCACAGCATGTTCATCTGTGCAATTAGTGGAGCATCTCTAAAGTAAACCAGAATTGACACTAGATGCAGGGAGGGTTTAGTTTTTCCACAGAACTTGGCAGCACAGTGTTTCGGCACAATCCCTTCAACCATCACCTCACACTAGGAAAGTCAATTTTTACATCATACACAGTAATTTTCCACATACTAAAAAGACCAGCATTTTTGCCCTCCCGGTTTAAACTGCAATTAAAAAAAATATTTTTGACATAAATACGTTTGTCCAAGTTGAAAAAAATTTTACAAGTTTATTTTTTTCGTTCCTGATTTTTTTTTTGTGTTTTGGTGAAAAATTTAGAAAACCTTTAATATATAATAGCAGTGTGGAATCCGTTCTATGTTTTTTATGCTCAATATTAAATGAGTTCGCCATCAGAAGTCTCTGACAAAGCTCAGCTCATGGCACCTGTTATAGGTTTACTGTGTGTGATCAAGTAAACTGCATCCCCAGCAAGACATAGTCATGTCACGAAGTAAATTTACTTGATTACTGTACTTAAGTACAGTTTTTGAGAATTTGTACTCTACTTGAGGAGCACTTTTTTGGAAAACATTACTTTAACGCCACTACATTTTAACAATAAAATTATTTTTTTTCCTTAACTACATTTCTATGAAGGCTTTCATTACTCGTTACTTCTGTGTGTCGTTTTTTAATGTAGTTTTAAAAAACAAAGAGCTAAGATTTTGTTTTCTTTATGTTTTGTCTGCATATGAATAACCGGAACCACAATTCAATATATTAGAATTACGTTCAGGACTATTGCAGGTCTAGGCTTCGAAATTAGATAAGGGTAAGATCTATATACGCTGAGGTTGACATCCCAGCATTTATCAAAGAACATTAGATTCTATCTATACTCAATTAGATGCTAGATATGTGGTGGAATACATGGATGCATGCTTTACATCCATGAGAGGATGTATGTAGAGAGTTTATTAAGCACATTCGCAGCAAGTGTCCCTTGCTAGCTTTGCAGGTATCCATCACTATGAAGGTTTAGTGTGATGAAGAAATTAAATGCCTCCACAAAATGAATACCGGTGGCCGAGTTTTGAAAACCTTTTGCCTTGGAAGTGTTCTGAAAGTCTACTAAATTTAAAAGAGACAAACTGATTTCCATTCAGCAGAAGTAAACTGTGACTTTAAGTTCTCAACTGCATAAATGTGTGCTCAGTTACCAGAAATAAAACACACAGACATGTTTTTGTGTTTGTTGACGAATACTAAAATTTCAAGAATACAAAAATACTGGACAGGAGCTCTGAATCACTCCTTGTTCAGAAGCTCATACTGATCGAACCTGTTTAACAGCCTGATTTTGTCATGATCATAGTCTACTTTTACAGTAAAAACTACCGTTGACTTTGAGTTTTCTCCCCATATTCTCTTTCTATTTTTCTTTCTGCCACTCCCCCCCCGACTGCTGCCAAGACGGCAGTTAAGTAGCACTGACAATAAGCTCCCAACAATCCCAGAATGCAATGCGGTGTCATATCTGCATGCTCTATACCCATGTAATGTAGTGTTTTATTTCACAGCTCTTTAAAATTACCAGGTTTTTATACATATAGGCAGCACCTATTTTATTCATTTTAATGAAATACTTGATTGTGACTCAGGAACAAAGTCCTCTTGATTGGGACATCCCTCTTCAAACTTATAGAACTGAAAGAGGGTGTATTATATGATTATATGCTTTATGTAGTCAATGTGTATCTGTCAATTGCAAAACATGTTGCCCACAACTGATTCAAACACAATGCAAAGGTGCTTCATTTGCTTGTAGTTAAAGACATTTACTTATATGACAAGTTATGACTGAGGGGGCAAAATGCCACTATGGAAATTTTACAGCTCAGCAAGCTGTCAGGACTTGGATATAGGTCAGTGGGAGCACACCTGACAGATGCAGCTACTGGAAATGGAGGAGTACGACTGAGGATTGCCTTTCTCAGTCTCATCAGTCCTCTGTGCGTCTGTCAGCACCTGAGCCCTCTGCTGCGATCGTATCTCTCAATTACAGCACCCAGCACATTCCTGTCAACCACACACATGCATGCATGCACACACGCACCTGCACGCTGAGATCAAAACATCTCAATAGGCATTACTCTCACTCATGACTTAATGGGCTACATTTTTCTCTCTGAAAACACAAACAATTTTCACAACCATCAAAAAAAAAAAAATCACGAGCCAAGCATTTTACAGCCAGAATGAACAGGCCAGATTATGACAAATAGCTTTTGCTGAATTCCATATTTCATTCATGTCAAATGTTAAATAATTTACACTATTATAAACACACACTCATCACTCCCACACTTCTTTCTCATATTCACATGAGCTATGGAAGACAAAATGATTTTCCAGGAATCAGAAAAAGTTTGGAAATTCTTGTTTGCCGACTCGTTAACCTTACAAATGGCACAGGACATGATGTCCTCCATTATTCACACAAACACACACTCTGCTCACACTCATTCTTTAAAAAGCGTCCACACCAAGGGGTCATTTCGCTGGGGAAGAGCTTTCACAAACATTAAAAGATCCAGAAACAAACGCAGCTCAGAGATATATGCATGAATACACAATTTCATTTTTTTAATGATGAGGTCCCTTTTAGCACACACCCCTTCCACTCTAGCCAGAATAATTAAAGTGAGTAACTATGAATGTAGGTCTGCGTGAGTGTGTTCTCATTTCAGTCAAGATGCTTCTGGTGGTTTGCTGACAGGCTGCATCTACCCACTGGCATTTATATCCATTCCTCATGGTAGAACTGCTGGAGATGGAATCCAGTGGTCAGCAATAAAAGCTAGTTCTGGCATTGGCTGGGCTATCCTAAGAACAACAAACATTACTATTCGTTGGATTTTTTTTTTCTTAATGAAGCTCTTAACTGAATATGTGAAACAGGCACAATGGTCTGGTTTACACTCTTTTGAGCCAAATAAACTTTGTACACTTT
The DNA here is from genome assembly GCA_036173005.1 of Crenichthys baileyi. Classification (NCBI taxonomy): domain Eukaryota; kingdom Metazoa; phylum Chordata; class Actinopteri; order Cyprinodontiformes; family Goodeidae; genus Crenichthys; species Crenichthys baileyi. The sequence continues at coordinate 366,814 of JAHHUM010001174.1, forward strand.
TTGTGACATCTATTATTAATGTCAATAAATTAAAAATTTCTTTTGTAAACTCCCAGCATTTCCTAAAGACACAAATGCTGGGATGACTTGATTATCTGCTTTTAAATTCAGACTAGACAGAGGTAGTTGTCTTCAGACCAAACATTTTACAGACTGCTACAAACTGCTAAGTTACTTGTTTACTTCTAAATGCATTTATTTAGAGTTACTTATGTAGTACCACAGAGTTCCTGGCTTGTGCCATTCTTCGTTACTATATACGTATGCTTCCACATGCTATATAATCAGAAAGCATAGGACACATTTCCATTGTTCTGCCAATGATACTTCACTATACAGGGGTTAGACAATGAAACTGAAACACCTGTCATTTTAGTGTGGGAGGTTTCATGGCTAAATTGGACCAGCCTGGTAGCCAGTCTTCATTGATTGCACATTGCACCAGTAAGAGCAGAGTGTGAAGGTTCAATAAGCAGGGTAAGAGCAGAGTTTTGCTCAAAATATTGAAATGCACACAACATTATGGGTGACATACCAGAGTTCAAAAGAGGACAAATTGTTGGTGCACGTCTTGCTGGTGCATCTGTGACCAAGACAGCAAGTCTTTGTGATGTATCAAGAGCCACGGTATCCAGGGTAATGTCAGCATACCACCAAGAAGGACAAACTACATCCAACAAGATTAACTGTGGACGCCAGAGGAAGCTGTCTGAAAGGGATGTTCAGGTGCTAACCCGGATTGTATCCAAAAAACATAAAACCACTGCTGACCAAATCACGGCAGAATTAAATGTGCACCTCAACTCTCCTGTTTCCACCAGAACTGTCCGTCGGGAGCTCCACAGGGTCAATATAGACGCCGGGCTGCTATAGCCAAACCTTTGGTCACTCATGCCAATGCCAAACGTTGGTTTCAATGGTGCAAGGAGCACAAATCTTGGGCTGTGGACAATGTGAAACATGTATTGTTCTCTGATGAGTCCACCTTTACTGTTTTCCCCACATCCGAGAGAGTTACGGTGTGGAGAAGCCCCAAAGAAGCGTACCACCCAGACTGTTGCATGCCCAGAGTGAAGCATGGGGGTGGATCAGTGATGGTTTGGGCTGCCGTATCATGGCATTCCCTTGGCCCAGTACTTGTGCTAGATGGGCGCGTCACTGCCAAAGACCACCGAACCATTCTTGAGGACCATGTGCATCCAATGGTTCAAACATTGTATCCTGAAGGCGGCGCCGTGTATCAGGATGACAATGCACCAATACACACAGCAAGACTGGTAAAAGATTGGTCTGATGAACATGAAAGTGAAGTTGAAAATCTCCCATGGCCTGCACAATCACCAAATCTTCATATTATTGAGCCACTTTCGGGTGTTTTGGAGGAGTGAGTCAGGAAACGTTTTCCTCCACCAGTATCACGTAGTGACCTGGCCACTATCCTGCAAGAAGAATGGCATAAAATCCCTCTGACCACTGTGCAGGACTTGTATATGTCATTCCCAAGACGAATTGACGCTGTATTGGCTGCAAAAGGAGGCCCTACACCATACTAATAAATTATTGTGGTCTAAAACCAGGTGTTTCAGTTTCATTGTCCAACCCCTGTACTTATCTATTAAGCCTAATAAATCCAACTGATTAAACAGACTGATTGAGTGGATAAAAGCCTGAATGACTTAATTTTCTCCTTTTAATTACAGAAAAGACAGCAGTTATTTTCTTTTGATCAGAATATCTTAAGAACAAACTGATTTGACAGTCACTTTATCTGAATGGTTATAATTTGGCCTCCAGTCCCACTGTAGAGAACTTGGGTGTCACCTTTGACCTGGGCATGTCCTTTAAATCCCATACTGAACAAATTTCTAGGACATTGTACACTGCAGTGCACTGCATAGAAAGAAATATCTTGTCCTACAGTGGGACAGAAAAACTAGACATTTGGTGCTTCTTGGATTGACTATTGGCATGGTGGCAATCTGCCTGTGGCTTTGCTAAGGTGTTAAGACAGTCCAGATTGCTTTAAGCATTTCCATAAAGCTTCTCAGTAAAGTGAAGCATGAAGTGCTCTTAAATTTCCTGGTAGATGTCTGTGCTAATTTTGGAATCGATAAAACACAATGGATCAACCTCAGTAGATGACATGGCCTCTCACATATTTTGAATTTCTTTGCCACTCCACTCTCCGTCCAAACACTTGATTTTTAAGCCAAATGCAATATTTACTTTCTTCTGAAAAAAGATCTTCAGACCACTGAGCAGCAGTCTTTTTTCCCCTTAGCCCAGATAAGCTCATGTAAGGCTTCTGACATTTCCTCCGCTTCAGGGGTGGCTTAACACAACGAATGGGACAGTAGTAGTAGTGTGTAGTCCACGTCTAGAATACATCTGTGCGTGGTGACTCTTGAAGCACTTACTCCAGCCACAGTCTGTGCCTTTTGAATTTCTCCCAGACTCTTGAGTCTTGCTTCAACGCTACAGCTATTCTAGTTGCTTGTGTAGCACAATCTTTCCTTCCAGTCAACTTTCAATTAATATGCTTAGATACAGGATTCTGTAAACAGCCAGCTTCTTTAGCAATGATCATTTGTGGCTTACTTAGATTCACCTGTAACTGTGGTTCAAGCAAAAATGTAGCTAATCACAGCATCCCAAAAAAGCCTCTTTTTCTTCCTCACACAATTTTAATCTTTAAGATTTTGCTGCTCATCATTTCTTACTGTTCTTCACATTTAAAGTTGATGGTTTGGCATTCATTGCTGTAGAAGATGTGGGTTCCTCAACAAGGAGACTACAATGAGACAACAAATTAAAATGTATTCCTTTTGACCTATATTAACCCTCCCCTGCAATTGATTGTACCTACTATATACTCCTGAATCACTTAAAAAGTGATCACTGTCCCTAAAGTTGTTTTTGGCCTCTTCAGGCAATACACACATATAGCCACACACACACACATCATGCTTTTACATGAGAAAATGTCTCTGCTTCTCTCTCCATTTATGATCTAGTGCCCCAAACAAATCCTGAATTAATTAAAAAGGGAAATCCCAATGGTCTTCAGACAGAAACACACTCTCTCCTTTTCTTTCATGCCCACACAATACACACATATACACACAGATTGGGTGTCTTTCACCATTATGTGGTGGTAAGGGATTAATGGAGCCTGTTCACCAATGGGAGTGCTTGCAGGCTGACGGAGAGTGATGGTACACAAGCATTCTTGGTTTAAGCATTATAGAGCAGTTTCTTAGGGACAAGGGCCTAACAAAAAAGTTTTATTTTGCAGTATATACATATATTTTCTCATAAAGCAATAATTTCTGTGTTATTAAAAAGCGTAAATGAAGTAATTTGGTTAGTTGTGTGATATAAAAGTACTTCAAATCTAGTTTAATATTATGCAATGAAGGCATCTGACTGACGTAAAATGTGTAGTAGGGTTGTGCATCTCTTCTCTGTGGGTGATACGATCTGTATCTCAGTATGCTTTCAACGATCCAATTAATTTTAGATACACAGATGGAAAAAAAGACACGGTCCAATTCACCCTATAACAATGCAGTTTCATTCAGTGATTTTAGGGTTAAAAATTGCCACCTTTTTAGCAGAAAGTCATGCGTGTGTACAGCGGACCTGTTTTCCTCCCGCTGTGTTGACCAATTGGTGACCTTAGGCATGTCTTAACTTGTCAAAATCGAATTCTTAGGTCAAACTATAATAAAACATTGAAAGAAGTTCATAGTGCTGAGATGAAGCCCTTACACAGTTTTTTGGTCTCAACCAGGAAATGGACAAAAACCTCCTTCTGTCATGGTTTGTAGCTGAACCCAAGTTCAAGTAGTAGAGCATTGTAGCGACTGGAACCATGAGGCAGAGAAACAGAGCAAAGGCATGAAGAAGTATTAAGGAGGCAACAGAAGAACCCAGCAAAGAGACAGACAACCAGAGTACAATATATACAGAGGGAAGAATGGAGGGAAAGCATGGTAAACAGGTGAGTGTAATCAGGAGGAGATGAGGAACAGCCGAGACCAATGAAAAGAGAGAGAGCTGAAGGAGAAGAGTAAATAAGCAGGAGCAGACAGAGAGAAACACAGGAAGGAAATCTAGCAGAATAAAACAGAAATGTACATAAACACTAAACAAGGAGGTAAAACATAAAAAAAAAACTCACTGAGAAAGCCACCTAACAATAATGGACACAGAGAACTGAACTGAAGAATACAATTCTAAGAAACCAATAACAGCAAGGAAATGGTTAAAAATACACAAAAAAGAAAATCCCCAAACACCTGGGGACCGTAACACCTTCTGGCTGGAAACTTGGCATTAAATGGCCAGACATCATAGTTCTTTAAATTGGCATTTAAAGGACAAATATATTATTTGCTGAAAACTCATGAGATTTGTATTTATTTATTTATTTTTTAAAAGCTTCAATTCATAGTCAAAAGTTTGATAACTGTATGACAAGATAGTGAACAACAGCTGAATTTGTGTCTTTTCTGAATTTAAATGCAAGATTTGGATTCTTTAGGATAAAAATTGCTGAGTATCATCAGCATAACAGTGGACATTTATTACATACTGTATGTATTCTCTTTAATGTACTTACATATACATAAAACTGGAGCAAGCTTTCATAACTTCATACTTACATTTTTTAAACTAAGTTTTTTGAGATAAACCACTTTCTGTCATGTGATAAAAATGGAAATTCTTCATTAATGTCAGAGGCGATTTAGGAAAATGCGTTTTTAAATCTGCTCTTCAATAAACAAAAAAGGCATCTTAAAAGCATGCAGAGCTGAAAGCCTGTCCTGGCAACTACCACCTGTTGAGGATCAGGTCTGTTGTGATAGACTGAGTTATGTCTGCCTTTGCTGTGTCTAGACAAGATTAAAATAGACTTGGTTAGATCATGTGGGCGCCATTCAAGACTATTACTGACTGAAGCAATTATGTGGATAAAAGCACTTTGCTAGCTCTGTAATGGGCAAGTGGTCCTAGTTTGATTACATGTATATATTAATCTTTAACTGATGTGGGTTTAAGTGCTCTTTACAGTAAGAGGTCACTCTCTTACATGGCAAGTTAGTAAGGTAGTGGTAACCAGCAGAAAACACAACATAAAACAGCTCAAGAATCAGACTGACTGCTCTCTAAACAACTAAGATGTTTGTTTCTCTAGTGTTTCCTATGAAAATTACAGAAAACTGGGAGGCTTTGAAGAGTTGTAATCAACTTCTCATCTTGTATCCCTGTTTTGAAGCTTTCAGGTCAAAGAGATGTTCAGTAAACACATTCACATCTGCTGGAAATTGGGAAAATGTGGAAAGATAATTGGCTGTTGATAGCTGGAAGTCTTCTGACAGGCTTGATGACGGATAACATTTGCCGCATTTGAGCTCTGAAAAAAAATGGAGCAATGATGGTTTCTTAGTGATGTTGCTTTGAGAGGGAAATCATGTGTGAACAGCAGTTTAAACCCTAATAGGGCCATTAAAAATAGCACAATGCCTTCCCACTGAAAGTTTTTTTTTTAGTATTATTTCTTAACATCTACAGTATAATGCAATATGAAAACATCTAGCAATTAAAACAATACAATGGAATTATAAAGTAAACAAAACAAAGTGTAAAGGTTTAAAATCTGTTTTGGATTATGGGTTAATCATAGTAGCCACCTTATCATTTCATAACAGTTTTATACACTGTTAATTGCATCTGGCAGTCTCATGTGGTCACCACCTGGAGCTGCTATAACAATGATCTTCAATGAGTTCCCACATATGCAGAGCATTTTTTGACTGCCTCTTCTATTCCATGGAGTCCAGCTAATTCCATACCATCTTACTCAGGGGTCTGGTGTCTTTATAAACTTGGTCATTTGATGCTTCTGTTGATACTCCCTTTGGTGATTGCTGATAAAACTATTAATAACTTTTTATTGTTACAAAATATGATTCTTAATGATGGATCATTGTTTCATGGAAAACTAATTACATTCTTTCTTGGTAAAGAGCTGAGTTCTTGATTTATTGATCCGTCTATGTCCCAACTCACCTATGGTCATGAGATATGAATCATGACCAAAACAGTGAGATCAGTGATAAAGCGGCTGATAAAGCGACTTCCTTTGAAGGGTGGCTAGATTCTACCTCTGAGACAAGGTAAGGAGCTGTGCCATCTGTGGGGTAGCTTGAAGTAGAGCCATTGCTCCTCTGCATCAAAAGGAGGCAGTTGAGGTTGGTGGATGGATGGATGGTTGGATGGAGCAATGACAGTTCTGCTGAGAACAAAGAAGACATGATCATTTTGTAAAATGTTCAGGTGTTGGTTACATCTTAAACCGATTATTCGTTGCAGTCTGGACCTGTCCTGTTTGTGGATGAACCAAACCACACTGAGATGGATGAAGACAGGACAGACTGAATGATGGCAGTGTAGAAGATGACCAGCAGCTCCTGTGGAAGGTTGTACCTCTTGAGTTGCCTCAGGAAGTACAGTCTCTGGTGGGCCTTCTTTCGAACAGTGTCTATGTGTGAAGACCATCTCAGGTCCTCAGAGATGGTGGTTCCTAAGAACCTGAAGTGATCCACAGCCGACACGGTGTTGTTGAGGATGGTGAGGGGGGTGTATGGAGGTGGTATTTTTCGAAAGTCCACCACCATCTCCACAGTCTTGAGTGGGTTTAGTTCCAGGCAGTTCTGACTACACCAGTGTATCAGGCGATCCACCTCCTGCCTGTATGCAGACTCATCACCATCCTGGATCAGTACAATGACAGTGGTGTCATCTGCAAACTTAAGGAGTACTTGGTACCTTGGTAACTTGGTACCTTAAATGGTGACTCCATCAATGGTGAATCCATCAATGCATATTTAGACTTTAAAAAAAAACATTCGTATTTTGCGTAATCTGATTTCAACATTTTGTGTTCCTTTACCTATACTCATGACCAAACACTGTGACATTGAAACAATTGTATTTTATGGCTTTAACACGTTTAGATTGTTTTTGTCAGGATCACTGCCATGTCTGTTTTTTGGGTGCTGCTTACTGTGTTTAGCCTCTAGATGGCGTCTGGACGTGGAGGTGTCCGACAGGTGTTTTCCATCACCCTGATCACCTGCAGAGGAGGATTTAAGGAGGAGGCTGTCAGCAACTCATTGCCAGAGTGTTGCCCTTTAGTGGTACAACTCCAGCCACATTACTCTTGCCTAGTCCTCGTTTTGCCTTTGCTTAATCCTGCACGTTCTACCTTACAAGTGTACCTGAACCTGACCTCGCCGTCAACTTTGAACTTCTTGGATTATTGTCTTCTGAAAAGAAGTCATTTAACCTCATGAACAAAGACTCAAACATCCGTTTGCTCCTGTGGATCTCACTGGCTGGCAGCTTCCTCTATACCTGGGATCCTCCTCAGCGAACCCTGTCCACCCTCCCACGCACACAAGCTTCTACCACAGTAAACTCTGGACATTCTAACTTCCTGGCAGACCTGAACTCACCATCTCTGTTCCCACGGGTAAACAATCCTCTGGGCTTTTCTCCACCTCTCCCTCTGGCGGATCATCTCTTTCTCCCCAGTAAGACTGAATCATTACTTATCATTATCTATCTCGAGTTTATCCCTGCTTACCTTTCTGCTTTATTTTTTACAGTTCATAGTCCACTTCCAAGTTCTTGCCTTGTCATTGTAAATAAAACTTCTAGCCATGAAACTCAATCTCCTGAATTGCTTTCTGCATGTGGTTCAAATTTGTTAAATCCACTATGAAAGTTTTACATGACTTTAAGATACACTATACTGAATAACAAAAACAAATGCAATTACATCAAATTTCCATACAGAAAATTGTAATTTAGAGTTTATTTTCTGTATAATTCTGTAATTTGTTCAGGGAAGACTCTTAAATGATTCTTCACTGTTGAAATCAATTGAATTCAGTTCATTTATAAAGCCTAATAGTGCCAATTCACAACTGTCATCACAAGGCTCTTTGCAAAAATAAAAATTTAATTTTTATTCATAAATAATCCATTCAATTCAATCATAGTGACAGATTCAAAGTCAATGATTCAATCCTCATTATAAAACAATGCAGTCAAGTTCCGTTTATTAATCCAGTTGGCAAAAGATCTGTATCTAAGGAAACCTAGTGGATCTGTAGCAATTATTTTTCTTGAACGAGCATGTAGCGACAGTGGATAATTGACTGCATGGTGTTGTTATCTTTGACGCAATCCCTCACCAAGCATGCATATTTAATAACAGTTATCTTTTAATCATTTACAATTATATTTACCATCCAAAACTCTGCTAAAGGCTGTATTATTTTATTTTGAAAATTGTTCAAATGTGATATCTACCCCATTAGAAATAATAATCTGTCTTTGTAAGTACTAAATAAACACCTTTTTATCAGTGTCTTCATATTGTCCACTGCTTTATTATTTATTGTATTAAGGGCTGAAGGAGGAGCTCTGGGTAACGTCACTTCCTGTTTTGGCTATTGCACTCGGTGGATTGTTTGGTGTGTGAAGGCTCTCTCGTTTGATCTGATTTCTCTCTACTGTGATACCTCTTACTTGTTATAATACATAAGCACGTTAAAACACATACTTTCTGTTGCTGTATTTAACGTTTGGGGACTCTCCGTGTCTTACACGGTTTTCTAGTAGTGGTAAGGGGTCACTAGCTTAGCGTTAGCTTTAGCTCCACCATGGCTACCCGTTCTGCTGTTTCTCTCTCCGAGTCTTCTCCTCTCTCCTGCTCTCTGTGTCAGATGTTCAGTTACTCCTCTGCCTCCTTTGGTAATAATGGTACGTGTAATAAATGAAGCATTTTTGTAGCTTTGGAGGCGAGGGTGTTGGATTTGGAGGCCAGGCTCCGCGCTGTTGAAAAACCAGCAGATAGCCGAGGCCCCTTAGCCAGCGCGGAGCCACCGAGGGTAGCTCCCCGTAGCAGTCCTCCAGCAGAGCCCGCGCTGCCGGGATCTCAGGCCGGCTGGGTGACGGTACGTAGAAAGCATAGTCCTAGATCCCAGCCCACAGGTCACCACCAACCCATCTGCGTTTCTAAAAGATTTTCCCCACTCACACACACACACCCGCTGAGAAGCCAACTCTGGTTGATCCGGTTGATCAATTGGCAGCTCAATAGTCAGAAACGTGACACTAGAGACACCAGGGGCCAGAACGGGCGACATCAAATCATACTTGAAACTGCTGGCTAAGAATAAGCGTAAATACAGTAAGATTGTTATTCACGCTGGCGGTAATGACACCCGGTTACGTCAATCGGAGGTCACCAAAGTTAGTGTTGCTTCGGTGTGTAAGTTTGCCAAAACAATGTCGGACTCCGTAATTTTCTCTGGTCCCCTCCCCAATTTAACCAGTGATGACATGTTTAGCTGCATGCTCTCATTTAAACGCTGGCTGTCTAGGAGGTGTCCAGAAAACAATGTGGGCTACATTGATAATTGGCGAACATTTTGGGGAAAACCTGGTCTGATCCGGAGAGACGGCATCCATCCCACTTTGGATGGAGCAGCTCTTCTTTCTAGGAATCTGGCCGAATTTATTAGTTGTCGAAAACTCTGACAACCCAGGGTTCAGACCAGGAAGCAGGGTCGTAGTTTAATACTCCTCTCTGCAGCCTCTGTACTGCTACCCACCCATTACCCTATTAAGACAGTGTCTCGCCCACGGCCGAAATTGAATAGATTAAAAAATAATCTAAAAGGAGGAAATCAGGAAAATCTCATAAAAATAAACACAACTCAGACTAAAAAGAAAAATAAAACAATTAAATGTGGCCTACTGAACATAAGATCTCTCTCTTCAAAGACTTTGCTAATTAGTGACCGGATTTGTCACAATCAGATTGATTTATTTTGCCTCATAGAAACCTGGCCGCAGCAAGAGGATTATGTTACTATAAATGAGTCGACTCCTACTAATTATAAAAATTTTCACATTCCTCGAAATACTGGGGCGAGGAGGAGGAGTAGCAACCATCTTTCAGTCCGATTTATTGATTAGTCCCAGACCAATCAATAGCTACAACTCTTTTGAATATTTAATCCTTAGTTTTCCTCATCCAAATTGCAAAGCAATAAAAACACTTCTGTTTGTTGTTTTATACCGTCCATCAGGCCCTTACTCTCAATTTTTAGATCAGTTTTCAGACCTTTTATCTGATTTAGTGTTAAATACAGATAAGGTTATTATAGTGGGGGATTTTAACATTCATGTTGACACTAAAAGTGATAGCTTAAATATTGCCTTTACTGCTATCTTAGACTCATTGGCTTTGCTCACAATATTAACAAACCTACCCACCTTTGTCTTCATTCTCTGGACCTTGTGCTGACATATGGCATTGAGTGTAAAGACAAAACAATATTTTCTCATAACCCTGTCCTGTCTGACCATTTCTTAATAACCTTTGAGTTTAATTTAACCGAGTACTCCACACCTGAAAGAAAATTTCATTATAGTAGATCATTGTCAGACGATGCTGTAACAACCTTTAAAGAATCTGTTCCACTTTTAATCTCCTCATCATTACTGAAAAACACAGTGGAGGGCAAAAATTCTGCTTCTGCCCTTCACAAATTGATTATTTTGTTCATAGTGTTTCTTCATCATTGCGTGATGCATTAGAGAATGCAGCCCCCTTGAAAAAGAAGGTAATCATTCATAGGAGGCTGACTCCCTGGTTAATTCAGAGCTGCGTACTTTAAAGCACAACGTTAGAAAATTGGAGAGAAAATGGCGCTCTACACACCTAGAGGATTCCTACTTAATCTGGAAAAATAGCCTACTGTTGTATAAAACGATACTTCGCCAAGCCAGAACAGCTTATTTCTCATCATTAATAGAAGAGAACAAGAATAATCCTAGGTTTCTCTTTAGTACAGTTGCTAAAATTACACAGAGTCATAGCTCTGTTGAGCCATCCATTCCCTTAGCTCTTAGCATTCATGACTTTATGGGATTCTTCTTATATAAAATTGATTCTATTAAAACTGTTTTGATCATGTGGAGCTTCCTGAGTTATCAGAAATATTAGCTTCATCTAAACCATCAACTTGTATGTTAGACCCAATCCCAACCAAATTATTTAAGGAAGTGTTCCCTCTGATTACCAGCCCCATTTTAGATATGATTAATCTATCTGTGGGAAATGGATATGTATCACAGGCTTTGAAGGTAGCTGTAATTAAACCTTTACTTAAGAAACCTTCGCTTGCTCGAGATGACTTGAAAAATTACAGACCCATATCCAATCTTCCATTCTTTTTTAAAATTCTTGAGAAAATAGTTGCTAATCAAATGTGTGAGCATTTACACAGCAATGACCTGTTTGAAGAGTTTCAGTCAGGCTTCAGAGCTCATCATAGCACTGAAACAGCTCTGCTGAAAGTCACTAATGATATTCTTATTGCCTTGTGTCTATACTTGTCCTCTTAGATCTCAGTGCTGCATTTGATACAGTCGACCATAATATTCTCTTAAAAAGGCTGGTATATGCTGTAGGGATCAGGGGAACAGCGCTAGGCTGGTTTAAATCTTTTTGTCTGACAGATTCCAGTTTGTTCATGTAAATGATAAATCATCTTTAAACTCCAGGGTTAATTGTGGAGTACCACAGGGTTCAGTACTTGGGCCAATTCTCTTTACTATATATAAGCTTCCAATAGGTCAAATTATCAGGCAGCATAGGATAAATTTTCACTGTTACGCTGATGATACTCAGCTTTACTTATCCATAAATCCTGATGAACCCAACCAGTTAGATAGACTACAAGCATGTCTGGAAGATATAAAAACTTGGATGACTTTAAATTTTTTGCTTCTAAATTCAGACAAGACAGAAGTTGTCGTCTTTGGACCAGAGTCTTTAAAAAAAAAAACTGCTTAGTCAATCACTTAACCCTGGATGGCATTAAATTGACCTCCGGTAATAAAAGTAAAAAACCTTGGTGTTACTTTTGAGCAGGACATGTCATTTAAATCCCATATTAAACAGGTTTCTAGTATTTCCTTCTTTCACCTCCGGAACATTGCCAAATTAGAAATATCCTATCCAGGAGTGACGCTGAAAAAACTAGTCCATGCATTTCTTACTTCAAGGCTGGACTATTGTAATTCTTTACTATCAGGATGTCCACAAAATGCAATTAAAAGCCTTCAGCTAATTCAAAATGCTGCAACAAGAGTTCTGATGAAAATTAAAAAAGAGAGATCATATTTCTCCTATTTTAGCTTCCCTTCATTGGCTCCCTGTTAAATCCAGAATAGAATTTAAAATTCTCCTCCTCACATATAAAGCCCTTAATGATCTACAGGGGTTGGACAATGAAACTGAAACACCTTGTTTTAGACCACAATAATTTATTAGTATGGTGTAGGGCCTCCTTTTGCAGCCAATACAGCGTCAATTCGTCTTGGGAATGACATATACAAGTCCTGCACAGTGGTCAGAGGGATTTTAAGCCATTCTTCTTGCAGAATAGTGGCCAGGTCACTATGTGATACTGGTGGAGGAAAACGTTTCGTGACTCGCTGCTCCAAAACACCCCAAAGTGGCTCAATGATATTTAGATCTGGTGACTGTGCAGGCCATGGGAGATGTTCAACTTCATTTTCATGTTCATCAAACCAATCTTTCACCAGTCTTGCTGTGTGTATTGGTGCATTGTCATCCTGATACACGGCACCGCCTTCAGGATACAATGTTTGAACCACTGGATGCACATGATCCTCAAGAATGGTTCGGTAGTCCTTGGCAGTGACGCGCCCATCTAGCACAAGTTATTGTGCCAAGGGAATGCCATGATATGGCAGCCCAAACCATCACTGATCCACCCCCATGCTTCACTCTGGGCATGCAACAGTCTGGGTGGTACGCTTCTTTGGGGCTTCTCCACACCGTTACTCTCCCGGATGTGGGGAAAACAGTAAAGGTGGACTCATCAGAGAACAATACATGTTTCACATTGTCCACAGCCCAAGATTTGCGCTCCTTGCACCATTGAAACCAACGTTTGGCATTGGCACGAGTGACCAAAGGTTTGGCTATAGCAGCCCGGCCGTGTATATTGACCCTGTGGGGCTCCCGACGGACAGTTCTGGTGGAAACAGGAGAGTTGAGGTGCACATTTAATTCTGCCGTGATTTGGGGAGCCGTGCTTTTATGTTTTTGGATACAATCCGGGTTAGCACCTGAACATCCCTTTCAGACAGCTTCCTCTTGCGTCCACAGTTAATCCTGTTCGATGTGGTTCGTCCTTCTTGGTGGTATGCTGACATTACCCTGGATACCATGGCTCTTGATACATCACAAAGACTTGCTGTCTTGGTCACAGATGCGCCAGGCAAGATTAGCACCCAACAATTTGTCCTCTTTTGAACTCTGCTATGTCACCCATAATGTTGTGTGCATTTCAATATTTTGAGCAAAACTGTGCTCTTACCCTGCTAATTGAACCTTCACACTCTGCTCTTACTAGTGCAATGTGCAATCAATGAAGACTGGCTACCAGGCTGGTCCCATTTAGCCATGAAACCTCCCACACTAAAATTACAGGTGTTTCAGTTTCATTGTCCAACCCCTGTAGCTCCATCATACATCAGAGATCTGATTGTTCATATGTTCCAAAAGGGGCACTTCGTTCTCAGACTGCAGGTTTTTACTGGTGGTTTTCCCTAGAGTCTCTAGAAGTAGAATGGGAGGCAGATCTTGAGTTATCAGAATCCTCTCCTGTGGAACCAGCTCCCGGTTTTGGTCCGTGGGGGGGACCCCCGTCTACTTTTAAGGCTAGGCTTAAAATTTTTCCTTTTTGATAAAGCTTATAGTTAGAGTGGCTTAGGTTATCCTGAGCTAGCTTCCTTATTTTACCTCCGTCTTTTTTCCCCCCTTTTGGAATGAGTAAGGGGGAGTCGGTTTAGCCTAAACCAGCTCAGTTATGGTTGAGGTGCAAACTCACCCTCCATTTCTGCTACCCGTAAAACCCTTTTTTTCCCAAAAGGGTTTTAAATCAGTCTGACAGAGAGAGGTATCCCAAACCCCTTTGTGGCTTTTAGTATAACAATGACCATCAGGGGGCCCTATGTGGGGTCCCTGAGACGACATTGTTGAAATAAGCGCCGTCTAACTAAATAATCTGAACGGAAACTATCTGGTTTTTATGCTGCTATAGGCTAAGGCTGCTGGAGGAACAAAATGACCATTTCCCCCTCTGCTACATTCTCACACTACTCTCCAATTTTGCATTATTTGCTGTTATTTCTGCTTTTAACTTTTTCTCTCTTTTCTTCCTAAAACCTACACCTGGCCTGGCTCTGGGTCTACCTGTGACACCTTTCTGGAGAGGGAAAGTCCGAGCTTCTGCTGCAAAAACTTAATGCTCACCCTCTACCGATGATCCACATGGCCCTGTCTCTCAGTTTTTAAACCCCTTTTCTTTCTCATAGACATGGCTACTGGCTGAGTTTTTATTGTGACTAACTCTATGTGCTCTCTTTCAGACTCAAAACCTTGAAAACGGGCTCAGAGTTTATCTTTTTCTTTTTTTCTAGATGAAACGACAAAATGAGCTACATCCATTAACATTAACTTTTCCTTTCCATAGAAAGTACTCCTGGATCAGTGCTTCTTTTTTCTTTTTTGTTTTTTTGAGTTTTTCCCTCCTGTCGCTACATGCATGCTCAGTTGGGGGTTTCTGCAAGTAAAGCCCAGTTACTGTCCACTTTTCTCTACATGCTCATCCAGGAGGGGGGAATGCTGCAAGTCACTGACTGGATGCAATCTGCTGGGTTTCCTTTTCCTTAGACAGAAAAATTTTTATCCAATTTTGAATAAAAAATGAATCTGACTGCCATGTTCAATGATTAGGATTAATTGTAAATTGTACCTGACTTTTGTGAAGTGCCTTCAGACATTATGTGTGTCATAATGTTTCAAAACAGATTTGACCCACATGCAGAAAGCAATTCAGGAGACTGAGTTTTATGGTAATGAGTTTTTTACAGAGTCAGGAAAAGGGCAGTGAACCGGAAAACACCACTGTAAAATAAAGGGAAGGTAAGCGAGGGAAAACTCAGGATCGGAAATGCTTAATAATAATTCTGCCTTTACTGGGGGTGGGGTGATCCGCCAAAGGGGGGGTGGAAAACCAAGGGATTTTTACCCGTGAGCAGGGAAGATGGTGGATACTGGGTTTTTAGGATGTTTAGGGGGGAACAAGAGTCTCTGAAGTTGGTGCTGTGGATGGAGGAGGGTGGACAGGGTTCGCAGCAGGAGATCCAGGGAACGAAGGAAACAGGAGGCAGCCAACCAGAGTGATCCAACGAAGCAATAAGAGGCTTGAGTCTTTGTTCATGGAACTGGAACTTCCTTCCAGAAGACGGTAATCCAGGCAGGGTTCAATGCAGAAGGCAAAGTCAGGTTCAGGTTAAACCTGCAAGGCAGCAAAGATACAAAATTACCAGAGAAAGAAGTACTGGAAACAAAAGGTTTGACCTCGGACACATGAAACACAGGATGGACACGTAGACTGGAGGGCAGGCGCAGACGAAGAGCTGAGGGACTGATGACTGAGTCGATAGTGTAGAGACCAATGAATAGAGGGGAAGTTTTTTGGACATAGCCTTCAATGGAATGTCCCAGGAAGACAACCAAACCTTTTGGCCAGGACGGTGAACCGGAGCAGGCCGCCGCCTCCGGTCAGCGTACTTCTTGTTTTGATCCGCTGTGCGAAGGAGAGCTTTGGTGGCATTTACCCAGATCCGTTTACAACGGCGTATGTGGTGCCGAACGGATGCTACGGCTATGTCCTTTTCATCAGCGGGGAAAAGAGGAGGCTGATAGCCAACAGAAACCTCAAAAGGAGTGAGGCCAGTTGCAGAAGAGATTTGAGAATTGACTGCATATTCAACCCAGGGAAGATAAATACTCCAATCGAGAGGTTCAGTAGCGGTCATGCATCGGAGAATGGATTCTATCTGTTGGTTCATGCGTTCTGTCTGTCCGTTGGATTGGGGGTGGTAACCAGACGTCAGGGAGACCTTGGCTCCAAGAGCCCAAAACTGTTTCCAAACACGAGAGATAAATTGGGGGCCCGATCAGACAAAATGTCCTGGGGTATGCCATGAAGGCGAAAAACATGCTGAACCAACAGCGGGCAGTTTGGAATGCAGATGGAATTTTTTTTTAGTGACCAGGTGGCATGACTTAGAAAAACGATCTACAATCGTAAGAATGAGTTTTTCCTTTAAAAGATATTGGTAGACCGTAACAAAATCTAGAGCTATGGGCGACAAGGGTTTTTGGGTGTACTGAGGGCTGAGTAACCCATAAAGAGGCTGTTTGCCGTTTTATGTCTGGCACAAAAACCAAAACAAGCATGCACATACTCTTTATCATCCTTGTGAAGGGACCACCAAAATCGCCTGGAAATGAGTGAGATGGTTTTTCTGATCCCTGGGGGGCACCTAAAATTTAGCAGTATGGAACCCAACGATTAGCCTAAACCTAAAAGATGTAGGGACATACTTCCTGTTGGAAGGACCTGTACCTGGGTCCGGCTCGTTTCGTAGAGCATTGTTTAAGGTCCTCCACCCCCAAACTAACGCCCCAAAAGTTCAATGGGCAGCACAATGGGTTCTGCCTCTTCTCGGGGAGTCTGGTGAGTAATGCCGGGAAAAAGCATCGGGGTTTGAGGTCTTGGAGACAGGTCTGTAAAAATAGATAGATCAAAGCAAAAAAGAACAGTGACCAGCGTGATTGGGTGGGTTCAGGTTTTTTTGCTGATTGCAAATAGGCCAGATTTCTGTGATCGGCCCCCATACTAAAACGGGGTGTTTTGCCCCCTCAGCCAATGTCTCCTTCTTCGAGAGCTAACTTTATTGCAAGTAACTCTCTATTCCCACATCGTAATTCCGCTCTGTGTTTGTTAAAACGACGAGCCAAAAAAAGAACATGGATGGAATTTTCCATCCGTGACAGACTGCTGAGAAAGTACCCCCAACCTGTGTAGGGGGGCATCGACCTCCAAAATAAATGTCTGGGGGGATCAAGATTAACCAGTATAGGAGTCTGAGAAAACTTCTCTTTTAAAGTCTGAAAAGCCTGTGGGGCCTCAAGTGTCCAGATGAACATAATGTTAGTGGAGGTCAAGGTGGGAGTGGTGCAGCTATCAAGCTGAAGTTCTTAATAAACCTGTAAAAGTTTGCAAATCCAAGGAAACGTGATAGCTGCTTTCGGGAGTTGGGAACAGGCAACTCCAATACTGCCTTTACTTCTCAGGGTCCGAGCGAACCTGTCCACCTCCAGGATCTAACCCAGAATGTAAATTGGGGTTTTTTAATGGAATTCACATTTTTAGCCTTTAAAACAGTCTATTTTCCAAAAGTCTTTTAAAAAACTAGACTGACGTGACGGGTGTGCTCTTTAATGTTTTTGAGTAAAATCAAGATGTCGTCTAGGTAGACAAAAAAAAAAAGATGTTCAAAAAAATCCCTAAGAACAATTTGATCAGGGACTGAAAAATGGGGCGTTACTTAGTCCAAACGGCATGACAAGGTATTTTAAAATACCTAACGGGGTCTTGAAGGCAGTCTTCCACTCATCTGCCTGGCGGATTCTAACTAAGTGGTAGGCATTACGGAGATGTAACTTAGTGAATATAGTGAAAACCTGCACTGGTTCAAAGGCCGAGGGAAAGGAGTGAAAAGAGGGTTTTTTTTCTTATTGAAATTTTTGGTTTTTTTCCCTATAGTCCATGCAAGGGCAGAGTGAAAACGTCCCTTTTAAACCCAAAGAAAAAACTTGCTCCAAAGGGAGGGGAAGGGGGGAATTAACCCAGATACCAGTGACTTATTAATATAATCTTCCATAGCCTTCTTTTGGTCCTGAGATGTTATAGAGCCTACTGGAAGGTAGGGGGGCTCCCCGGGAGCAAGTCAATAGCAAACCCTTAGGATCTATGCAGGGGTCAAAAAAAAAGATAAGGCCTTTGTCTTGCTAAACACTAACCTTAGAACGTTAGAAAGATTGGAAACCTCCTGTTAGGAAAGGGCTGGCTCTGAGGAAATGAGGCGATGCTGACTGCAGGCAAGAAGAAAGACAGTTAGAGGACAGGATTCAACTCAGCTGTCTGCCCAGTTAATGGGTGGATTGTGTTTTTTGAGCCAGGGATAACCAAACAATAAATTTTTAGGCAATGGGGAAACAAAAAAGAAATCCCCTCCCTATGATTACCAGAAAGAACTAAAGTCAAAGGTTTAGTGCGATGAGTGATTCGTGGCAATTTTGTCCTCTAAAAAAAGAAAAACTAGCTGAGGAGCAGGAATGGCCAGTCTCGATCTGAGCTTCACTAACTAACCTCTGATCAATAAGGTTTGGTTCGCAACCTGAGTCAACAAGAGCGGATAGATTCTGGAAGGGGACGGTGGAAAATTATTGTGGCAGGCAAACTAAGTCTGGGGGGAGTGGACGGTCCCCCAGTCTCCCCTTTTACTGACGGACCTGGCCTTTTGCCCCGAGGGACGAAGAGCACAGTTTGCCAAAAGATGTTCAGATGAGCCACAGTAAAGCATGGTTAAGTTGGCGGCATCTCAGTCTTTCTTGGGGAAAAAGGAGTTCGCCCGATCTGCATGGGTTCTATGCCGGAATTATGTGAGGCTGAAGGGGGGCGAAAAGTTTCGGTAGTTGGGCTAGAGAGATGGGTCTTAAACTGTACTCGGTTCTAATCGAGATCTTTTTTTTTTCTAAATTTTGTTTTTTTAATCTGACGGCTAACTTGATTAACCCATTCAGGGTTTAGGGCCGTTGACTATGCTAATTCATCCTTTAAAACGGATCATTTTAAAGATTGGAAAAAAAGGGTCTAAGAGCGCAGTCATTCCATCCAGAAAAACCAGCAAGGGTGCGAAAATCTATGGAAAACTCAAACAACAGAGGGTTTTTTTTTTAAATAGCCAATAGTCTTCAAGCATTTGGGGGTTAAATCTTCTTCACAAGGGAAAAGACCTGTTTAAACCCTCCCCAAACTCAAAAAATGAGCAACCCCAAAGTCTGAACAATTAGCAAATCGGGCCTCTGCCATCTCAAAAGGCCTTTCCTGTTAGCAGTCCTAGTACAGTGATATCTTAACCGAGTCATGTGGAAAAAGGGTTTTGGGGGAGCAAATTTAAAACTAGAGTGCACTGGATAAAGGAAACCCTTACAATTTTTTTTCTCACCGGGAGAATTTTTTGGACTGGGGAAGTGACCTCACGTGACTGCGGAAGTTGTGGGAAACCGGAGAGGCTGAAGCGCCCTCTACCGCCGGGGGGGTGAAATTCTCAGGGAGTGCAAAACAAGGAAGCTTGTTTTTGATCTGCTGATTGGTCTGTTTCTGCTGTTTTAAAAAGAGAATGGAGGAAAGAGTCATGTGTTATGATTTTGGTGGTGTTGATCAGCTAGAGTTCTCCTGAATGCTTCTGCTGGGTCAGATTGGCCAGAGTGTTCTGTCATAATGTTTCGAAAAGATTTGACCCACATGCAGAAAGCAATTCAGGAGACTGAGTTTTACGGTAATGAGTTTTATTTACAGAGTCAGGAAAAGGTGCAGTGAAACCGGAACACCAACTGTAAAAATAAATTGAACGGTAAGCGAGGAAAACTCAGGATCGGTAATGCTTAATAATAATTCTGCCTTACTGGGTTTGGGGGGGTGATCCGCCAGAGGGGGTGGAGGAAAACCCAAGGATTGTTCACCGTGAGACAGGAGATGGTGGATACTGGCGTGTTAGGTTTAGTGGGAACAAGAGTCTCTGAAAGTTGGGCTGTGGATGGAGGAGGGTGGACAGGGTTCGCAGCAGGGGATCCGGGAACGAAAGGAAACAGGAGGGAGGCCCAAACCAGAGTGATCCAACGAAGCAATAAAGGGCTGAGTCTTTGTTCATGGACTGGAACTTCCTTCCAGAAAAGGTAATCCAGGCAGGGTTTAATGCAGAAGGCAAAGTCAGGTTCAGGTTAAACCTGGAAGGCAGCAAAGATACAAAATTTCCCCGGTACAAGGGGGGTCTTGGCAAAAGTAATGTGGCTTGAGTTTGTACCACTAAGGGCAACACTCTGGCAGTGAGTTGTTGGCAGCCTCCTCCTTAAACACTCCTCAGCAGATAATCAGGGAAATAGAGAACACCTGTCCCCTCTCCTCCAGGTTCCTCGCCATCTAGAGGCTAAGCACAGTAAACAGCACCAAACAGACAGACATGGCACAGATCCTGACAATGTGTTGTGAATTGGCGCTATATAAATAAAACTGAATTGAATTGAATTGAATTATTAAATAGCCTTTGGAGGGTTTTCTTCCCCTGAGTCTGGGCTGGAAATTTTTAATAATACTGGGAAAGCACATTTAAAGCCTTTATTCTCATTTATGAATAATGAATATTTGTTTCGTTTTTGTTGTCTTCCGCTTATCCGGGACCGGGTCGCGGGGGCAGCAGACTTAGTAGAGACACCCAGACTTCCCTCTCCCAAGACACTTCCTCCAACTCCTCCGGGGGGGAGCCCAAGGCGTTCCCAGGCCAGCCAAGAGACATAGTCCCTCCAGCGTGTTCTGGGGCGTCCCCTGGGCCTCCTCCCAGTGGGACGTGAGGGAGGTGTCCAGGAGGCATCCGGTATAGATGCCTGAGCACCTATCTCTAAGGGAGTGCCCGGCAACCTTATGAAGGAAGCTAATTTCAGCTGCTTGTATCCGGGATCTCGTTCTTTCGGTCATGACCCAAAGTTGATGGCCATAGGTGAGGGTAGGAACGTAGACTGACCGGTAAATCTCTTCACCACAACGGACCGGCACAGCGTCCTCGTTACTGGGCAACCGCACCGATCCGTCTGTCGATCTCCCGCCCCATTCTCCCCTCACTCGTGAACAAGACCCCAACATACTTGAACTCCTCCACTTGAGGCAGGAACTCCCCTCTTACCTGAAGGACATGCCCCCCTTTTCTGGTTGAGAACCATGGCCTCGGACTTGGAGGAGCTGATCTTCATCCCAGCAGCTTCACACTCAGCTGTGAACCGACACAATGCATGCTGTAGGTCTTGGCTAAAGGTGCCCAGCAGGACCACGTCATCTGCAAAAAGAAGAGACAAAATCCACTGGTCCCCAAACCAGACCGCCTCCAGCCCTTGGCTACGCCTAATAATCCTGTCCATAAATGTTATAGACAGGACCGGTGGCAAAGGGCAGTCCTGCCGGAGTCCAACATGCACCGGGAACACTTCCGACTTAGTGCCTGCAATACAGACCAGCCTAAGCATCCAGAGAATGGGTGGTCGAGGTTTCCCCCTTCGTCCGCTGCCCGATCCTCTTTACACCGGTCCCTCATGGTTCCCCCTGCAGGTGGTGGACCCACTTCGCGTCTCTCGTTCGGGCTTGGCCTAGCCAGGTCCAGCAAAGAGCAACCTGGCCACCAGGCCCTCTCAGACGAGTCCCAACCCTACGCCTGGCTACAGGGTGGGACCCCGGCTCCGACGTACCAGGCGACAAGCCGTACCTCAATTGTGTGGTCCTCATGAAGGTGTCTTGAACCGTTCTATGTCTGATCCGTCACCCATGCCTGTTTGCCATGGGAGACCCTACCCGGGGCATTAAAGCCCCAGACAACATAGCCTCTAGGATCATTCGAGCACTCAAACCCCACCACCACGTTAAGTTGGCGTTTCAAGGAGGAGAAATAATAAATATGTTCAAATTAAAGGCATACGTTTTACCATTATGAAAGAGACAAAGTGTAGTAGGCAAATTAATGATATTTTCAGCCAAAAATGTCATTCTAATGTTGCTGCTAGCTTAACGTCAGAGGTAAGTTATATTTATTTTGTTTCCTGAATTATCTAAAGTCGTTTAATACAACGTTCAATTGGAGAGACATTCATGTGGTCATGAAGCTACAGGTATCATCCACAGATCGTTATGACACATTAGTAGTGTTCCACTGAGACTGTCCTACAACTGTTGTTGTAGGACAGTCTCATGAAGAGGATGCTCAGGGTTCTCCATAATGTTCTTCATTTTATGAAGAATCCTTCTTTGCACAATGATCTCCAGAGGTTCCAGAGGAGTCCCCAGAACAGAGCCAGCTTTCTTTATCAGCTCGTTAAGCTTTTTTAAGTCCCTGGCTCTAATGCTGCTACCCCGGCAGATGATGGCAGAAGAGATCACACTAGAAGAGATCACACTCTCCACAACAGACTTATAGAAAATATGCAGCATCTTGCTGCAAATATCAAAGGACCTAAGCTTCCTCAAGAAGTACAGTCTGCTCTGTCCCTTCTTGTAGATGGCTTCACAGTTGCATCTCCACTCCAGTCTGTTGTCCAGGTGAACACAGAGGTATTTATACTCCTCC
The DNA here is from genome assembly GCA_036173005.1 of Crenichthys baileyi. Classification (NCBI taxonomy): domain Eukaryota; kingdom Metazoa; phylum Chordata; class Actinopteri; order Cyprinodontiformes; family Goodeidae; genus Crenichthys; species Crenichthys baileyi. Next base: position 389,242 of record JAHHUM010001174.1, read on the forward strand.
ACCAACTCCACCTCTTCTCCCATGATGGAAATAGTTTTTGACTTATTCCTGTTTCTCTTAAAATCTACAATCATCTCATTTGTTTTAGTCACGTAAAACAGATGCAGCAGCTGCAGTCTGTAGGTGAAATACCGGCTTCCTTTCACTCATTACATGAGACAAAAACTGGTACTAAAACTTGAGTCTCGGGCCAGGAGTCCAAGTCGGAAGTCTTTAGGGCACAAGTCGAGTCAGAAGTCCTTTACTTTGAGAGACAATAACCCTAAAAAATAAACAATTTCAGGCTACTATATATATTGAAAATAAAACAAAAGCCCTTCCTGTTTTTTAATATTTATCTCCCTGCAACCATTCCTTTACAGATTGCAAACATCAAGAAACTTTGCATCAATATTTCTAACAAACTGAATGAGCTAACACAATTAAATTATATGTCAAATGAACAGAAGACGACCTCAAGCGGCAGAGAACTCTCCCACTCTCACTCATGGGAAGTGTGTCTACAATTCTACAATTAGAATGATGGTCCTCCCAAAAATAAACTAGATCTTGGTTCAAAAGCTTAGATTCTATCACATCAACCTTTTTATGGGCTTCTCAACCTCCACGCATAATTAAAGGGCTCTTAACTTTTTAACATGGAACAATAAAGGAATATGTAATTAACAGGATATATTTGATGGAAAAGATTTAATATCCTTTACTGTTTTAGAACATTCATATGGCATTGATAAAAATACATTTTTTGAATTTCACCAACTAAAATCTATCCAGTCAAAATTTATAACTGAACAAATAAACAGAACTTCCTCTAGTAATAACTAGCCTCCTTAAAGTTTAACCCCCAAGATTACTCTCCAAAACCTACTAAAAACTTTCAGAAGTAGATTTACTAATTTCACTTCCTATTAGTCAATGCAACGCTGAAGAGACAGCTAAAGAGAAACAGGATCTCAATTTTGTGAATGCTGAAGGCATTCACAAAATTGAGATCCTGTTTCTCTTTATTATTATCTATATCTAACACTTTTTTTGGCACCTATCTCCTCCTTCATACTTTGTGCTATTTCAGCCATTCAACTTTTAAAATGCTCAGCTCATTTAGGACATTACAGCTATGACTTTTGGTATTAATACTTTTTAAAATATTCAGCTTTTTGTGCCAAATTTTGGTCAATTGAAATGAATGGAAATCTTAAAAATTCCGCAAAATTCAGGTAAAACGTTTCTTTCACAGCTTACTACTTCTACATACTTTCAGCTAGAAACCCCAAATGTTCACAAGCCATTAAGCTATCTTCAAATAATTCAGCTTTTGTCTCATAATCTGTTGCGGTTCTTCTACAATCACGATTCAAATTTACGCATAATTTTTTGAATGTTTTTCGATTTTTTATAAAAAAAATGTAATCCATGGCGGAATTTCGTCAGTTGCTAGAGCGTACACTCTAGGTTTTTTGAATAACCTGAAGAAAGAACGAAAACAAACTCTCCTCACTCGCTCAATTTTCACTCCACCTATACAAATTATCCACGGTCAAAACGTAGGAGGCTCCTTCCTTCAGAAAGGTCACCTCTTGATCGTGAGGACTAACAGAAGTTTTTCCGACACGCATGCCCCGAAGCCAACCAAAGACTCCCATGAATGGGGCCACGTATGGGATTTGAAGAAAAAAATCAAGCAGAAAAAATTCTTTAGAACTCACTGTGTTTTCGATCGTCACCTCTCCTAACCTTTAGATGTACAACATGAGCTTTGAACCCTGTAATCTTCAACCTTGCTGGCCTCAACAGTGAAAAGAATTTTTTGATACCTTTTAGTAATTTTGTCCATAAAAAAAGTGTTATTTAGGAGTACCTAAATCTGTCTTTCCCAAAATCGCTTTGACATTGAAAATTTCAAAATTATCCACTTTTCTAACAGCAGTCACATCTCCTACAACCGATTTATGTAGACACAAGCCGGAGAAAAAAAAAAAAAAGTGAAAATTCCCAGGATTGTTCACCGATCGCTGCTTGTATAACCTACGGTCCAAAAGATTTTGCGATACCTTTTAAATCGTTTCTCCTCGTAAGAAGGTTGGTTGAGTGTGAAAAATTGCACCTTCATCTCGTAAAAATTGGTCAAAATGATCCACTTTTTTCACAGGGTCATCACCTCCCAGACCAGATTTTTAGTAAAACTGAAGAAGCCCATGATTGTTCGCAGGGCTGGATTCATACAGTGCATGAATCAAATCGATCCCCCTTATAGTTTCCGAGTTAGTAGACCGTTGTTCGAGAGCATGTTCAGGCATTTTTGTATTTTTCTCCATTTTTCCCTTTCTTTTGCACCTATGTTGTGCCTTTATTGTTATATTTTTCAACGAAAAAGGTACTGATATTATCTTTTCCCTGGTCCGTTCTGATAAACGCAGTCCAAGAATGCGCGATAGCCCCTACGGTTCCAAGTTATGGGCAGTAGTTCGGGAGCGAGGCGCCTCCATTGTTTTTTATAAAGCCAGCAGGGGCAGACACAGAAGTGGGTGCTGCCTGAGTGAGACAAACGCAGCTGTTTGGGCGCTCATTACTTACCATGAACGAACACAGCTTCCTAGTGAACTCAGTAACCTCTGACAGAGAGTGGCTCTGAGGCTGAGCTCAGGCCAGAAGCTTCCATGAGTGATCCTAATAATTCGATCATGCGACAACCCACTAGACTTTCAAAATAAGACCTACACATACTCTACAAAACAAATGCCATTTTTCACACTGAACATCAACCTTCCATTTATACTGATTTTTTTAAAGCTGATAATAGCTTAAACAATGATTTCAGATGAGCAAGCAGGTTCTAAATGACTATTGGAAATAACCCAGACTTGAAAGGACAACTCTGCTAGATTTAAAAAATAAGACAAAACATGCTCTACAAAATAAAAGCCTTTACATTTGAAACTATAGAAAATTGCAGCACTGGGCTTCACACTAATGTTGGAGCTCATCCAGTGTAGGAAATATGAAATATGTAGGAAATAAGGCTTTTTCAAAATAAAAGCCTCAACCTTCCATAGTTACTAATGATTTTTTAAGCTGATAATAGCATAGACAATGATTTTAGAACAACTAATAGAACTAACCCAGCCCTGAAAGGACAACCTAGCTGGACTTTCAAAATAAGACAAAACATGCTCTACAAAATAAAAGCCTTTACGTTTTAAACTATATACCATTGCAGGACTGGGCATCAACCTACTGTTGCAGTTCACCCAGTGTTGGAAATGGGACTATGCTGGTCCTTTGAAATAAGGCTTACTGAAACTTTGAAAATAAAAGCCTCAGCGTTCCATAGTTTGTATTGATTTTTTGAGCTGAAAATAGCATACACAATGATTTTAGAATAGCAAGCAGGTTCCATAGCTAATGGAACCTGCTGGATTTTCAAAATAAGACAAATCATGCTCTAGAAAATAAAAGCCTTTACATTTTAAACTATAGATAATTGGAGGACTGGGCTTCACACTATTGTTGGAGCTCAACCAGTGTTGGAAATAGGACCATGTAGGCCTTTTAAAATAAAGCTTACTGAAACATAAAAAAAAGCCTCAATCTTTAATAGTTACTAGTAATTTTTTAAGCTGATAATAGCATACATAATGATTTTAGAATAGCAACCAGGTTCTTTATATCTAGTGGAAGTACGCCAGACCTGAAAGGACAACCATACTAGACTTTCAAAACAACACCTAGACATACCCTACAAAATAAACATCTTCATATTTCACACAGCGATAATTGCAGCATTGGTCTTAACACTATTGCTGGGACTCTGTGATGGAAATGGATCTACTTTATCTTTTCAAAATAAACTCACTGATATTTACAAAATAAAAGCCTCAACATTCCTTAGTTGGGGCCTGCCATAGGAATGAAGGGAGAACAGTGAGTGGCCTGACTCCCATGCCATTGCCTTGTGGCACCTATTACTACACATCTCTAAACTGGACTCTGGCGACTGCCAAAGCAATGCAAGGACGCATGATTACTGGTGAAACAAGAACAGGTCTAGATAGACATCTTAACCTTCTACCCTCAATCATGATGCACACCGTTCTGTTGCTTTGGTTTTGTACCTCAGCCCCACAACCTTTGGCTCTGGTCCGAGAAGCACACACCAAGAGGCAGGCCCCGTCTAAATTTCTTCAGAAATTTTCTAGTTTATTATTATTATTATTGTGTGAATGCTGAAGAGTGAAAATTTTTAAACGGCAATTTCATAGACTTTTGAATATTCGCTGTAGCAAGCATTAGCATTTTAGCTAATTTTAGCTTATATATTGCTTTTTGCATGGTAGATGGGTTAAATTAATATCAGCCTTCATGCTAGTGATAGCCAATATGCTAATGTTAACATTTCACCTTCTCTTTCTCCTCGCTTCTCTCTTAGCTGAAGAACACTTGTTTGTTTTTGTGTTTCTTCAGCGTATTGTTAGTTCATTTTTTCTGAAATTTCTGCTATTGTTTATGTATTTTAGCACTGACTTCAAATTCTTAGGCTATATTTTTGCTTCAGCTCATCTATGGGCAGCTCTTTCCTGCTTTTTTGTCAGTTCTTGCATTTCAACAACTCTTTCAACAAGTACTTTTGAGGTAACTTTACATTGTTAAGCTGTGTTATAACTAATAGTCTTCCTGCTCAAACAGATCAGATGTCAGTTTTTCTTTGCTGTTTCTGCTATTTCTACTAATTTATCAGATTTCAGCAGATTTTCTGCAGTCAATTTCAGCTTGTTTCTGCCAGCTTTCAGCTAAAAAATTCAGCTTACAGCATTCACACTGCATTTTCGCAGGAAATGCAAACTCTACTAGTTTATCTACTGGTACAGATATTACCTACTGTAGAAAAATCTTCTGACCCCACACCAAGACAAGACAAACTCACCTGGCAAGAGGTCCCTGGCAGGCGGCATACACCCAGGGCCGGCAGCCCCCACCATGCCTCCGCAACCACTCAAATACACCACATGCCGGGCCGATCAACCGCGCCAGGCCGAGCACAACACACCAGCCACCCCAGTGCAAGTACAAGACATGCTCCACCACTCCACCCACCCGACCGCAACCACAGCCCGGCCAGGTCTGGAACCAGAGCCACAGAAGGAAGCATCGGAGGAAGGGCACCACAGCACACCAAAGACCGGGCATCCCGGCCAAGTGTGCAGCTAGGCAGTGACACAAACCTGGCCAATAAAGCTATTAGTGACTGTGATTCTGAATCAAACTTAGAGCAAGCAAGCTTTGAATCAGTCCCACACATACAAACATGCAGCCTCTTTGTTCTGGAGCCGAGGGAGGTGGATTGTTGTTTACAGATTTACTACCCAACATTTGTCCTACACAACAGTAATTACAAAAACGTAAAATAAGTAAATATTGTTGAAATAGCAGACATTTAACATAAATCTGCTGTAAATAAGAAGAAACACCATAACATACTCATGAAATAGCTTCTTCCCTTCTGAACCTAACCTTCATTATCATCATCCTAATCGACACAGCTGTCTGAAGTATATTGTAGTGTTGTGCGATACTTGGAATTTTGATATCGATCTGATACCAAGTAAAAACAGGGCTAGTATCACTGAAACCAATACCGATGGAGATACTTCACTTGAAATGTCATGATCTTTGAATAATTTTATGATTTTGCCTTTAGTTAGTTGATTATTATGATAAAAAACAAAGGACAAAGATTTTAGGCAAATAAACATTTCCTTAACTAACTACAGCAATTTAAAAGAATGTAACTCTACAAAAATACTAAAATAATTCCCTAATCTATGGATCTTAGTGAATTAGCTTGGTATAATAAGAAAATGACTGAGATGATAAGGTCTGTAAGTGTAATCTGCATGTAGCCTAAAATGGAATACTATTTTAATACTACTTTAATAGTTAACACAAAAGGCTATTATATTCTGCCATATTCATATTTTAGGGTTAAGGTGTATATCGTTATGTAAGTGTATATGTTTGAGTTTCAAAAAACAATTACGATGTTTTTCAACTGGCGGAATATATAATAGTTAATAAAAGTGTGCTAAAATTGTAAAACTAAACTTTGTCATGATAAGAACATTTTACGAGAACAATAAACAATATGATAAATGCCCATCCCCACCTCTAAACAGGGCACATTTGAGTCTAAGTTTTTAAGGTGTCAGTGTCTTAAACCTTTCTATAACATTTTTTCTGCGACCTGATTTGCATTTATGGATCTGATTCCTTGCTCTTTCTACCTACTGTGTAATAGTTCAGCCACTGTGTCACATCTAAATGTTTTAAATTTGTTGTTAAACGCTTGTATGGGTTCGTAGAGGACTGAACCTATGTAAGAATTCATTTATAGGGAAAGTGTGGAGTGGTATCTGTATAGATTCTATAGGATTATGATAACTCCCAACACTGCAGTTATTTTGTGAAAAACTTTGTCACTTCATTAGTCACAGCACTATTTGGTAGTTTTACGTGAAAATGAAATATTATATGACTTCTTTTGAAATAAAATAAAATAAAATAAAATAAAATAGGACAAATACTACCATTAAGAAAAAAATGTTTCTTCCTCAACCCTAAAGGACAAGCTGCTCCTTAGATGATGGCTGTGAGACTGTGATGAGGGTTGAAAGAGAAAGTAACAGTGAAGAGTAGGGAAAACATGGGCTTGTAATCTATCATTTAAAACTGTTCAGCTTCTGTTACAGAGTAAACATACTTCCTCTCATGGGTGGCCATGTGGGTGTTTTGATCCAACCAGTTAATTTCCTGCAAAAGAAAGAGTGCTAAGCCATGAATAGTGTTACCTTTTGAGTGTGTAGGTGTCACCCTGCTTAATCGGTCATAAGGACATCAAATATATAGACAAAATTATGTCTCAAAATATACAGTAGGTAATGTCAAGGTTGACCTAACCATAAAACAAAGGTAAGCATTTGTCACGGGTCTCAAAACACCTACTAAAATCACACGGAATTGTGCTTTTTTCATTGCCGCTGGTAAACATACTTTATATTTAACATGTCTTAAAAAGGCCAAACTTTGAGATCCAGATATCCACATTTACATTATTTTTATTTAGAATAAACTTCTGGATTATAATTTTCACATTTGCTACATATCCAAAGGTTACAGAAAATCCAGCCGGATTCCTGTGAGACTGTTTTGAACTTATAGGGTGACTTTTGTGGCAGATTCCATCATTCAATTCAATTCAGTTCAGTTTATTTATATAGCGCCAATTCACAACACAAGTGTTGTCTCAAGGCACTTCACAAAAGTCAGGTACATAACCCAATTAATCTTAATCATTGAACAGTGCAGCCAGATTCGTTTTTTTTTAAAAAAAAAAAAATTTTTTGGAAAAAAAGTTTTTCTATCTAAGGAAAGGAAAACCCCAGCAGATTGCATCCAGTCAGTGACTTGCAGCATTCACTCCTCCCGGATGAACATGTAGAGACAGGGGACAGTCACTGGCGTTGACTTTGCAGCAATCCCTCATACTGAGCATGCATGTAGCGACAGTGGAGGGGGAAAAACTCCCTTTTTTAAACAGGAAGAAACCTCCAGCAAAAACCAGGCTCAGTGTGAGCGGCCATCTGCCACGACCGAGGGGGGTTAGAGAGAACAGAGCAGAGACACAAAGAGAAAAAAGAACGCACTGATCCAGGAGTACTTTCTATGGGAAGGGAAAAGTAAATGTTAATGGATGTAAGTCCTTTGGGTTTTTTCACCTAAAAAAGAAGGAACAAAAAAAACTCTGAGCCAGTTTTCAAGTTTAGAGTCTGAAGAGAGCAACAGAGAGTTAGTCACAGAAAAAAGCTCAGTCAGTAGCTATTTCTAGGAAGAGAGAAAGGGTTTAAACACTGAAAGACAGGGCCATGTGGATCATCGGCAGAGGGTGAGCACCAAGCTGTTGCCAGCAGAAGCTTGGAGGTTCCCCTCTCCAGAAAGGTGTTACAGGTAGACACAGAGTCAGGCCCGGGGGTTTGTTCTAGGAAGAGAAAAGAGGAGAAACAAAGTTTAAAAGGCTGAGATAACAGCAAAAAAATACAAAATTGAAGAGTAGCGTGAGAAAGTAGCGAAAAGGGGTGAAAGTGGTCATTATGTCCTCCAGCCAGCCTAAGCCTATAGCAGCATAACTACAGAGATAGCTCAGGATAACCTAAAAGCCACTCTAACTATAAGCTTTTATCAAAAAGGAAAGTTTTAAAACCCAAGCCTTAAAAGTAGACAGTTTGTTTCCTCTAGAGCCCACTGATGGCCATTGTTATACTTAAAAAACCCCAACGATTGGGATACCTCGCTCTGTCAGATTGACCATAACCATTGGAAAAGGAGGGGGTCATACAGGTAGCAGAAATGGAGGGTGTGTTTGCACCTCAACCGTAACTGAGCCGGTTTAGGCTAAACCTGACTCCCCCCTTACTCCATCCAAAAAAAGGGGAAAAAAGAAGACGGAGTAAAAAAAGGAAAATTAGCTCAGGATAACCTAAGCCACTCTAACTATAAGCTTTATCAAAAAGGAAAATTTTAAAGCCTAGCCTTAAAAAGTAGACAGGGTGTCTGCCTCACGGACTAAAAATGGGGAGCTGGTTTTCCACAGGAGAGAAGCCTGATAACTAAAGGATCTGCCCCCCATTCTACTTTTTAAAAGACTCTAGGAACCACCAGTAAACCTGCAGTCTGAGAACGGGGGAAGTGCTCTGTTAGGAAACGTAGGGAACAATCAGATCTCTGATGTATGATGGAGCTAAATCTTTTAAGGGCTTTATATGTGAGGAGGAAAAATTTTAAATTCTATTCTGGATTTTAACAGGGAGCCAATGAAGGGAAGCTAAAGTAGGGGAAATATGATCTCTCTTTTTAATTTTCATCAGAACTCTTGCTGCAGATTTTGAATCATGCTATGCTTCGTGGATGCAGTCAGTTGTTTTGGAATGCATGCAGTATCTGTGCACAAAAAAAGAATCCTGATGAGGGATTATTTCTGCTCTGCATGTATTAATCAGCCGAAGTGCTGACTAGACTACCTACATGCCACGAACTACATAACACTTAAAATAACATTTGCTTCTATGTTAAGAAACATGTAACTGAGTACTGTAGAGCAGAGAAAGAAATAAATTGTGTAAAACTTAACATAGTGTATAACCTAATTTTTCCAACATTATGTTGCCAAGACGGTGAAGGTTGTGACTTGATTACACGAATGAATGGACGTTAAATGGTTAATGGCTTGCACTTGCATAGTGCTTTATCAAGTCTGAGGACCCCATAGCTGTAAAGATGCAATCAGTCATCCACCCATTCATACACACATTCATACACTGACAGTGGTAGGCTACAATGTAGCCACAGCTGTCCTGGGGCCACCGGAACATCTGACCACTATCAGCAGGTAAGAAGGGTGAAGTGTATTGCCTGAGAACACAATGACAGAGACGGACAAAGTGGGTGTTTGAACCGGCAACCATCGAGGCAATGGTGGTGACGGTTAAAACACTTTGCAGTAATAACCCTAGAAGGACCACCACCGCGACTACTGCAACCCTTCCAGAGAACAGCAAAGGGAGCCCCCCGGGGAAAACCCCCCAGCAGCCCCTTTGTGCCCGAAGAAACCCCCGGGGGGTGCCGCCCCAAAGAGCCCCGCCCGGACAGCCCCTGTTTCCCGCCCCCGGGGGCAGATCCCCCGTCATTTGACCCAGAGGGCCCAAGAACCCCCGGGCACAACCCCCAAGCGAGGCCCAACAGAAACCCCCCGGAAAAACAGGGGACCAAAGGTTGGCCAATCCCCCCGGAAGTGAGTGGCACCCCCGCCTCGGAGAACCCCCAAATT